>CM034005.1:12415437-12438967 GCA_019603395.1 Cyrtorhinus lividipennis
ATCATTCACTTCAGGCTTCGCTGACAAGGCGCCCTCATTCCCAGCAAATAGTCAAGGTAAGATTCTGCACTTGTTCGTCAATTCACGTCATCATAACCACAATTGAACAGTTTATACTATACGAGTTCTCTTGTTAAATGTCATAGTCAATACACCAGCGAATTCACAAGAATTCAACCTAGAGAGCAATTACGGCGCTGGCGGTGGAGTGTATTACAACCGTGTCGGCGGACGATTCAAGAAATGGGGTAAAGAGAAATTTGAAAATTCCTACGACGCAGATGCTCAAGATGGTGCGGCAATACCGAATAGAGCCAACGAAATTTCTCAGGGCCGGAATGACTACACTTCGAGGGGACGGAATGGCGGATTTGGTGGTGGTTTGAGTGGACGAGGCTATCTAGATGATGGCGCTGGCCCAAGCATGGAAACTTCAAGCGGTTTCTCTTTTAAGACTGCTGGTGAACAGTTGGTAAGTTTGAAAAGCCAAAATAAAAAAATTAAAAAAACCCTTAAAAAAGGATTTCGTAAAGTAATGAGATTTTCTGAGAGTTCAAATTTTTTTTAGATGTAGAGTTATTTTGATTTTTCAAGTAATGACCTTAAAACGTCAGCTTGATTTTCACTCTTTATTGGTGAGAAACTGGCCCGTACACCACAAAAACGCATTTAGCCACTTTGTGTCCTGAAACTTCGTTTTTTTATCCATAAAAAGAATTCTATCCAAAGTGTATTCAGCAGAATTTATCACTCGGTGTTCAATTTTCACACTTTCGCCTCCGGATAGAAGATTGAAAATCAGAAGAAATTTGGGAAATCCAGCTCATTCGGAGGAGGTTCCCATGAAAACTCTGGGCAGCTCGGATACGGCAATGGTGCGTATCACCCAGCTAAATTCATCAAGAAGTCCCTCGGTGGGAAAGGAGTCGTCAACAACAAATTTGTTCCACCTTTGAAAAGCAACTTGTAAGTATGACTAGTGCTACATTGCAATTAAGTTTGAGTGGAATATTTAATAATTATAATTTATGGGTACATTTGGATCTTTGTAGGGAGAAGAAAGAGTTTGACAGCCCTCCAGTGAGCGCAGAAGGAGAAGAAATTGATGAAAGGTTTGCTTCATTTTATCATGTTAATTGTGTTGACAAAAGTAGATGATTTCAAAATCAGAACCCTCGTCGAAAAAGGAGAACGAAAAAGATTTTCTGGACGGGGAAAATGTGAGCACTTCACTTCATGTGACGTCATGTCAGTTATTGCCAAAAAGCGCTCTGAAGAAAGTGCGCAGTGGTCAGTTTTGCTGGAGACTGAAGATATAGATGAAGGTTACAGACTAAACATATTCGTTGTTCTTGGCTGGGTTGTAAAAAAATGCATTTGTATTGGGCCACCCCTCAGTTTCTAACTCCACATGAGGCACATTTCCACAGTGTTCAAAGTTCAAGACTTGGACTAAACGATGTCCAACATTAAAAAAAAAATTAGTAGCTGCCAGCCTCAAGCACTTTTTTCGCTCCTGTTCAGTTTAGCCAACCTCGACTCCTTGAAATCTGTAGGCTAGATTTTCATCTACTCATCTAGCCCTAACTGCATCGCGCCATCTAACATTCTAGAAACTCATTATACGTTTATGCTGATTGTTAATTACTCCTACTACTCACACTTAGGCTGAAGAACATCGAACCGCGCATGATCGAATTAATAAAAAACGAAATTATGGATTGCGGCTCCAAACTCACGTGGGAAGATATTGCTGGACTTCATTTCGCTAAATCCACAATTCAAGTATGTTTCGCTGACAAGTCAGAAAAGTACAAGCATTTTATGTAGATTTAGCCTTCAAGTTGTCAATGTTGTAGGAAATCGTGGTGTGGCCGATGTTGCGACCGGACATTTTTACTGGTTTACGCAGACCCCCTAAAGGCATACTATTGTTTGGACCTCCTGGAACTGGCAAGACGCTTATTGGTGAGTTGATGCAACATTGAGAGGAACATACTGAGGCCTAGTCTGCATCTGAAATTAGTAACGGTACCGTTTGCTTAATCCCTTGCCCTGCATTTTGAAGCTTGACTTGAATGTATCTTGAACATTGAATATGTGCTTCAGGGAAGTGCATAGCGTCACAGTCTGGTTCGACATTCTTCAGCATCAGCGCTTCGTCGTTGACCTCCAAATGGATCGGAGAGGGGGAAAAAATGGTGCGAGCCCTGTTCGCTGTAGCAAGTTAAAAAATATTTTAGCCTGTAGCGTTCATTGATGAATGCATATTGAATACCATAGATAGAGGAGTCCATTTTGATGTTATTTTAGGAATATGTTTCGGTTACAGAGTTCACCAGCCTGCGGTAGTTTTCATTGATGAGATAGATTCCTTGTTAAGTCAACGAAGTGAATCAGAGCACGAAAGCTCTCGAAGAATCAAAACTGAGTTCCTAGTTCAATTGGTGCGTACGAACTCTGAATAATTCATGTTGCAGTAAAATGTCTCTGTAAAATAATTCATCTTTTCCTACTTCAATTGTGACTTGTTTCAATTAAAGGACGGTGCGGGAACGGATGAAGAGGACAGACTTCTCGTGATTGGAGCAACCAATCGCCCTCAAGAGCTTGACGAAGCTGCGAGGCGTAGGCTAGTCAAACGATTGTACATACCACTTCCCGATCATGAGGTATTTCTTTTCACCTTATAAAATCTCTCCTCTCTCTTCAAAAAACGGAGAGAAATTGTCTTCTTTTTGTATGAGTTAAATTTGACTTGTCGGCTCTGACCAAGCTCAGATTTTAGGACAAACAAGGCATCTCGCTTTAATTCTATGAGGATGTCGATGTATCGAATCAGTACGATTAATAGAAATGTTAAGAGGACGATCAAAGCTCAAAATTCCTGAATTTATTTCCAGGCTCGGAAAGAAATGGTCGCCAAACTTATGAACAACGAACCCAATCAACTGAGCGCTGAAGACGTTGACGAATTAGCTCGAGTTACCGAAGGATTTTCCGGCGCGGACATGAAACACCTATGCCAAGAAGCTTGCCTGGGCCCAATCAGATCGCTTGGCCCATCTCAGATATCCAGCATCGCAGCTAATCAGGTACAGTACGTTTTAGTTGACGTTAACTCGCCGCAGGCCCATGTCTCTACGCTCTACTGTACATAATATTATGCTATATTACAAAAACTATGACGTTCCCTTAGGTCAGACCAGTCAATATGAACGATTTCACGACTGCTCTGAAACGAGTCCACCCTAGCGTCGGTCAGGAAGATCTTCACCAATACGTAGCCTGGAATAAAACCTACGGCTCAGGTTCTTAACCACTTATTTTTAATTTCGCACATCGTAATTTATATCAATTATATAAAATATTATTTTCTTTATTCGTTTTCTCATTAACCTTTCACCTAATCATTTCAATCAGTTTCAAAAATTGCTCACACTTTCAAAATTGAAAACAGATTGATGAATTCATGAAATAGCTTCACACGGATATTGTTCGTACTAAAATTCCAGAATATCGGAAGTCAGTAAATTTTAACCGAATCTCTTACAGGTCCGAATCAGTTCAGATTCCGTAATGCCAGAATAATTAAAGAAGCATTTTCCTTTGAATGAAGAAAATGAAATGAATTCTTACATTATGATCGTCTCACCGAATTAAATATACGGCAGTAAAATCAAATCATCAAAAGAACAAAATTATTACATTATTTCATTTTGAATTACATGTGTGAAGATAAGAATAAACTATTGTTCTTCAATACAATATTTATTATTATTTCGGGTGTTGCCATAAGATTCAAGTCACGGGGTAGAATTAAGAGGCATTAAGTGGCAATACATTTATTAAAAACTAAAATGAAATAAAAACTGCTCCGTCCAAAGAGCAACACAAGGGATATCCCTCATGCTACGTAACAATACAAAATGAATCCAAATGACCCAAATTAACGAAAACAAAAACAACTAGTTGATCTACCTAAGCCATGAGGGCACACCACACGAGACCGGCAAAATCCAGATTCTCAACATTGAAAACAACAAACAAAATGATATGTAAGTATTTTTTATTCATCATGTTAACAAAGTCGACGAATAGCAATAGATGTTCTGTATGCACCTTTTTTTGATCACTCTCATATGTGCCTGAGTGGAACGTGAATTTTGTACTATGCAAACCGTTCAATTTCCCCTATGATTCCGTCTTCTGCTTTTACCTCCTTTTAAAAGTTATTTCCACTTGGATTATTATATTTTTCCGCAAACTAATAAAGCTAAACATCAAACAAGTATAAATACATTAATTATATTCATTTACCAATCTTAATCAGTCAGATGCCATAATCTAGAAGTTCAACACATCCGAAAGCGTTTGGTGGTTTATTATGAAAGGAAATCTATATGTTTATTTGTATTTTCTACAATTGGTACAGTCAATGAAAACTTTCCTTGTAGTACTGCAAACGAATCAACGTGACTCGTGAAAAAACGATTGTTCACCCATGTAAAAGATCTTAAAAAATGAAGAGTTTACAACTAAATTGTTTGTGTTCTCAGCCTCCAGCCGTGAAGACTTTCGTTTCAGGCTGGCGAAATCTTATGGGCGATATTTCACACGTTCATGAACAAAATGGACTTAAATAGTAGAAAAAAATGTATTCGCACGAGTACAAAGATACCAATTATAACGAAGGACAATCTCATCTAAATCAGCAATCCCAGCAGGTCCAAAATTTTCAAAGTGACTGATACTCGATTTAAAATCAGCTTTTAGGATGATTCATTTTTTATTTCAACTTAATTTAGCCAACTTGACGGATCCCTGATGGATGACTATATCCTATGTTTCCCAGTTTATTCGGATGATATTTTGTAGGCAATTTAAAATGACCTTCCACGAATGGGTTGTTATATAAATAGGACGTAAGTGAGTAGTATCATTAAGGCGTGCTAGCATTTGAATAAGGATATAAGTCGGCGGATTATTTCACAATATTTTTTTTAAGTTACAAAATATTAGAATAGAAGTGGCGACTTCCAATATTATTGTCAACGGGTTAGGATGGGCTTGTAAACGAGATTTATTAGTTTTTTAATGAAAAATCGTTAACTATTTTTTCATTAAAAAATCGTTGCAAAAATTAAAAGCGGATAACTCTAAATTATTTTAAGAGAAACCATGGTGGATACATCCCTTTTACAATGAATGAGTCGATCGCTGCCCATAATAACGCGATCGAAATTTCTTCAGAATTTATAGAATCGGAGAACATTGCACGGGATGCATCCATGGCTTTCAAGCTGCAGAAGGTATGTTATCAGGTTGTAAAC
Source organism: Cyrtorhinus lividipennis (assembly GCA_019603395.1). Classification (NCBI taxonomy): domain Eukaryota; kingdom Metazoa; phylum Arthropoda; class Insecta; order Hemiptera; family Miridae; genus Cyrtorhinus; species Cyrtorhinus lividipennis. The sequence goes on from CM034005.1 coordinate 12,420,771, forward strand.
GGCGATCTGAATCGACCAAAAAAAAGTTGCCCTGGAACATTTGTTCGCTAATCAAAAATCACACCAAATAGGCAATTTGGAAAATCGGTATTGAAATCAGAAGGGTGGTAAAATGCACTATTTACATTTTATTATAACATTTTTTTATACTATTACGAAGACTAGATACCACAGTAAACAGTGATCACTGAATGATTATCAACTTTTTCAATGATAATAATTTCTTGCCTCTCTATTATCGGTGAAATCGAATTTTACATTCCCCAAAAAGTTTAGTTTTGGGTCTTTTCGATACGTTTACCCAGTTACGTTTCACTAGACGTGAAAAAAACGCCTTCCTTGAAGCTGAATTCTAATTTCAGTCAAGTGCCTGCTTTCGTTTCTAATACCACGTAGGTAACATGAGATATGATAGAAAATACAATTTTTTAAAAATTTAATAAATTATTATCAATATATTTTGAACTCTCAGTACTTGTTTTACGTGAGTTAGAATAACCAGCATGTTCCTAGATGAATTTTTAAAAATGCCTTTTGACTGCACAACCTTCAAGTAAGAAGAAAGTACGAGGACGTAATAAAACTAAAACAAGCTAAACAGTTTCCTTAAAGTACTACGCGCTTACTCCGTTCATGTTTCGCACTATTTCTATGTCAGTAAAAAAAAGTGTATGAGAACTAGGTGCCTACCACGACCCTGTTTAACAATGAGGAATGGGCTAAGTTAATAATAATATAAGTGGTGAAGAGAAACACTGACAACTAAGCGGTATTGGTCGGAGGTCAGTTATTGGAAGAGGAGCGCAATCTATAAAGCGATTGGAATACATGATACTGCCGAAAACGCGTGAAAAAAAGCGTATAACTCGCTAATTCGATATCCCAAACACGGATTTGTATTCAATGATTGAGCAAAGCAATAGGAATTTTCAGGATTCAGTAAGCACCCTCTTCCAATCTTGGTAGAAAAGGTACAAAAACGGAAAGCACGAATGGCAAAATGTCGAAATCACCCTAAAAGCCTTGTCCTCGAAAACAACAGGTTACAGGGGAAATGTATAACGAATTATGGAGGGAAAACCTAAGGTTTGGTTGATCCTAGGAAGAATCTGCGCATACCACTGTGTTCTTCCTACAAATCCTGAAAGCTTACACTTTTTTTCAGAACAGAGTTGAAAGTGAGGACTATTCAAAAACCTTGAGTGGTTTTAGGACGCTTGGCGTCGTCTATCCCACTCGCATTTTACTTTGTTTAATTATTTTTTGAGATTGAAAACCCATACCGTTTGCAAAACGGAGGGCGCATTTCATTTAGAAGCTATATGTAAAATGTATTTCTATTGAAAGGCGCGCTATCTCTTGGTAACTTCAATACAATGGACAATGAATTTCTCGCTTAGAATTCCCCTGAAACATGTTCTTACCTATTGTGGAATAAATTATAGAAGGTATCGATTCGCGAACAAGAGTACGCTTTGGTATCCAAAGTGGGTAAGTCCTATTTCACTGAGCGATTCCCGCACTTCGTAATCTGTCTACTGAGAATTCCACATGCTATAATATTTTAACAATTTTGTTAATTCTTGACCAGTTGTAATCATAGATTAATCACGATTCCGAGATAAGGATCTAAAAATGACTCCTCTAGGGGAACGAGTCAGCTTTTACGAGAACAAGGCTTCCGTACAGAAGTGACGAGTACGCATAAAACTGGAGCATTCAATGACTTCTGTTCCCTAATAGTTGATTGGGTGCACAAAAGATGCTCGTCTTCAAGTAGGGAGGTACGTCCTCGACAATAGGAACTTATATGGGAAGAGCCAGGTGAGCGACGATCCAAGGGAAGACGACAGAAAGGAAGATGCCGGCCATGATGCCGGTGACGATGCAGGCAGCTCCGAACATACTCGCTGTGGCCGCGTGTTGTGGCTCCGAAACGGTGCTGAATCCAAGAACAAACGAATTGATGTGAAGGGCGCAAATAGGGGAGAGTATTTGAAATACAGGCGTACTTCAAGGAATGAAGGCAGAAAGTGTTCCCAGAGATGCTGATTAGCAACAGAACATTTTTATTTCCTAGCTTAGGCAGAGCCGTTCACCACTAGTGGAACCCCCATCCTATTTTATTCGTCTCACATCCTAAACACCTACCCTGGACAATACTGCATAGCCAGCGATGAATAATATCCGGACGAAACGCCGAGAGCTATCCCCAAGCCGAAGTAAGTCCAGTCTCCCGGTATGAGAACTGGCAGGATCCTATCGACACCTGCGGGCTGATAGTTGCACAATAGGAACAAGGGGATGAACGCCAGGCGAAGAAGGACGGGAAGCCACAACCACCGAGGTCCAGGCTGCAACAGTAGCATTCCTCGTTGTAAAATGGAGCGACATTTTTGAATAAATTGGTGGAAAATAAAGAACCATCAGTAGACATGGACGCATTCATATTACGACAAAATATTATTGTTTTTATTAACTATTTCAGGACGGTAGATTAAGTATTTCTCGAGCTGAGGCAGTTTCTTAACGTTTACAGCACCTTTCGGAAATGAAACCTTCGATAGTGTTCGTGCCTACTAATGTTAATGTAAATAGAAACAACTTGTCGCAGACATCTGAGTAGAATAAACTAACTTTGGTTTTCAGTGGAAACCACTTGGAAAACACCTCTACTTGAGGCTCTTTTTTCGATTCCCGATCATCTATTAATCACAAAGCGTTCTCACTTACCCACGTGCCAATCGCAGGGAGGGAGCTGCCGATCATGGTGCCCACGTTGAAGGCGAGGAAGCACATGACGTCGCCGTAGTACAAGTCGGGCACGATAAAGTCGGGATCTTGTTTTCTGATGGCTGAAATAACAATTGACCGCGTTAGACATATGAGCAACGAGGATTCTAGATAGGAAGTCAACATAATTATGTACTTTCACGCTGAATCTTAAAGCTTAGAGACTACTTCATCTCTTTTCTATGTCAAATGCCCACTCGAGCGAATGCATGGGCGTTTTTATGGTAGTATTGCATGCAAATTGCAATACATCCTTTTAACGTGTTGTAGGGTGCGCTGATAATTCGGAAAATATCATTTCAATCCATTGGTGAGCCATTTCGGAGTCTATAAGGCGTCAAATATAGACTGACAAATATTTCTTTTCATAAAATGAGTAGAAATTATATTAATTCCACTAATTTTCTGAAGAAAACACATTTTTCCCCTTTGTGAAGATAAAAAATAACCATTTTTTGCTATTTTGCTCCTATGATTGAGTTAGTTCCAGTTAACGGCACCTTCATAACTTCTTAAACAAAACTTACAGAGTTTGAGAGGAAAATTGAGCAGGGCCTCGAATTGCCATATATACTTCAGAATTGGGGGGTAGATGATATAAACTTCAACGAAAGCTGAGTATCGCGATGAAGAAGCGATGAAAGCAATACTTACATGAACTCACAGCCGGAAAAACAGCCAACGTCACGAAGAAGATCATGAATATATTGAAACATTGGCCAGAACATTCTTTGAATATCTTCCAATAAGGCGTTCTCGAAGGCCGATTTTTGTTTTCTTTCAATTTTTTCTGAATCTCCTTCTGATTCATCAGCTCGTGGTACTTATAAAACCGCTGAAATTCCAATGAACATTTAAAATTTGAGAACAAGTCAGAGCAAAAATAAGTTTTTGGTTCTGATAAAAACTACAGTAAAGTTGTATTGAAACTTACGTTCAACGGCAGTGCAAAATACGTGTCGAAACATAACGACAACATAAAGAGGGCAGTTATGAAATAATAAATAGCCGCGGTTCTCGGGTGCGGTGCCAGAGCTTTTGATCCAATGCTGATCAAAGAGGAAAACATCCCGCTGATGTTCTAAAAATGACGTCCACCAGAAAATAATTAATTTTTCGAAAATAAGAAAATGAATTCCACGCCGTTAGATTGAAATGAATAAAAATGGAAAAAATGTACTTACAGCGCCAAGAATAATGGCGCCAATGTATGACGGAGGAAGTTTAGCGGCCATTCCGTACACGGTGTTTTGGTAAATCCCATTCGCCACTGGAACAAGACATGTGACGTTTAGCCAATGGTAAACATGGTGGCAAGGTAGAAGAATATCATTAAATTCAAAGGGCGAACTCACTATTGATGACGACTAAGGTCGCCATCGTCGCGTAGAAGAAAATGTCCGGCCAGGTATTAGACTCCGTCATAGCGAGAATGACAGTCAAGATGAAACATATCATTTCGGCGACTATGCTCCAAACAATCCGCGTCGTCAATTTTCCCCTAAAATGGAAAAAAAAAAATTTAAAAAGATGTCAACGCCAAAAAAGTGAACATAGTAAATCAATAAAATTACAATTTTGAAATTTTCAGGTTAACATTGAATATAACATGAAGCACATACCCGATTTGTACGAAGATATTAAGCCAATTGAACAACACGTTCGGCAACTGAGAGGCGATTCCAAGGTATGACATGAATCCTGTGGCGTACCAGTTCTCTTCCTCAGTCAGTCCAGTGTAATTGGCCGATAACTTATAGTTGACGAAATACTGCAACAGAATAAAGCATGATTAAAAGCTAGAAATATACTTAGCACAAAAGTAGTACGACTAAGATCGACACGCTAATCTGAGGATCAAGGATTGTTTCCAGGAGCAGAAGCAATCGACAGTAGGAATCTGCCAGGATTTCCAATAAGGATGAACCCGTCAATTTTTTTCATCCTCTGATAAATCCAAAAACTGGTCTAACCTGCGCAATTCACAATCCGTTCCTTCTGCGTGCGAAAATGTCAGCAAAGTGGTATATAGCATTAATATAAACCTCGAACCAGGAAGAAAATAAGAAAATAATGAGTGTGGAGTATCTCGGACTCATTCCAATCGATTCAGCGTCCAACATTTAGTGGAATATGATACGCCACACACCTAGGTACCAGAAATCTTTCCCACTTTCAAAATGGGTAGATAGATACCCATTTGGACCCATAACCTCTTCCGGTGGGCGCCAATCGTTCTGGGGCCCATTCCACTGGATTCCAAAATTCAGTGGAAAATTATACTCCACACGCCTAGATCGACAAAAATCCCGAAAATCCATTTTTCGAAAAACACAAAAAAACGGCGGACGGACATTTGCTTATTTTGATCTAGACACTCTGAATCGTTCAGAAACAAAATTTTGGGAAAATAGGAGAGGTAGAATTTTCGCATGAAAACATTGGTTGATTATTCAAGGAATAACCCACCAAAACCAATTTTTCAGACACCATTTCAACTTGAACGCTCTCCACCTGACTGGAAGCTACGCGTCTCAACCCAATGGTAACCATTTTCATAAGAACAAAAAAATAAATATTTAGAATACAATTTAGATCAATTCTAAATACATATCTAAAAAACAATAGAGGAACATTTGATTACATGTAAAAAATGATTTAGGAATATTGTACATACGTCGTTAGCATTGATGAACATGTTCCAGGGCATAAGGGTGCCCATTCCATGTAGAAGAAGGATCATATAGACGATTCTCCATCTGCGAAATTCATATTCATCAACTTTTATTGTCTCAAGTTCCATAATTAATACATCGAACAACACAAACCATTTCTGGATAAAATACAATTTTCTTTTCTTATACAGGGTGTCCCAGGATGTTGCCCCCCCCCCCCCCTTCCATGGTAAAATTGTCCTTATGGGAGTAAACAAAATCATGCGCAACTGAGTCGAATCAAGAAACGGATAGAATCACATGAATCAGCGTTACAAAACAGGGAAATTCATTCGGACGTTATAGCAGAGGGGGAGGGAACTCGTGGGACACCCTGTATATACTTTTGTTATGGGAAAAAAAAAAAAAAAAAAAACCTCCCAAAATTTTGCTTACAATACTCAATGTAATTTTAAAATGTCTCCTGAATACCGGCAATTACACTTATTTTCTCAATAGGTACCTGTCACGTGGAGGATTTGTCTCGAGCTGCGCTTGTTCCATGGTGACGCCTTTGAAATTCAGCTCGTCATTGGTAAGGGGCGTCTCTTCCCAGGCGGGGGTCAGTCTTACAGGTTCTGGAGTTAGAAACGTAGATTTCTCACCTGAAATAGAAACAACAATACAAAATTAAATATTTTATGAATTTGGCAGGACAGGTTTAATAATAATTGAACTGAGTGTCTACAGTACTCTCGCTACTCCCTAACTGAAATCGTCATGTCAACCTCAGCTCTCAGAAAGTGATTTTCTGATTTTCTCAGTTTGGAGTGCCTGAATTCCCGAATTCGGACAACGGACCGCCATTTCAGACGTATGCGTATGCTGAATTTCTGGCCACACCATACTGGCCAAATGATAATGGCGGATTACAGCGGTTTTTCAGAACAATCAAAAAGATCATTCAGGCAGCAACTGAACTTCAGAAAAAGAAGTGGCAGTAGGAGCTGGAATATATGTATCTGTTGAGAGCAATACCTCCAGTTTTCACCAATGTCAGTACTGCATGTCTGCTCTTTCAATATACATTCACCATTAGATTCCTTCATTTCATGGACCAGTCTTCACCACTCGACTTTCTTGCCAAAGCAGACAGGAAGGCTATGTCGCGAAATACTTTAAAATGAAGAAGTGAGAAAATATCTAAATAGTTTTTGTGAATTGAGTTTCAAAAAACACATTTTAACCATGCCCTTCCCAAATTTGGTCCGATTGGGCTGAAAAGTTTCAAGGACCAACTAGAGTCTGAAATTTCTCGCTCCGTTTGTCGAACATCTCGAGATACGTTTCTTCAAAGCGTTGAAAGCGTCAGAAAATACCACACATCAACTTTACGCTACAAATACACTGAAATAACTTCATCACGGAAAATCCTGTTACATGAACAGTGGAACTGCAACGAAACAAGGAAAATACGACAGAAAACCTATGATCCGTTGCCAAAGTGATTTCCCGAGGGATGAAAGAATCCCTCAACCGGGAAGGTACCGAACTCGGGTTTATCTAGAATTTACGTCCACCTTGACTATTAGGTTACGTCCCAAAGACCGTAAAAGAGAGTGGACGACAAATAATTAATTAATGCAAACGGACAACGGACGTGAAACCTGAAACGACGTTTAAATTTTCGCGGAAATGTTTACACTGGAACGTTAACTGACGAAGAAGATTTTATATTGAGCATTACTTTATTTCACTAGGGTTCGTTTTCAAAGTGAAACTTCAAGAAGAAGAGTTTTGGTGTAGCCTCAAGAAAAGAAGAAGATAGATGAACAACTGAAATTATTCAAGTACAGAATGAACAAAAAAAGAGTAGATTCAGATTGAAAGACGGGATGAGCCCAACAAAACCTCTTTCTGCCTCCATTTGCAGCAATCGGTCCCTTCTAAATCGATTCAGCAACTAACGTTGAGAGGAAAATGTAACCCTGTACGCCTAGGTCCCACAAAATCTCACAAAAATATCATCAAAATGCCCGTTTCCACCCACACCCGATCTCGGTTGACGGCGATTGGGATGAAAATGAATTTGACAAAACTCGAACCCTAGCTGAGCATATTTATGTTTTGTAAATCACTTAAAAGGGTTTTTTTGCTCTGGACGGCGAAGGACGGACGTTTTGGATTTGGAAACCACACACTTTGAATCGAAATTTACAGTTTGAAACGTAAAAGGTGAAAGTTTGGGATGAAAAAACTGTTTGATACGAATTACAATGAGTATAATACAACAAAAGAGAGTAGTCATTAGAGTTATGTGCGCACTCCTAAATAGGTGATGGACGACATCTCCAGCTCCTCCAAGCCACAAAACATCTAAAATACAAAGACTTCAAAGATTCATGCCAATAATGAATTCAAATTTAAAAGTGGTAACGTGGAGTAGGGCCATTTTAGTTCATTATTTTCTATGAAATATTATTTCTATAATCGTATCTGCCAAAAATAATTTTTTCTACAAAACTGTTTGAGATTCCGAATTTGAAATGTCCGTCCGGACCATGCTATGAAAAATCTGAAATGTTGCACTTTTGGTATGTTTCTGGTCATATATTGCGACAAAATTATGTTAGCCGAATCGCCCGAAACTTGTGCAAGGTATGAGGAAAATGTGTATTTTGAATATGTGTTTATGGGGTCATAGACGTGTGCGGCATGGATCCAAGTACCATCACCTTAAAGATAATCTCACCCACACAAGCAACAGAGCTACCTAAAACAATAAAGCTTTGCATAACATTCAGCACTTATAACGCACTAAGAAATGGGATTTTTCAAGGAAGCAGCGATAGAAATTTCCTCGTAAAAACGACCCACATTTCGTGTTATGATGAAGAAAAGAGAATTTTTATATACAACATCGAACGGTGAAACTTTACCCGAACAATGCGAAATAGGAAGTCCCGATGGCGTTTCCCACAGAGAAGAAGAAAATACTCTGAGGCGGTGCAGTATGATGCGCTCAACGTTAAATGAGTTACCTACCTAGTTCCTCCAAGCTTACGTCGGAGAAAGAAGTAAAAACGAGATGAAACTCAATATGGGATTTTCTAGCAAGTTTGAGAGCGTGTTGGAGAAACTCAAATTGGATTTCTATTAAATCCAGCGGAGGGAAAGAAAATGGAACGGCTTCCCTAGTGAGGATCCCAGAAAAGCGAAATCGAAGGAGGGAATTCGATACCGCGAACTATTGACAGTGAAGGATCATCGCCCTAGATAAGTGGCAGAAATATGACGAAGGATTATATACTACATACCAACTAGAGCCCAAAAGAGGTCCCTGACCGAAATGATAGAGTTTTATAAAACTGTATACCAAAGAACAAATGCGTGGGTCAGGGATTGAATGGTAGTTAATATGCTTGAAAAGGCAATTTTTTTTTTTAAATTCAGGATTTTGACTGCCCTAAGAAGTGACATAACACAGAGACAAACCTCAGGGGAGAAAAAAATGGCACTGTGGGGTCAGATGATGCTAAAAGAAGGCAAATCATTACAAATGCTAGGTTCATATTTCAGTAGAAAATATAATTAAAGCTGATTAAGTGCACTATTAAGACGCGACAATGAATATTTTTTAGTTTTGACAATAAGTTATACTGGTATTTGAATTCGTCTTTACAACGAAAGATCGCAATCAGATCGCCATCAAATCCGATTGAAAATATTTTGAATACTCTACACGGTGAATTGCTCGCGCAAATGAAACACGACAACCTAGTCATCGTTGTAACCTCTTCGCCTTTATTCAAGGACGTGAGGCTATTCCAAAAATGTATGATCACGAGAATATCAACTTATTATGCTAATGCCAGGAAGCAATGTTTACAATCAAGTATAGCTGCTCGGAGAACCTACACGGTATAGGTATATAAGTATAAAATTAAAATTAAAATGCTTATTTTTGTAACCCACAAAATATTGTCTTCTGTGAGGGAAACGTCGAGATTCTGGCAACATCAAAATTATGGGTCTCCGTTTCTCAAAAGCCCGATTGCAAACAAAACTTTAGAAGGTAATACTTCTTCAAAAACCCAGTGTTTGAGAAACAACAAAAAATGTGAAATATGCCAATAAAAACCGTTTAAGCGGGAGGTTCACGCATTTCGAAAGCAAGCCCCCTTACTATAATCAAAAGGTACCTCCAGATGAAGAGGGAAAAGGCTATGTAGGAGGGACGAGAATTTTTCTAAAAGTACCTCGTTTTCAACACAAGATTAAAATCTACAGGATAAAAGAAGGGCGGTCTCCAGGTTGGAATGCACCGAAAAAAACGGAAACAAATTAGAGCGGCACAAGAGGAGGTACTGGAAGGGTAGAATGCCCAACCCCTTACCACCAGGCCTCTCTGCGCCATTATTGCTCAACTTGAAAACAATTTCCTTCACTTCCATCGTAAACTTTCGTTAAACCGACGTTTCACTTTTTCAAAATTTCTTTGGTTGTTCGGTATCTGCAAGTACACAAATACACGATATACAAAATGTCAACCAGACTTATTTGTGATCAATAGCCAAAATGTCAACGACCCTCCAATATTTTCACACTACACTGAACGCGTAATAATATAAGACAATTTATATATTTTTCTTAAAAACTCGAGAAGTGAATTTGAGTGGGCTTAAAAGCATCTTAAGTTTCACAAAAATGATATAAAGACCGATCATAGGAAAAGTGCTTGAAACAAGGCAGAATTATACAACATGCCAACATTGAACACAATTATTCCTAAATAATGATCAATAGTAAAGTATGCTGTAACCAACCTACACCCAAGAATGCAAAATGAAGATTATTTTTAGAACGACAATCGATGCGTAAGGGTTGAATACGGGGTTCAGGCGGCCATCCGAAATGAAATTCAATGAAAGTTATTACCTTTCTAACTCGACTTTTAGCTTCCAACTTCAATAATGTACGCCGAAAATGTCAAAAACGTTGACGAACTGTTATATGCATTTTTTTTTCAATGTGTATTTTGTTTTAAAACCAATGTATTTTTTGGTAAGAGCACAAAAGACACGTCAAAACGTGAATCTGCCTACTCCGGAGCACAACAGCCTATCAAATAAATTAAATCAGGGTTTAAGCCCAGTCAGTAGAAAGAAACTAGGCGCTGTCAGAAATTTTAATCAACTGAGAGTGTGAGAGGGAGCATTTTTCATAAATACAACGAACACTACAATTTTTTCCGCGAATGTCTCAGGAGTAGACAATTAGAATAGAAGACTGAAAATTTCCAGCTAAATTTCACTGGGGAATGGCGTATCACACGTTTGAAGTTGAAAAATCCTTTTTCATTGATACCCTGCAACCGTATATATTTGTGTGGGATATTATTTTCCACTAAATTTTGGACGCTGAATCGGCTGGAAGTCCAGGACACTCCAAATCACCGTTTTCCCCATAATTTTTCTCCAAGGAATAATCAATCTTTGTGGAAGACTTTGCAGCAATTTTGTTCTAGACATCATGAAACGTATACTGTCAAATTTTGGAGCTAATCGAGAGGTGGACCAATGAATAACCAATCAAAAAATAAACACATCACAAATTCACGTACAGTTGCCAGAGCCCTTGCGGGATGCAGTGGGCAGAATAAACTTTTTTTTTCAATTTGAGGTCAAAATTGATTTCATGATTCAAGTTTGAAACAAGTTCCCCACGCAAACGGCAACCCACCTACGTACTCTCGCCAACGGGAAAACACGGCATGAGCTATCACTCAACACGCAGACATTGGATTCATTCTCAACCTTATTCGAAGGGAAATCTCACTAACTCAGTAGTATTCACACACGGCCAACTCCGGCGGATTTCAATAGCGAACGTAATCAAATTGAACGATGAAAGCCATCTCTTACAGGAACCAGAAAGGGCGAAGAGAGGCAGTTCACCCAAACAGAAAAGGGACGGAAATTGTATTTTGACGTAAGCACGTTATACAGTGTCAAAATAATACTGTTGTTCGCACAAATACTTCTCTGTTGAGGGGAGTGTACGAGGAAAATCATAAATTGGCTATAATTGAACAAATCGAGTCTACAGACGAGAAAACCGAAGAAAATTTTCTGAAAATTCAAGGGCCTGTCGGACTGAAATTGACATTCCCTCGGTTTCAATCTCCCAAATTGATCGTTTTAGCGGCTCATGACAATTTACGGGCACGAATTTCTTTGAAATCAATACCCGGTTTCGACAACTGTGGCAAAAACTTGAAATTTTAACAAAAAATTGCGTGTTTTGGGGGGGAGGGGGATTTTTAGACTGAAATATTACATAATCTCTGTGAGAAAAAGCAGTGGATGTCTTAGACGTACGAGCTCATTATGTGACGAGGTGTGTGAATTTTAGATTCAAGATTTAGATACGCAAAATCTTGAAAAAATTAATCACCAAAAGACCGATTCAGAATTGATCATCCATGTTTTTTATTTAAGGCGTATTCAACTAATAATACCTTTTTTTTCATTTTGTGCAATCTAAAAGCTGGTCAGGATACAATTATTATGAAGATCATAAATGCATCCTTTCCATAAGTAAGACGCTCAAAATATACGTTCAAGAAGATTTAAAATATACAAGAAGGATTTTATTCGGGCAATCCAAACGCGACTTCAAATCCATGAATTTCGGTACTTTTCCACAAGTCCTTTTGAATTTCTGATTGGTTTTGGAAAAAAAGTTTCTAAAATCCAGTTTTGTATACAGAAAAAAATGAATCAAAATATGAAAAAAAAAAAAAAAAAAAAAATCATCATATTGGCGTTTTATGCCTAGGATGATCCATGTAAAATCAACCAAATTCTGAATTTAATAGCTTCATAGCATTCATTAAGGCCTGGAAGTAATATTAAAGATCATGAACGTTATTCCAGCGAGAGAATTTTCAATTTTCAGTCCGAAATTCACCAGTGGCGTAGTTTCAGGGAAATTTAGTGATGAAACATCGTTAGGATGTGAAAGGAGGAAATAGGAGGATGAAGGAGGAAATAGTTCTCCTAAAAGCACCATTTACAGTTTGCGACGTTCAGGGTGTTAGATCCTTCAGAGCTGAATCAGCCACAAAACACAAAAGCGAAAGATAATTCCTTAAAAAGTCTTCTTAAGATCTTCGTTATCTCAGCTCGAGATAATCCACGAAATAGAGAGCAGTGTGACCATATTTACACACATTCACCAAACAGAATCAAATGAGAATTAAATTATTCAATGCTTAGAGACGATTTCCCATCTGACATTTTCCAAGAGATTTGGAATCGTCTCGATGTAAGAACATTGAAAGGGAGACATCACGAAAATACACGGTTCACAATATCACAACAAACGAATCGATGAAACGCGCATTGTTTTCAGCAGCGATTATAACGCTTGAATCACCAATCGGAAAGACTCGACTACAGCTCACTGGGAATGGAAGATGGAACCCATCATGTGAGGCTCCACCGAGTACAATGTGTCTTCAAGTTGACTCAGACCGTGATGGGGGCTCCAATTGATGGAAAATTATACTAGACGAACATGAAACGTCTGGAGGCATTAACAAACCGCCCGTACTTAGCCAGAGACCCTAGATTTTTGTCTTCAATACGATTGGGTGCATCTTCAGCTGTTGCCCCAATTAACGACACGCTAGAAAGATATTTCATGAGAGGAATTTAAAAAGTTAAATTAACAGTTAATCGTTGCAGTCGTAAGTTGAGATATTATTCATCTTTCTGAGCTCATGTATTCGTTAACAACACGAATTGAGCTTAACACGGATACTTCGATCGTTAATCAAGGCTGCAAGCAATTCGGTGAAGTGTTTGTTTCGTTTATCATCCCCGGTTAATACACTAACCAGAGCGGAGGGGTAAGAGTAATTGCAACGCGAAATTTATCTCCTGTCAAACATGTGGTGAGTATTATTTGCACCCGAGAATCAACAGGGATTAGGAACCTACTCCTCAAAATCGTAAACTTAGTTGAACGGCCTTGAAATACTGGTAAATACAGCGTTGGAATAAATTGCCCACTCTTAGCAGAAAGATTCTGATTTTATGCCATGAATCATCAGATTGCCACCTGCTCAATAAGGCATAGATGGAAGGAAATGTACGAGACAAGCAGCTTTCAAGAAACGTGAGATTTCTGAGGCGAATGTAAGGTGTAGAAGCAATGATGGGCATAGAAATATTTGTGAATATGATTACGAATACAAGTGATAGGTCAATATAAAACTAAAATAACATTTTAAAATTGACTAACATTTAAACTTATTCGCATTTTTCAAGGAATTCGTGGGTACTTATTTTGAAGTCTTAGATTTCAAAGTATTTTTTCAACGCTCTTACAATTTTCGAATTTTGTTACACGATTTATAAAAATCAATGCAATTCGAGGAAAAACAAACAAAAATTGACGTCTTTCTTTGCAGAAATGTTATCAAAATTTGTATTTTTATGACACATTCATTCGTGAAATGAGTAAGTCGTTTCTTAACAAATTTTCGATATCCTAATACATAAAATTTATAATGCAAGTAATTCCAAGGTATTGGGGAGTGAGGTGTACTCGAGGGTAAGTAGAGTACACTTTTGAGCAATAATTGCGGTAATAGGAATGATTGGGGTGAAGTGGACGTTGGACAGTGTCATATTGAATGCAATCTTGACTATTCAACTGTTGAACCAAGAGTGTTATGCAATCGAATCAAACAAAAATTTTACCGCCGAGATAAGGAAACAACAACATTCCCTTAGGAATGTGAGTATTGCCCATTTCCGGGCATTCCAGGAACCCTTTAGCTGTTGAGCATGAAAAACTGGTTTCCCACGATTCTATTTGTTTATGTATTTCTGATTCAATTTGTATATTTGATCTTTCTACCCTATCATTTGTTCGAGGTTTTCAGCTATTTAAATTCAAATCTGGTTCCCAAAGAATCCGTTTTATCGTTGTTAGGGTTAATTATTCCTTGGATGATCAACCTATGTTCTGCATGATGCAACCTATAATCATGGCAGAGGTCAACCTCTGACGCCCCAAAATTTGACAATATACGTTTCACGAGGTCTAGATCACAATCGGTGCACGGTTATGGGAAAAGCATTGAATGTGGAGTGTCATGGATTTATTCCAATCATATATTTAGAGGCCAAAATTTAGTGAAAAATGGTACCCTACACGCAAAAAGTACCCAAACATTTTTTAAAACCCACTTTTGAAATAGGTAGGTACCCATTTTGACCCATACCCACCTCCAGTGTGTACTAATTAGACCACAATTTAAAAAAAGTCCCGAAAATCAAGTTGCATAAATACATATTCACACTTAACCTCCCCCAATTTGGTTCGGGCTGAAATGTTTCGAGGACCAATTAGAGCCAGAAGGAGGTCTTTGACCTAATTTTAAGTTGAGAAAAAAAAAAAAAAAAAAAAATCTGCTACCAAAATAGGCGTGGACGGATGGCGTACGGCGTAATGGTTTCCGTTTTGAGAATAATTTTTTCAATTAGAACACCCAAAAACCATGGATGAAATAATTTATGAGTACCGATTATACTGAATTCTTAGAATATGCGGCAGCTGGAGAATGGCTACTTCACTTGAAATATCGAGACGATTTAAGGGTATTTTAACTGAAGGGGTTGGTCGAGTCGCAGTCGCCAAGTTCGAAGAGAATCATCAAAGGGCGGGTAGTTTCAAAGCTTAGTCAGGCCGAAGTATTCCATCTCGGCTGCAAAGGCTGGACGAAGGACCTGGTGATAGAGTTTCGACGGTGGAAGGGGACAACCGGAACTTCATCAGCCCAGTGACCGCTCTCAACGTCCGCTTTCCGTCAAATGGGCTTCCAAGTTGATTTGTATGCCGGGCAACGACAGATGTTTCTCTCACTCAATCCCGTCTCCAGACCTCACCTCAGCCCTACCTGTTTCGACTATCCGCCGTTAGCCGACCATTACTTCGAAACAAGTTGTCCTAGCCTCGCCATTGTCTCCAAGATACTTCCTATATTAAACGCCTCATCCCCCGAGGAGAAAAAGCCAACGTTCACTCGGTCAATAAAACGCCAAACGGGTGAGATCTGCATTCATCTGTATTCTAGTGGAGCTCCCAGCCAGAATGGAAGTCTGAAGGAGCATTCTTCTACCGAAAGGAGATCCTTTTTCATCTCGATATAGCACCCAGGTGGTCGGCAGATAGGAATCCATACCAACTAAACACTCAAGAAACACGAATATCTATGAAAAATCTGCAAATTCTTACACACGGGTTGGTTATATTCTCGAATGGGGGAAAAGCAGTGGTGCGGCGGTTTCCAGACCCATTCCAATCGATCAGGGTCCAAAATTTAGTGGAAATGATACCCACACGCTAGGCATAAAATCCGACACATTAAAAATGGGTAATACATACCATTTGACCCATAACTTCTTCGGTGGGTGCCAATCGTTCTGGACACCATCCATTGAATTCAGCTTCAAAATTTAGTGAAAATGATACCCCACACGCCTGGTAGCAGAATCCGATAATCAAATGAGTTATTTCATAACATACTCATTTGCAATCTCCGATAATCCCGAAAACAAATATTCAAAATGGGTAATAAATACCCAATTTGACCCATTACTTCTTCCAAGTGGATGCAATTGTTCTGGGACCCATTTATTGGATTCAGCGTCCAAAATTTAGTGGAAAATGATAACCCCACTCGCCTAATCCACCCAAAATCTCGAAAATCCATTTTTCAAAAAACACATTTTGACCCCTACCCCCTCCAAATTTGGTCCGATGGGCCTGGAAAAGTTTCGAGGACCCATCTCGGCTGGGAACAGACCCCTGACCCAAATTTCAGATTTTTAGAAAATTTTCTACTACACAAAAACGGCGTGGACAATGGACGGCGGGACGGCGGACGGCGGTACGGACATTGACCTTTTTTTGATCAGGACATCATGAAACGTCCAGAAAAAAATCTTGAGCCGAATCGGATGAGGTTGACCATTTTCATGAAAACATAGGTTGATTATTCAAGGAATAACCAACCAAAATGGATATACCGGCGAAAACTGATATTTGCAAATTTATTCTCCTCTGATAGACCGACAATACGAGTAAATACTGGGATAGGTACGAAAAAATCACGTGGCGATTTCAACGAATGTGCATAATAATCAACAATATCTGTAGCGAATGATTTGGTCGTTATAGCATTGCTCTGACATGTGTACATGAGAGCCGATCAATCAATGATTCACTCGTGTAACTAAATTGGGGGAGCTCGCACGCCTGCTCCGGTGATCAAAAAGGCTCTTTGAGCTATCATCAGGCTCCGAATCCCTTTCACACCATACTCCTTTCTTGAGTAAAGGGAGTGGGAAGGATCAAGGGCTACTATGGAATACTAGCCACCTGTGCGTAACACAATGGATCAGTTACCAAAAATCAAACGAATTCCACGGTATCGCGGGTTTCGAGCTTTGGAGGGCATAGGTAAGAGGTGTATCATATTTCACTAAATTTTGGACGCTGAATTGAATAAGAAGGGTCTCAGACCGAATGCCCACAAGAAGAGCCAAAAAAGTTGTTCAAAAAATTGATACTTTTTGGGGGGAAGGAGTAACTTTCTTTTAACAAACACCTAGATTGATAAACCACTGTAGAACTTCTCATCTTATTTTTATCCAAGCCACACATACGTGGCTTTATACACACGTCGAGAGATGACAAACAGATTATAGGTGAAGGAGAAAGAAGTTTTAGGTTCCACCATCGCACTGAATCAGGCCCTCAAAGAAGAAATAATTCCAATGGATTCAGCAACCAACCTTTATTATTCTAACAGGTTGTACATTTTCCCAGCAGGGAAAGATGAACTGGCGACTGTACAAATGCGAAGTTAGCAAGAACTTTAGAAAGTTATTTTCGAGTAGTTCACCGAGAGAATTTCAAACACTCGAAGAATCGCATCTTGTTTTAGACACCATAAAGTTTAGGGGCTGACAGGTTATGGGAGCTTCACATCTATTTAAGGTGCCAACACGGAGCATTCGATTCTTGTCAGGTCGTTCTATTTTGGGGGCTCATCACGTTTGAAATGTGATAGTAATATGTACCTGTGATGTTTGATTATGGTAATCAATCAACGGAGTGGGCAGACGTCAACGCCCGGCAGTGCAAACATTCGAGTAGTGCTCCAATCTTTTAATTAAGTTTTAGACATTTTTTCAGGACGCCTCGCCTCGCAGGCTTCATAGAACTTCGAGTAGATTATTCGATAGCTTAACAGTGTAAAGTCTGCAGAACCTTATCTCCATTTACACTCGCAAAATCAAGTAGAGGCGTAGATATAGGTTTTTGTTTTCACGATGAATAATCGATGGACCTTCATGCATTGTCCCGGCAGGATGTGTACGAGGAAGTTCGAGTTTGGACGTTTGAACTTTGAAATTCCAAGCCCCTAAAAGCGGGGAAAGAATAGAGAGCCAAGAGAATTAGTAGAGAGTGACTCAACTTTCCCGTCAATCTGAATGATTTTCATTACTCGACAATAAACATTTCCGACATTTACTGGTAGTTACTACGAATAGTTCATTCAATCGCTGATTTCGTCCTCCTTTGCAACTCTTGAAATGTGCAGCAACTTCTCTTCGTTGACACTACAGAGAGGAAGAGTTTTGTGCATGAGCTTCAGGGCTTAATGAT
>CM034005.1:12442783-12743150 GCA_019603395.1 Cyrtorhinus lividipennis
TACGGACTAAGAACATGTAAACAAGCTTACCACGTCCCAGTACGTGAGGATTTGAACTGACGACCGTACGACATAAAAATGGGCGACACGTGCGGCGGAATTTGAACATAATTGAAATCATAAGCGGCGGCGAACCAAAAATGAGCTCCAGCGACGCCGTGTAAAACGGTCGAAGCGACACGGAAAAGTCTCGGGCGACTTTTGTACAGTTCAATCTCCATAACGAACGGTTACTTAGCGACGCGACCGACCGCCCGGCGGATACTGAATCGGACTACAAACGCTGGGGGCTCGAGCCGAATACAGTGGCGAGGCCGAGATACAAGGGGATCGCTCGAAACTCTACGGGCTACGGCGCAAGGGGGGTTGCTACGGCGGGGGGCGCAGGGGGTCTACGGCGAACGACGGTAGTGCCAGTGGAGTGGAGAGGAGACCTCCGTGTTGTTTGTTGTAGTGGTGAGGAGAAGGCACAGCTGTTAAGGGTCGCCAAGGAGACGGTTGGGCAGGTGGCGTTATCGTCTTCGAGCGCTATTCTTCAAGTAAAACGTTCATTTCTTAATTTATTATGCCTTGTTTCACAGTAAATTAATTATTGTACATTACTAATGAGGTTGCTGATGAAAGGACCAGTCCAAGCACGTCTCTTCATGCATTTCTCAGTTGTTATTTAAAACCATAAAATTTAATGTTGTTCGCAATATTTCTACATTCCCCTAACAATGTTCCATACCTATTGCACGATATCCAACATTTATTATTATAGTAAATTACACGATTGTTTGTTAAAAAAATGCTTTCTCATCCTCATTAAATGAAGTAGAAATTTTCTACTTCAGATTAAATTTTTGATCAATAGTATCCTCATTAACTCAAAAAGGTACTCATTGTTCTTTGCTTGAATTTCAGTACATTTCCTCTGGTTCTAATTGACAAAAGGAGGCATTCAAATAAGACCGGAGGTAGGCATCTGCTTCGCGTAAAAATCATTTTCGGGGACGTAAGTACAATCGCTAAAATGCCAGACATGTTAGTTCTTGTTTTTTCGAACGGCTTCCTGTTTCTGAAAAGTCGCTACATAATAGTAACATAATTTAAGCCTAGGAAATAGAATGTTTTAATTGTTCTACAACGTAGCAGCAGAGGTATGCCTTAGTTATTGTCCTCAACGTAGTATTCATTGCCGTATTGGAATCGCCGAAATGTTCTAGTAGGTAGTTCTCATACCGATATTCAATATATTAATAAATTCGGTACAATGAACAAAAATCGTAGTGTCATTTATAGATTTTAGAGTTCGATCAAAACATATTATGTACAATTCCCTGCATATTTGAGACGTATGAGGAGAACCACACAGTTTCCACCAGCATTAGCTTCACCCAGCTGGAATACGAATATGAAGATTTCTAGATGGTATAAGGTACCTAGACGTTTCAATCAAGTCGAATGCCCGTAAGATCTATAAATGTGTTATTAAATGCAATGTTCCAGAAGCCCATTTCCTATTTTAGACACCACTTTCATATGTGCATCTATAATTGCGTTCTGCCCCTTTGAATATTCTCTTGGATCCATATTCACATGAGGATGAAACGTCGTTAGTCAAGATAATCGACCAATTATTGTGCTTTGACAAGTTTTTTCGAAAGTCTTAGCAAGAGAGCAGAGAAATCGGTCGATAAAACCAAAATTTCATAATTTATCAGGTAAAATAGCGCTTAACAACATTATGATTAGGTACAAGAAACAAAAACGCTGCAAATTCTTCCATAGGGGTTATTCCTCGGACAAGGAGCATTGAGACTTATTTCAATCGATTCTGCGTTCAAAATGTAGTGGAAAATGATACCCCACACGCTTAGGTACCAGGAATCACAAACACACATTCAAAATAGGTAGATAGACACGTTTCCAGGACTAGCTAGAGCCAAAAACGGGTTCCTGACCGAAATTTCAGTTTTTTAGAAAAATGTTCAAGGATATAGTTCTCACGATGAATAGTTCTATAATTCCCGGCCCGTAAAAAACTATGATAAATCATGTTTTAAACGAATAAAATTGAGTTCAAAAAGTGAATTCATCAAAAAGTTTTGAAAAATGATCCTCAAAATGAATTAAATCCTGCTCAAACGTAGAGAATTCATCTCGAATTCACAATAACATATCTAGCTTATAACTTTTGAATTTGCGTTCAAAAAGGTTGAATTATCTTTAACATCACTACATATTACTTCATTTAATTACCATTTCGTTATCCAAAATATTATTTTCGCCTGACTTCTTCTCCTCTAGCGACTCCGTCGCGAGTTATAGTTACTGGAGGGATTATCATGATTGGTGGGAGTTGAGAACCAACTATAGCCTCAAAGGAGTTACTGATCATCTCATCAAAATCTACACATCTAAACGTGTTGAAGGAATTTCCTGATCGACCATAGAATTCTTAAATGTTAGACCATTGGGCTGTTAGAGAATGATACCCAAAAATATGATTAGTTCATCATGAAAGAGCGTAATGATCTCTAAAATGTCAATTTTTTCCTTCATCTCAGATTTTTGCTGTTGTTTTTGTTGCCACCCTTAAACTTTTGACACTACATAATAAGTTTCCAGTGATCTTAATTATTTCGCTAGAATATTTTCAAATCAACTCACCACGTTCCAATACGTGAGAAATTTGAACTGCCCGGACCAAGCTTGATAGACTGGATGAACTTCGACGGGAACTTTAGTGGCGAAAAAGTCGTAGAGTCCAGCCACCAAAAAATGGACGATGGCGACGAAATGGAGAACGCTAGAGGCGGTTCTGAATAACGATCTGTTATTCATGTACAATGGCACTTCAACGCCTCCTTTTCCTTCGAAGTTTTGGCGCAGTCGACACTCAAGCAGCCCATGATTGGTGGTTTTTCGTTTGCAAGCCTGTTAAAAATTAAAAAAAAAAGGCTCAGTATTGAAAACCAGACTGAAATTGTATGAAAATTTCAGCTCAAATAGGATGAATTTCTCAAAACATTTGGAAGAGTAAATGGTCTGCGGCTCGGACGCTATTTCACTTGAAATGATGTGGTTTGTTTCAGCGGCTGCCTCTATAGACTTCCCTATAGTTTTTTTTTCAATAAGTTAGGTCCACATTAAAAAATAAAAATAAATAATAATAATAATAATTTCATGAACATGGGTTGTAACCAAGAAGGGCCCCGATGAAGTACAAGTATCTAAATGTCAAACTTAAAAATTATTCTATTTTATTTTTCATTAGAAAACAGAAATATGTGAATCATACGAGTAACAAGTGCAGCTCACCTCAATATTACGCGTTTATCTTGAAGGGAAACCTTGTTGAACCAAAGAAACTAAAACATTCTTATCTACCATTGAAAATGTAGGAGTGGTTTAAGATTACCTATTTATCGTAACGCTCTTCTCGCCCTGAAACTTGTCTCTTGAGTCAGTAGCTCGCCACGATGTTTCTAGTCAAACAGAAGTTGAAACAATTTCATCCAACAGCAGTAATAATACACACGCCAATAGCTCAAGGTTAGTATGGAAAGAGAAAGACAATGAAACTTCTATTTGCATTCGAGCTCACCTAGAATTTGATTTACTCAAAACTACAATGGGCAAGTGCTCGCATTTCTCTCGCTGGAGAATGAATGATTAATTTTATTGATTTAAAGTTTAATATCGCGCTTTGAATGTTCATAATTTGTCGCTATTGTTCAGAAAAAATTCGAACGATTTGGACGTTGAACCTAATTAAGAGAGATTCTGAAATAAGCTGCTAATTTCTTAGAACAATATTAGGAATTATTCGGTCTAAAATAACACTTGAATAAGTGTTTACTTCATTACAGTCGACATCGTACAATGTAAATCCAATGTATCGACAAAATCAGCAAATTAAACAAATCAGAAGGGGGAAGGGGATAAACCTGATTAAGAATTTTCAATCATAACAAAAATTTAAGCAAAATGATCAACCCTCAATCACGCCAATCTTCAAAAATACTCCAAATAACTGTTTTCAATCATTCCTTTGTCATAACTGGGATTTTAAATTTTTCAAAATTTGTATAAAGTTTTCAACATTTGGTAGTTTTTATCCACAAAGCATTTCTTATGGTCCAATGTGACATTTGTATTTAAAAAATTGAAATAAATTCTTATTTATTCAATGAACTTTTAAGGTTATTGTTCACATTCTTCAGAAAATGGTATCCACTGCAAACATTGATATTCTTTTTATTACATTTAATATATCAGCTATTCAGTTATGTAAGCACGAGTAACCGAGAATTGTTATGTGTATAATTGATGAACAAAAAGGACATCATGTATCGGTGGGTTCCTATTGAGAACAGCCCGAGAAGGCAGGAGGTACTTGAAACATTTGAATGTACATCTACGGAACATGGGAAGGGACTTTTTACTTTTTGAAACAATTTTGGAACACTTTTTAAAAATGTTAAGCAAACGAGAGGATTCTTATTGAGTTTTTAGGTTTAGAAATTGATGGTGACTGAGAGAAATGAGAGGAAACCGCGGTCACTGCGCCTACAAGAAGGAGATACTACCAGCAACGCGGGCGTGTACTCCACGACGGAACTAGCATAACCCGCACCCATCCCGGCAGTAATAACTAGAGAGAACCCAACCTCCACGAGTTACTTGTATTATTGTACATACCTACTTGTAGTTACTTGTAGTAGGTACTTGTAGTATACTTGTAGTATACTCCACTCTGAGCTACAAAATGGAAAATTTTTGCTTCAATACTTCTAATGGAATACCACCAAAAGATTCTCCCCAAAATTTTATTTTCTAAGTTTTAAAAATGAATAGATTCAACAGGAAAAATATCTATACAATTACAAAAGGCGTTTTAAAACGCTAAAAAAATTTAAAATACCCACATAGGCTTTAAATAGGCACTCACAGTGCCCAACTCATTTTTAGTACGATTTCCTCGAACCGAGGTAGATACAATTGAACTATGAAAAATCGTGAATGAATTTGCGTCAATTATCTTGGAAGAAAATGGAGGCCATCGTTTCTTCATTCAGTATTGCAGTATTATGTAGGTACTTCAAAATTTACTAGATTCTGCCCCATGTTTTAGGAATAGTTTAAAAACGCTACAAATTCTTTCACAGGGGTTGGTTATTCCTCGGATTAGGCGCATGGAGACTCATTTCAAACGATTCAGCGTCCAAAATTTAGTGGAAAATGATACCACATACGCCTAGATCGCCAAATCATAAAATGTGTTTTTATAAATATTTATTTGAGCCCACTTGAGCCGGGAACGGACCCCTGACCCGAATTTCAGATTTTTAGAAAATTGTCTACTACCAAAAACCTCGCGGACGGCGGACGGAAATTTGACTTTTTTGATCTAGACACCTTGAAACGTCCAGAAAAAAATGTTGGGCCGAAACAAGATTGACTTTTTTCATGAAAACATAGGTTGATTATTCAAGGAATAACCAACCAAAACGGGATTACTTTCTGACGCACATAAATTAAGGTTCATTTTCCTAAATTGTCTACTTTTCTTTCTATTTCCTTTCACTCTTGCCTCACCCTGCAATACAAATAGATAACCCAAAAGCTTATAGACGTTAGTAGCCAAACCGGCGCTATTTTCACCTGAATCAACTTAAATCAGTTCCATTCCATTTTTTCGTATCTTTTCAGGTTTTAAATAAGTTTTGAGGGAATGTGAAATTGATGCAGGAAGTGTGAGCGTCCTCCTTAGAGCCTCTCCACTCATTTGGCGAAGAGTTGAATGCAACAGAAACACGCCACCATCGCTCTGCCGGTTGATAATAATCGTCTCGGGAGAACGAGCCCCTCAATTGCGACGAGAATAATTCACTATAAACGCTCAACTTGATAGCAATCCTCTCTGGAAGTCGAAAAACACCGTTGCCACGATCCATTCAGAGGAGTCATTAGAAGACTATGGACAAGGTTTCTTTGTGGTCGCATCGCTTGCACGGTGGGAACACGATACTTGATTTTTATACGATCAACCTACTCAGGGGCTGGAATTTCTAGGAGCGACTATTATGTGATCAGCTCAAGGGCAAAATCATGTCTTGATCGTGCACTTCAAAAGAAGAGAACTTCTTATTGTTGGATTATCTCTACATCTGCACGAGATTTTTATGCAAATCCCCAAGTTTATAACTGAACATATAAACTAAGTAATAAGCTGATTGGAAATTGTGTCTTCCCCACAACATATATATTGGGTAAACACCAAGTATAGGGGGGCTGCATAATTTTCTTTGTTTCTTGTACAACATTTTCAAGTTTGTCTGTTTCGTTTTAAAAATTTGTATTCATTAAAATGAACACTAATATTATCTGAAATACATCGTACGAGTATTTTCCGACCAATCGAGTAAATGCTGCAAATTCTACCACAATGTTGCAGGAGTATGGTGTGAATAGTGAGTGTGAACTGTCTTGGACTCATTCTGATCGATTCAGCGTCCAGAATGAGTGAACAGTGATATCCTACATGCCTAGGTTCTCGAAAATCTTCAACAATCACTGTCAAATTGGACCCATTTTGACCCATGCTCACCTCAAAAGGCGGCCAGGGACCAATCTCAATGGATTCAGCATCCAAAATTTGTTGGAAAATGATAACACACACTCCTTTTGCCTGTGTATAAAAATTAGGTATCTATTTTGATTTTTATTATTATTTGCTTGCTTTTATTTACTTATTGTATTTTTATTATTTTATTTCCAATTCATTTATTTTATTATTATTTTTTTTTTTTTTAAATTGTGTTATCGGAGAACAACTCAGGCCCGTCAATTCAGGCACTGCCTACAGACGGGCTTCATTATTCGGGCAGTTTTAATTTGTAAATATTCTCTTAATTTTATTGTGAATAAACTTTCTTTTCTCTCTCTCCTAAAAATCCCGAAAATAAAGTTTCACTTACTTTCAACTACTAACTAACATACTATTATCTGAGTCGATCGGGCTAGAAAGTTTCGATGACCATTTAGAGCCGGAATGATGGGTCTTACCAAAATTTCTGGTTTTGGTTGGTTATTCCTCCAGGATCCATTATTCAAGAAATAACCAATCTATGTTTAGTGCAAAAAGTCAATCTGGCAGTAGACAATTTTCTGAAAATCTGAAAATTTGGTCAGGGGTCCATTCCCGGCTCTAGTTGGTCCTCTAAACTTTTCAGCCCGATCGGACCGAATTTGGGCGGGTAGGGGTCAAATTGTAAATTTCAAAAAACGGGGTTTTGAGATTTTTGGAGATCTAGGCGTGCGGGGTATAATTTTCCACTAAATTTTGGACGCTGAATCCAATGAAATGGGTCCCAGAACGATTGGTCCCCACCGGAAGAAGTTATGGGTCAAAATGTGTAAATAGATACCCATTTTGTATATATGTTATCGAGATTTCTGGTACCTAGGCGTGTGGGGTATCATTTTCGACTAAATTTTGGACGTTGAATCCAATTAAATGAGTCCCGAAACGATTGGCGCCCTCTGGATGAGGTTATGAGTCAAAATGGGTACTTATTTACCCATTTCGAATGTGTGTTTTCGAGATTTCCGGTACCTAGGCGTGTGGGGTATCATTTTCCACTAAATGTTGGACGCTGAATCGATTGGAATGAGTCCGGGACACTCCAAACATCTGTTTTCCCCATATTCTTGCCTCAAAAAAATAATCAACCATTGTGGACAAATTTGCAGCATTTTCTGTTTATTGAAGTGAGAATCAATGTCACCTGAAATATATCGTACGTGTATTTTCCGGCCAACCGAGTGAAACTAAAGTGGCTTTTCTCGGTGACACAATATTAACAAAACACCGATGTAATGACGGTTTTATACGCACAGACACGATGGGCTTTTGGTTGAGAGAACTAACCGATGGGACCACTCGAACTCTTCCGAGGAAATTGTGATAAGGCAACTAACCAAGTGAAGCGTGAACAGGCTACGATAGCGGTAAAGTTTGCAACAAACAGCGAGAAATGCTAGATTTTGAGAGGCAGTACGGTAATGTCACAGCAGATCACCTCTTGGCTAGTTTTCAAAATACCAATTTGTAGCCCTACTTGGGCGGTGATGGTTGACAAAAACAACAAAATATAATCAACGCAAAGCGAAGGTTTTGGGGTCAATTTGGCCAAAGCTTTGGATTGAACGGTTTGCTCTAACTTACCTTTAGTTCTAACTGTGATGTGATGAAGTACTGAGATGTATGGTTGACAAAATTCAGCATCTATCTCGAAGGCGGCGAGCGGTGAACTGACATTGAACGATCTTGGCCGGTGAAGAACGATGCGGCCTTTCTATGGTGGGGATGACTCAGGTAATAGAACTTTTGGCTGAGTTTAGACACGAACTACCGGCTTCGTTGGGTCGATGTGTAAAAATATAACACGCAGATGAATCTGTTTACACCGACGGCGTGGTGTCAACAGGCAAATGTCAACCAACGCTGTTCGAGTCTTGTTCCCGAGCAGACTGTTTAGTTGAAGTTTGGAGCGGAAAGGATGGTCCGGAAGGCCGACGTGGAAAGCCCTCCCGCCAGCAGGGTAGCCAACCGCGAGCCACAGAAATCCCTCGCAAAGTGAAAGCCGTCGGAAGAAACGGGTTCGTCGGAGGGCCAAGGCCGGCTAAATACCCCCTTGGTGTGGATATGAAAGCCACGACGCATGACAATTCCCCATGAAGTCTTCGATGGCTGGAGATCATCTGATAAGAGATTTATACTTGATTGATTTCGGCTACCTACTCAGCTAGAACAGGTCTTCAAGTCACTAACCTCAACCCGGTATCCAGGTCTCCACGCAATAATTGAACATCCTACAGAAACGCATGTGTCCGCGGGACCGGTATAATTATATACTAAACTGACCGCTATCATAATAATTACAGAGCTGAGAAATATTATCTTGTAAAAGACCCGACAGCGAACCTCAAAACTTCCGGGTGGATCCATTTCTTTTTACAAACCTTCTTAATGTTCGGCGAACCCATCTTGAAACTTTTTCGGTAAAGGTAATCGACATTAAGCATGCCCTACCACAATATATATTGTCAAATCTAAGGAGGTACATATTGTCGCGAGTTTGAGGAAAAAAATATTGGCGACCATTGTGTAGGATTGTCGCTGTCAATCAATCGGATGCTTGGCGCTTCAAGTTAATGTAGGAATACCTACTCGATGCATATGTTAATTTTCATTTTCTCCTTTTTCTTCTTTAGTTACGATAGCCGTCCGCTTCGCCAAAGCCGTGATTTTCATGAATATTAATTAGGTAATTTAGTAACTATTAAGCTAAGCTGATATATTATCCTTGTCACGTCAGTGTATTGCACAGAATAAATAATTCAAGAAGAAGTTGCGTAATCTGTTGAGATCGTCATCAAATTTAATTAAGTCGCAAGTTTAATCATCCTCACTTAACGATTGATCATGAACAGACTCAAGCTTTAAGTAGTAAGATCAATTTTATTTTTGCGTTCAACTACTTTATGCAGTTTTTACCTCTTTTCAGACACTTTTTGATTTTAGGTACCAAGTCGACGACGCTGAAATATATACTTGATCAATCGACTCCATCAGTTCTATGACTGCCGACTGATGAGTTGTAATTGTCCGACTAGGTGGTGGTTATTTAGAAAGTTCGAAGGTCAAGTGGCAGCATTCATCGAGGAACAGTCATCGAACCGGAGAAAAAATCGTCGACAACACATGTGCGCATCTGCGGAAGACAATTCACCAATCACGACGGCGCTTCAGAAGATTTAAATGTTTACTATGTTCTCTCAGATGATAACGAAGTAGTATGAAGCTCAGAAGAAACGTACAGAAGAAACTTGGTCTTTATTAGTGTTCATGTCACGAGCAATTCAGTGAAATATTTTAAAATTTACCTACTAAGTATTCTAAAATCACAGCAGATCGCCCGTTAGGTAGCCCCAAAGATTCAAATACAAATGCTATATGTATTGTAAGCACCTATTTGAAGGCACTTATGGCCTATTTATAGGCACAACCTTCGAGGAATTCTTGCAACTCTTGTTGGCGAATGAAGTTCATTTTTCGTTCGATTGTGTGTGAAAGTTCCCTTTTTCACGTTTTGCCTTGTGTGCTTTACTATGTAGGTATTTCAATATTTTGATTTTATTTTAAAACAATGCTGCAGTCTGGGGTTCTTTCCAAATTGAATAAAATTTAAACTGATTTGTCTCTGGTGCCCCTAATACTTTAGCTCGCACGTCGGGATTTTGCGAGAGGTAAATAGCGGCGATGGCTCCTCCAGTAGAACCAATCCAATAGACGAGAAATGCTCAAATGCTGTGTGGCCGTCGCATCCTAGTTTTAACGACGTTGCAACGCAGGATTGAAGTAGCCTCCGGAATAGTTGAAAGCTGAAAAGAAAATCTGAATTCAGGGCTACCAATGAATATACACATAAAATTATTGTAGAAAATCAAATAGTTATTGTGCTAGGTTTAGCAAGAAACTCCAGACTCGTTGGGCGATGTGACTACGTATTTGAACCCAAACTTCGTTTTGGGTGAACATGGTTAAGGCCCATGAGCGACATTTTCGTCACTGACGATGAATTATTGCGGTAGTGACAAATGGCCGAACGCCGAATCTCTGACTAAATGAAGACAAAATGGTTCCAGAAGGTGTGTGGGCACAATTCCAAAAGTGAGCTACCTGCTTCAATAAATTATGCGGAAATGATAGTTCGGACGAGGATGAGAGATACAATCCCCAAGAATACTTCACAATTGATGAACAATTCGTACCATTTCGAGGGTGTTGTTCCTTCCCCCAGTAGGTAACTCCGAAAAAAAGTAAAATGGAGATTTTCCAAAATTTATAAACCTTGTAAAGCATGTTGAATCTGATATCCCTATGATTTGATGACTGTTTAACCTACTAGATGTCGATAAAAATTGTTATAGACGGATCATTTTTGAACAAACATTTAAAATGTACACAAATTGTGTTCATTCGTAGTTTTTGAGACTACGGAGATGTTATTTTTGGTTGCAATTTACGAATGAATCATATATTTTTATCATGAAGTTGCTCTCTTGTATATGAAAAATGTCTTACCTTTCAGCTTATCACTCATTTCTCTAGTTTAGATCACTTATACAGCGTGAAATTCGAATTTAAGTTGGTTCAGACAAAAAGGATCCAACGTGAGGGATCGCGGGTCTGAATGGAGCGCGATTTCTGTAGGATTAAGGATGAATGCATACTGTAGCATGATTCTACTGAGAGAGGAATTAAGTTGCTGTTCGAAAATCGTGGGAATTTAGACTTTGTTATTGAAGTGACTTGATTATCGGCAATTTAAGGCTCACTCGATCTTACCCATCACAAAAATTTGTTTCTATCCGAAAGAGGGTCGTCACTTGGGTCACCTACCTGCTACAACCAGAGACGTGCCGATAAAAGCGTCAATTTCGGATCCAAAATTGGGATTAGTTTCTGCGATGAATCGGGAAGCAAGTCGACAGAGGCAGGTAGCAACTCCTTCAATAACGGCTCCAATCAATGCGGGTACCTGGACACAATTTTCAATCAGAATAACGTCGTATTTGTCCATAACCTTATTAAATTGACAGCACTTTCTTCTCAGAAAGCAATTGTTAAAAAAACGCCTTCTATCCAATATTCATATAACCCACAATACTAGTAAGTGTTGACAAATGCATACCAAGAGAACGAAGGAGCTGATGAAGCAGAATAAGAAGAAACAATGCGAAATTAGGATGTCAGTTTTCTTGCAGCAACACGAACATGCATTTTAAAACTCTGGTAGTTGACTCACTTACTTGTAAGTCAGCACTGCAGGCTTCATAAGCCCGACCTCTGTGATTAGCTGATACTTCCAAACCCCACAAATACTGAGTATACCTGAAACAGCCAAAAATAGGGATGCAGAAACAAGGAAGAATTGAATGTTGCTTTTCATCAATACATTTAAATACTTACTTGATAAAACTACGAGACTATCGAAAGAGTATAGATTTGTATCATTACTTTTTATGCGTCATGATAGGTTGAAAATACTAATCGATGAAGCGAGCTAAACAACAGGAAGCTCGTCATGCATCCATTAGCTAATGATGCATAGTGAATGGCAAACTGGTCGTTAGAGCAGCTGATAAATTGAAGGTGCGTAATTCCTCGTAATTATGAAATTGGTCTTTTCTAGCAACGTTGAATTACCCGTAAGTTAGAAGACCTCCAGCGAGTTGAGCTGCAATTTTAAGACAGGCTTGGCCCAGCCATTGCTTCCCTTCAGCAACTTCTTCAAAATGCGTGTAAGGGCAAGCTGTGGCGTCACCCCAGTTCTTCGACCACCAGATTGTCAGTACAAACAGGTATAGTGCATACGTTGTTACTCCGTAATTGTCCGCAACTGTCAACAAGTGAAATGGCAAGCAATAAATTTAAAATTATATTTATAGAAAGCGGAGAACCACATAAAATGGCTATTGGAACACATTTGACTGCAGAATTCGGGAAAACAACTACAAAATAGATTTACAGACGTTTGGTCGTGTTGAGGGTGTCTGTCTCCCCACAGTGATACGAATTGTGATAAGTTTGTTCGAGGCTTGGTTGGACTGATACAGAAGTTAACTGATACATGCATGGTCGAATTAACTGCTGTTCCAGGAGGGATTTCTGTTCACTTGTCGCAGTCAACACTGTTCCAGGACAGGGCAGAAGTCACTGTACAACTGAGGCTTCCATTTGGAGCTGTTAAACTGATGAAGACGCTATTGTCAATTTGGCATTTCAATTCTGCCTGCTCATTGAACGGAAATAAAGCATCAATTTAGAAGGCTTTGACAACTGTCTTCACCCCACCTTTCATGGAACAAAGTTCACATAGGTGGCAGCGCATGCGCAGAGAGCCCTGATGAGTACCATGTCAATAGGAAGCTCACGTTTCAGTGAGCAAAATTGAGTAAGTAGATGGTGTGAAGAAGTGGCATGTTGTGTCTTGGGTAAAAGTAAAGAATAGGGACCGTTGTCGCGTTATCAGCTGATATCGATAGTACGCTCAGTCGATATGCACTATCGATATATTATACACAAAATATTTATCCCTGTCGGCCATATTTGTCTTTAAAAAAGGAGGGAAAATACTAAATTGAATAAAGTAAAACTAACTAAAATAAATAAACACTAAAAATAAATAAATAAACTAAAAAATAAACTAAATCAAACTAAACTAAACTAAACTAAATAAATAAACTAAAATAAATAACAGTGGACACGCACAAGGAAGGATGGAGGGAAAATGTACACCGACTGAAGTGAAGTGACTGAAGATAGCTGGAGGAGACAAAAAGGCTAAACTAAACTATATTAAACTAAACTAAATAAATAACAGTGGACACGCACAAGGAAGGATGGAGGGAAAATGTACACCGACTGAAGATAGCCGGAGGAGACAAAAAGAAAGCAACAACAAAAACTTTCGATTATCGATTATCGACCGTATGCGCGATATCATTGCTATCAGTTGATAACGCGACAACGGTCCCTATACTTTACTTTAGCCGTGTCTTGGGTTTTGGAGACATAACAGATAGAGCAGAAACATCAGCAATTGCATACAAGAAGGAAGAAAGCTGAATTTTGAATGAGAGGCCATAGGACCATTGTAGCCATTTTTGTTACAACTTAATATCAATCCCAATTATTATGGCATTTTGCCTTTCATTATATTAACTCAGGGGGCATGGGTCATCTTATTTTTCGTAATGAGTTAGAGAATCACCTGTAGCAGATCAGAATCTGATGAGATTTAGGGAAATTTTTTGTTAATTGTGCAGTGTATAGACAGACTCAAGAGATTTCTAGTTGACAAAGTACTTCTAATGACTTTGATAAATACAAATTGAATGCTATGGAAAAAGAAAAAGGAAATTCATTTTGAAAGTCTTAGCAAAAACAAGCCGATTGAGAACGCGACGCGTAAAATGGGATGAATCTGCATGAATCATGTGCAGGAGTGAGGGACGCGTGCATTCAAAAACAGTAACGCGAAATAACCTCCTTATCCAAAGGAAGTGGAAGGTGTCCTTTCTTCATTCACTGTCTTGGTGGAGATCACCAAAAAATAAAAATAAAATAAAATAAAAAACAGCTATTTCCTGCATTTCATATTTTGAAAAGTTAAAATTTACTATTCAAAAGAGCGCCACCTGAACTCCCTGTGGACATGACCAAGAACACCAACACAAATGAAACTTAGCAAGAGATTGGAAAATCGATAGCCCATCTACTCGCCAAGAACTGTCAAAACATGCATTTGTCACCACTTACCAATTATTAGTTCGAAACAAGCAGCGCAGAGTTCCCAAGTGGCAATCGCTTCGAGAAGAAGAATTTTCTTGAAAGGGAGATTCAATTTGAAGTCGTTCAGCTAATTGCCGAGCCCACCAGGCGATGATACAGGTTAACCCGATGTACGAAGTGCTCACTATTAGCCCAAATATTCCTCCCATTGTGAAGAAGCTGCTTCCAAGTTTGGGTCACTGTTCGTTGTAGATATTTAGATGATAAAAAATCAGTGTTAATAACTAAGAAAAACAAATTAAAATTGAAAATAAATTCCGCCAAGGTTTGCTTATATGTGCAATAGGTACATCCTGGCTCACTCTGACGATATATGACTATTTAATCACTTTTTGAACATATTGGCGACCCCTTCGTGGATTTGTTAGATAAAGGGGTACCAAATTTCATTAGAAGTAGGTACCGAGGAACCTACGTGGGAACCTACTAAGATTATGAGTAAGCTCTGAATAGAAATGAACAATAGTGAACAGTCTCCTCTTGTAACTCGTCGTTTATCACAATTGACCACATTAATTTAGGTATGCGAGTGGGGATCGCTCAAGCGGCTACAAGGATGCGAGGCAACGATTGAGGTATTCATCACATTTAAAGAGCATTACGGGTATATTTTCTCATCTCAGCCCTAATAATAATGCGAGAACGAGAGATCCCAACAACACTGGCTACTTGTAACAGAATTTACTCTTAAAACAATCAAATACTCGTATTGTGAATTCACTCCCACGCTACAACTCGACAAGAGAATATTACGTTAGAGTAAAATTAGACTGAAAATACCTTTTCAACAACGTTTCGACTGAATACAACCCGATGAAATTATAATGCGAGCTGATCAGTTCGCGGGGCGCGCTCGCGGCCGCCTGCTCTACTGAAACCTTTTGGGTAGTAGCGATCTCAACTAAAATTAGAATTATTCCCCCGTAGTTCTAACTGAGCGGTCCCCTTCCACTTTAAATTTGAGTGGGATAAGCGGGTTTTCTCATAAAAATAAACCGAGATTATCTCGAATACGGGACTCCTATAAATGAACGTAGTAAGGTGAGTGTGTACCACTTCAACCATAGAGCTGAAATGAGTCCTTACTGTAGGAACTGGTGGTTCTTTTAGAATTGTGCTAGATATTCTCGCTCATGGAAAATGGCAAAATTTAATAAATTCCTCTTAGAATAACATACACATACCAGCACCCTTGGCACAGCATGATAATGTACATATTTCTTAACTTTTATATCAATTATTTCCTTAATCATAGCAATGTCGATTATCCATTTTGGTCACCCATAGACCTGCCATATGAAATTTTCTCTGAAGTCTATATGAAATTTTCGGTTGCCGTATCACATACGAGCAAGTTTTGTAAATGCGGTTTTGCCTTTTATGATGTAAGATAACTCAAGTGTTCCACTACTATAGACTGGACGTTCAACATTTCTATTCATTTAGTGGCTTGAGAAAAATGAAATGAAAATACTGCAAACTCATTCACAGGGGTTGGTTATTCCTCTGGCCAGGAGCATGGAGACTCATTCCGATCGATTCAGCGTCCAAAATTTACTGGAAAATGATACCCCACACACCTAGGTACCATAAATCTCAAAAATCTACATTTGAACTAAGTAGATAGATACCCATTTTGACCCATAACCTCTTTCGGTGAGTGACAATCGAGTTAAATGATACCCTACATGCCTAGATCGCCGAAAATTTCGAAAATTTCCCAGATCAAAATTACAGATTTTTAGAAAATTGTCTACTACCAAAATCTGCGTGGATGGCGGACAGACATTCACTTATTTTGATTTAGACACCTTCAAACGACCTGTTTATTCAAGGTATAATCAACCAAAATTGATACAGTTTTCTTATTTTATAGGAATTACCTCACTTTAAGGGTGAACTACCAGATTATGGATTCGATCAAAGGTGTGTGATGCGCTTTGACACTGTGGGATTTGGCATATCATTTATTCACGTTTTTCACTTGAATGCTTTTTCAAGTTTATCATTAAACTCACGGAAAACATACGTAAAAATCTGCTGATGGAAAATTGACGCGTACTGATGAAGGTGGCCACTAGCGCCTTCATTCGGCGATTGAAGAATCCGCCGGAAGTACCGTCCTGCTATGCTGGTCTGCATTACTTCAGCTTGGAGGCGTGTTTCAGCTTCGAATTGCTCTGCTTCGAATCAGCATCAAACAAAAATCTGTGAAATTGCAATAAAATTAATACATTTTACAATTAATTATATATAGTGGTTACGGTGTTTTCAAAAAGGTCACAGTTTCATCTCTATTCACATTCTTTAATACAACGTTTCTCCAGGACGAGGCTTCGTATCATCAGGGCACGTATTGGCAACCAGTCTCTAAATCCCTATAGGATGATATACAGATCATCAGTGACATTGAGGTATATGGTAGAATAAAATTAAGATGTAAACAACCATAATAACTATATGTAAGACTAAGGCTTGGTACTCGAGCCAGATCATTTCGACGTATGATGTTTTACCATACAACCCAATGTTACTGATGTTGTTTGTAGGAATTTAGATACTGGTTGCCAATATGTGCCCTGATGATGCTAGGCCTGGTCCTGGCAAAACGTCGGATTAAAGGATAAGGAATAGAGATGAAACTTCGACCTTTTTGAAAAAACCATGACCACTATAATAATTATACTATGAAGAAATGGAAGAAGGAAGAAACCCAACACAACTACAATAAATTATGTTACCACATGATTCTTCTAGACCCTATTCACGTACAAGTGTAATAAAATGCCCGTGTGATTTTTCAAATCTAAAATGTAAGTCGTGACGAATAGGTTAGGATGGTCAGTTGCATGCACTGTAATAATACAAGGAGAATGAAGCGGCGTTTTACTTTTAGGAGTTTCATGTAACGTTTTATGAGTTGAATACAATACTGGAGCCATTAGAACGGGTCCAAAATCGATTAATTTGATAAAAGGTGTTTAGATTTTAAATTGGACGTCACTCTTGGGTTAGGCTGTTCAATTTCAACACTGTTCTTGATACACAAAATCGATGATATTGTTGTTATACGTCAATAGATGTATACTGGATGAAATCCAGTTATTGGTCGTTGTTAATGAGCACATGACTATTTATTTAGCAAATTATATTTATGTTGGGTAATGTAGGAGCACATTAATGATGAACCTTCAGTAGCTTTTTTCTGAGTTTTTGGTTCTTCATCTTGTGCCACAAAGCCACAACAAAAACTTAAATTTAAATTTACGTAATTCTTCTCGCCTCAAATTCTCGTTAATACTGACAACAATTTTTTTTTATTGCGGTCAAAGGGGTTCTTAACCGCGAGTTCTCTGACGTTCGCGCTTTTTCACGGGCAAGTGAGTTGTGAGGAGGAAGTCAGTCTTCATATCCGGTGGGGAGAACGGGTCAATCTGGTTACCAGCGAGGATACTAGGATCAGCATCCCAGGTCGACGCCAGAGAAACCGACTGGAAGGTATTATATCCTCGGACTACTCTTTGGTTTACGACGTACAAATCAAAATCATTCTCAATAAAAATCAAATACTCATGTCAGATTACGGCGAGATAATAATTTACATTGCATACTGATCTGGGGTTCAGATGTGACTTTCTTCAACCGACTTGAACCCTTGTGCATCCATTTAAAATTCACTTTTCATTGAGTCACGTAGGAGCGATCTCTTCCTATGGTTCCCAGAGCAGACCTCCATTTTAATCCTCGACGTTATAGAATGAAACACGCGCGCCAACTAATCTAGGTACGACGCTGTCCAATGGATATCCTCCGAAAATATCTGAAATTCCTTACTAAACTCGTTTGATCCTAGTCTGGCCTATCTCATTCAGCCGAGGTAGAGCAAAAATGGTTGCCACATACAAAATGTCCCTCGAGTTGTTCCCCTCACCCCCCTAACATTGTCCAAATGGGAGTAGAAAAAAAAACATTTTTTTTTTTTTAAATACTCACATTGCAAGGATCTCAAATATCACTCTTGCGCACCCCACACAACTGCGCAACCTTTCTTATTTTTCATGGGAACCCCAATTGTTTATAGCAGATTCGAATTCTACCCAAAATTGCATGAAAAGTTGATCCCTCAAACAATTGTTTTCTATTGCGCACAACCAGTTCAGCGAGCACGCATAAATACGCAACCCCGAAATTGTCAAATCAAAAAATATTATTTCATGTGCAAACGGGCTAAAAATGAAAATTTTTCCCATAAAATGACCACATATTTGGCATTATCTCGTGAATCAGCGTAAAAAAATGAAAATTCATATGCCTTAATCCATGCAACAAATTTATGATGATTAAAAATTTTTTTAAATTATTTTTTATTCCCATTTTGAGAAGTTTTAGGGGGGATTGGACACCCATTATATATTAAGTTTTTTAATCAATTTTATTTAAAAAATGAGTATATTATATTACTTTAAAAATTTTATTACGTTTGGCTTTCTACCGACTTTTTCTTTTTGGCTAGCGTTTTTTTCTGAACATTAGGATTATCATCGTGTAGTGATCGAGGAGTGTCCGGAATGCTCTATGACTTCCTATTATCAGGAAGAACCCATGACCGGAATACATCTAACTTCAATAGGTAACGCGAATCGTCCTTGAACCGATGCTCAAAGGGTCGCCGAAGGCCGACGTTCTTGTCCATCCTTTCCTGTATGCAGATGGGCCTACAGCCCGTACGTCTGACACCAGCAGCCCAGAGCCAGAGCACACCTCCAAGTGGCCAGATATCACCTTGGAGAGGCCGCGGTCGGACTGTCGATAGGTATGCAGATCGCCAAGTGTCATGGTCGTGACGCTCATTTCGACGATTTACGATGCCCTCTTCGGGGCCCTTGTAATTACGTGTCAGCGACTTCACATGTAAATCGTCCGTGCAGCAAAATGCTTTTTCAAACTTCCTTTCGTCCTTCTGTCGTCGCCAAGGTCTGACGACCTTCCTATAATTACATGCGTGCCCGATATTTTATTTTATTTCAATATTCAGTCGAGAAATTTCCAAGTCAAGGAATTACCTCACCGTTAAGAGCCTCTCGTTCAAGAGCCAAACTCAATCCATCAACCGCTATAAATTTGACTTGCCTTCGTAGGTCACCATACCACCTGATTGATTACCCATTGGTTCACATCTCAGTCAAAATTTACCGCAATATTCAATCTACAATTATTCGTGAAATGCCAAGGCTTTGAATCATGCATTTGCGTAATAATTGGCCAAAAGAAGGACAAAAGCACGAAACTGTAAAACTCGTCTCAAGGCAACGATTTATGTAAAGTCCACCAATCGCTTCTGAACCAGTTTATGGTTCTTCAACGAGGTAAGACCGCAACCTACAAGTAATATGCGTCATTGAGAGGTCAAAGGCCCAGGATCCACGACTATGTTCTTCACGGGTGTTCTTGAAGTCATGATTTTGTATGACGAGCAGAAAATGCTGTCAGAAACTGTTGAATCTTCATCACATTCATGACAAAGTGCAACTGCAGCTCTGAAAAGTCCACCTCATGCATATGTGTGGGCCCTCTATATTAGTGTACTTAGAAGATGCCATCGACCATCACAGTGATTTACCGCCGAACTATCATCCCATTGGCGTATTTGTCGAACACCTAATGCCTTCAGAGACCAATAAAGAATCGAGCGAACAGGATGAACCTGAAGATTTTGTGCATCTTTCTGGTAATCTACTCATAGCACCAGATCAGCTCGTTTAAGCTATTTCCGCACCTTAACGTCTTATCCTTACGCAGAGCAGGCCAGATATCCCAATTTGCCTAATTAAAATGCCCTTTCACCATCAAATTATTGGGAATTGTCCAGTTGTTATGCCTCGTTCATCAAGGAAGATTTGTTTCCTTAAAAGATCCAACGGAAAATTACACCTAGATCACCGTTCGGAAGCTACGCCCTATTTCTCAGCTAGATTTCCACTGACAGATCGCGATTGGGTTCTTGACCAGGTTCCCGAGCACGAGGATGAGCCATGAAAGAGGCAGAATTATGTGAAGAGTCGAGATTCAATAATGGACGCCACAGTCGCGAAAACCCTTGAGAACAAGCGTCGAAAATTTGCGTTGAAAATTTGCGTTGAAATTGATGCATATGCGATGTGCGTTGTCGTCCAAATGATCTATTTGGGGTATGACATACAAAAAATCAATTTACGTGAGTGTTTTATCCCTTTCCATTGGCGCTAATTTCATTTATTCGTAATTTTACTGCTGGCATACATGTTCATATATTATTTGCTTAGAAAAATTACGGTCTACAAATTTCAATTTACCTATCAATATTTTCCATGTTATGCAATACAATTAAAACATGATTTAATCACGCGTCTTCACTGGTTTGATTGGCTCTCTCTGAAACCCAGTAGCCGTAAGCACCCAGCTGTGCCGTTTGGCACTTAAGATCTTCAGTCCATTACCTAGCCCGTGAGCTCAGGGTATTTTCAAAAAATTTATCCCCGTGTCACTATCACTTCACCGACTTTGAAGGAAAAATGCCAGCTCACATATTTACGTGATAATGGGCTATAAAATGTGAATGAGAACATTCTCGTTTCCTGGGGTGGGCGAGAGGCAGTCACAATGGAGCGGGAGGGGGGGGGGGCGTTAAAGTACCAAAGTTTGATCTACTGAACTGAAACCAAATTTACCCTGATCCCATTCTATGATGCTCATCCTGCTAAAAAACGAGTTCTATCGTGATAAATTGGCTAAAAACGTTTTGATAACCATCTAATAAAATTCAGAGGTCATAATTTTTATTGGTATCAAGACCCTCGTAACATCCCAAGATGAGCCATCGTTGCGTTTATTGGGTACTTTGAGGATTTTTAATATCAATACTAATATTTGGACTCATCACCATGTAGATTTATCGACATTACTACTCAATACGGATTGTGATTCCGTTAACCTTTAAAGGATTGTAAATGGCACGATGTTGATGTTAACACACCTCGTTTGCTCATTCGCCTTCGCACGCTCGGTAGGTATAAATTCGGGTGACCTGTTTACCCAACGACCAACCACGGCTGAAGAATTAGGTATGAAGAGGAGCTCAACTAGATGCCGAAGAATTGCACTATCAAACCGGTGCCTGCTCCGGGTACCAATGAACGGTTTAGTTACGACACGGAAATGCTTTGACACGTCGTCAAGTGTGTTCAAATACTCGGTTGTCCCCGACATTTTTACGCACACAAATAATACGGTTGTGTAAGCAAAGCGCTTCCCGAGTTGCTTACTGATCTGTGTGGAATACCGGCCAAATCCCTACCTGATTTACATTGTTTGTGAAAATACATCAACTCCGTTTGTCTCATTGTGAGGTTGTGATTTGGCGTTTCAACAATAATCACATGATTTAATTTTCCAATAAAAATTGTTTGACACCATTGTTCAGAATTTTCATACTTGAAGTTTCAATTCGAAACCAAATTGCCGTTTTGGTTGTTTATTCCTTGAATAATTAACATAATGTATTCATGCAGAAAATCAACCTCACTGAGTTCCCCAAAAAAATTGTCTGTGTGTTTCAAGGTGTCTAGCACAAAATGAGCAAATGTCTGTCCATTGTCCCCCTCGTTTTTGGTAGTAGAAAAATGTCTAAAAATATGAAATTTTGGACAGGGACCCGTTTCTAGTTCTAGTTGGTCCTCCTATTCAGCCCAAATGTTGCGGGAGGGGATAGAGGTCAAAATGTATTTTCGAAAAATGGATTTTCTTTGGCGATCTAGGCGTGTGGGGTATCATTTCCCACTGAATTTTGGATGTTGAATCCAATGAGACGGGTCCAGGAATGATTGACGCCCACCGTAAGAGGTTATGGTCGCTGAATCGATTGAAATGAGTCTCCATGCTCCTGCATGGTCCGAAGAATAAACAAACCCTGTGAAAGGATTCGCAGCGTTTTTATTCCTGACTCGCACTGCCAAAGATTCCAAAATAATTACATGATTGTCTTCATTACCAAGATTCAGCCGTGTGCAATAAACCCGCGTGTGAAACTAGCAAAATCTCCATCCCGCCTTACAACTCGTACTATTAGAGGCAGCGTAATGAACGAAGAAGGGTTGCTCATCTGGTATGATTTCCTGCTCGGATTGTTGATGATTGGGAACGGTCTTCGTTTCCGTCCGTGCACAGACCGTTCATGTGAACCCGCTATACGTTGGCGGAAAGTGAAATTTCAAGGTAGTGGGACCTGCTCCATCGACGGGAATTTCACTTCGACCAGCCTCCAGCGCTTGTAAGGAAAGTAGTTGAAAGCCAGTTGGCTAATATGTTAGTCGACCATTGTATTGATTGTCCTTCCGTGGTTGCTGCAAAGAAGGATGGACGCAGAGATTTTATGGGTCGGAAACCAAGAGTACTGAAAAACCTACCCAAAACTGTGGAAATTTGTAGAAATACAACTTTTTTAAACATGTGTTTGCATATTCGACTGCTAATTCTTTCTACACCTCACGTTACTTTGACCAAGGTAGAGTTAATTTGATTTAATATTGACTTTTATTGAACAAAACACCTTTGCCCACAATTGTGCCTGCACAACTTTCAGAGATTGTGCCCAAGATGTTGGAGAATGTGGGATATATTGTTGTTGTTGTTGTTGTGCAGGTGGAAGTAAATGAAAACGCCAAATTATCAGTGTTTCTTCTCTGAATTTCATACACTTGAAACAAACCACTTCTTATTTGCCTTTTGATCTATGAATGTGGATAATACTGGATTTAATAATTGAACAACACATTGTCACTTGCATGATCTATATTCTTAGTTCTCAACGAGTTCAAAACCACACCAGAACGACGCCAAATCAGAAGGGAGAAAACAAAATGGCCTCGCAGAG
Source organism: Cyrtorhinus lividipennis (assembly GCA_019603395.1). Classification (NCBI taxonomy): domain Eukaryota; kingdom Metazoa; phylum Arthropoda; class Insecta; order Hemiptera; family Miridae; genus Cyrtorhinus; species Cyrtorhinus lividipennis. The sequence continues at coordinate 12,466,105 of CM034005.1, forward strand.
TTGACAACTGCGAGGTGGACTTCATTATTTTGATATGCCATTACAAGTTATTGCTTGTTGTTTATGTAAGAGTACTATTTCTTCTATTTTTTTTCGTGAGGTTTTGTTTCTATCAAGATGGGTAGATCATATCTCAACGAAGTTAGGATTTGACTGGTTCAGTAGTTGATCCTCCTAGGTAGGTAGTTGGTGCAGGGAGCAATTGAGCTGCCCTGAGTGGTCAAATATTTAACGGAAAAGCACGTACTTGCAGCAGAAAAACGGTAAAAATTGTCCAACGTTCCTATATGATAGCAACTGTTCTATGATATCAAACTTCATTGATGGAAGAATTGACCTTTGGATTTGGAATCTTCGAAGTTTGAAACATAGAAAGGAAAGTTCGTGTCAAGCAGGACGAGTATGCACAGTGAATTTGTCATGCTTGGTGTTAATACCTTATTAAAATTATATTAATAAGTGGGAAACTAAGCCGAACGCAGATTGTAATCAATATAGTTCGGTCATAAGATATGATGTTTTATAAGTAAGTGCCCACTCTTATCATTCACAATCTTCAAACCTGACTTGCGTAAACTCCGGTGATCAGAACACGTCATCGTCTTGCGACATAACCACGATAGACGAAAGACGCTCATACTGTTCTAACGCGGGTAAAATTCGTATCAAGTGTGCCCTGCTCCACCTAGCTCGTAACTGGAGCAGAAACAAATTACCTAGGAATCTTCGAGGCTTGTACGCGTGGGATAAGTAACGATTTCATTTTGGAGCTATCTCGCGAAGAATGGCCGGGTGTCGCTTATTTAGTGTATTCTCATAAAGTATACCCACTTAAAGTTCAGATATTTTGTTCGTTACCACATAACCAGCGGATACTGAGATGATTCGTGCCATATTTATGTGTTAGACTCCTGGGGGAGGGAGGATTTCCCGGCTAAGCTACAACACAACAAGGGTCTGGATGCTCTCCTCCCCCTTTTAGGGTCAGCGTGGTGAGGGTGATTTCATACCCAATGCCAGCAAACCCTCCTCTAGTAATGCCAAGTCTCAAAGGCCCATCAGCCTTACTTCCATCCCTCTTAAGGCCATGGAGAAAATCGTTGACCATCAGAAAAGACCACCTCACACTCTCTCCCCAGAGTGAGGCCCAACACGCATACCTCGGGGGTGATCTAAGGAGATGGCTCTTGCAAAGCTGGTCAAAGGATCCCTTAAATCTGGGGAGATTGCCCTGTGTTGCTTCAAAGACGTGGGAGGTGCCTATGACTGTACATCCTACGCGTCTGTCAAACAGGGACTGAACAGAAAGGGTGTACATCCTAACATCACCAAGTGGATCGTGGCGGTACTAGTCAGCCGGATGAGCATTGCCGAGCACAGACAGTAGGAACGGCCAAAATCACGTCCGCTAGAGGATTTCCACAGGGGGCGTATGCTCACCATTGCTCTGTCTGCTGGTGACCTCCTCAGGTCTCTGGAAAATGAAGGCTCTGACGCAGTAGCCTACGCAAACGACCAGCAATTGTTGTCAGAGGCAAATTTGACTTAACTGTGTCAGAAAGGATGCAACATGTGCTGGATACCACCCAACAGAGATGTGACAATTGGGCTTGCACCTACTCGAGTCAAAACCATTATGGTTTCCTTCACACGCAGAAGAAAAACAGCGATTGCCCTGTCAAGCTCCAGGGATGAAGGTTGACCCTCTCTAAAGAGGTCACATACCTAAGGGTAGTGCTTGATAGAGAACTTCGGTGGGCCCCTCATGTCACTCGTGTGCTAAGGAAAGGCAAGATTGCTTAGAGTTAAGAGTGGTGTGTTGTTCACCATAGATGAGGTGGCTCTTTGGTTATCTACTATGTAAAGGAAAATGAGATCCAAAATTTGTTGAAAGATGCGCCCCTGGAAAAATGCATTTAAAAGGAGAAATTTCAACTTCTCTACGATGAATTCGGATGGTTTTCAGTCTCCAAAAAAACTTGCCATCTTTTAACGATCTTCAATAACGATTGAAAGCGGTCGTTCATCCCACTTCACTTTCCATCTCTACATCAAAAAACTTTATCAAGTTAGGTGGTTACTTTCCATTCCTGTTTCAAACATTTATCTACTACGGACCTACCTATCTCATCTAAAGCGTGTCCGCTATCCCAATCTAAACTCTCTCCTATGAGCGTGAAACAAGAGACCTGCCTAAGGGAAATGACTCGTAAATGGTCTTTTGTAGACTGCGCTGCTGGTTTGCTGACTTAACTTTTTTTTTTTGAAACAATGATTCGATAGTTAGGGGATAACGCTGCAAATGATTCAACATTGATTTATCATTCCAAGTGAACCTCGTGGGTTTGAGTACCATTGAAGTCTTCTACTTATATAAGTGATAAGCAAAATCCTTATTATCATCCTGCTCAAACAGACCTTGAAACCCGTTTTGAAAACGAAATATCAACAGTTGATATATAAATATAAATAGTAAATATAAATAATGAGAAATAAGTTGAAACTGAGTCACATGGACTGCATTTGGGCCCTAGTTGTGAATAACACATGTTTATCTCCTTTCCGATAAACGAAGCTTACTCAAGCTTGAGTGACTCAGTTTCAACTTATTTCTCATTATTTATATTTAATTATATTTATATTTTGTTCGCAGGTTAATCATGTCATGATTCTCGGCGTTTCTACTTCCCATATACCCACATTATTCACCATCAAATAGTGTATGGAAGGAATTTATTGTTCAATATCTGATAATTTATTCATTTATTTATTTAGCACTTTAATGCATTGTTTAATCAATCGAAAACGGACCTCCAACAAAATTGATTCATAATAAAAAATCCTAAAATCCATCGTTGTTATGCTGTTTTGGATCGGCTACGAGCTAAGCCACTCATCCCAATCCGATCAACTCTGTTCCGGTCTAAAAGTTGAGGAAAAAATCGATTCAAAATTCGTGTTATGAACTCGATCAACCCTTTCGATACTCTCTCGTGGAATCCTTTACACAGACCTTTGGAGCGATTATGCAGTCGTGGTCAGGATTTGACGCGAAAAGGAGGTCACGAGTAAAACGGAACAAGTCTAACAACATTCACGGGCAACTTCCTCACCCCGCGAAGTATTTTGGGGTCTACGCGGTGATGTAATTTTGATTTTCGAGGTGGAGATTGTGTGATGTAACGGGATCGACCCAGACGTGAGTTCCGTTCAACGATTGAGGGAATTTGAAACTTGGAAGATGAACTTTGCATTTAAGAGGTCAACGATTTTAGTTTTACAGTCAAAAATTGTACTTGACGTTAAATTATAAATTCGATGAACTTCTCAGTTCTCCCTTTCACACAGCCTCAACACATTAGTTTCAGGTAAAGGGAAGATCGTTCTAAACCTTCAGGGCCGTCACGAATATTTCCACTGAGGCGGTAAAGGTCGGAAAAGACAGGTGGACAAGAAAACTAGGAAGGCGGCCACCAGACCTTCTGGAACGGTTGGTATCCCGACGAGGATCAACTCTGAACCGTCCCTTCCCGTCGTTAGGCAATTTCACGCCGAATTTACTCCCAGACAGCCTAGATTTGCCCGTGGACAACAAAAAGCCGAGTGATGCATTTTGCTTAGGAGAAATACCTACGACTTCGGTTTTGCTGTTCAATTCTATTTTGGCAGGCACTGACATCAGGCCTTCAACAAAATGTGTTTTTTGTATTTCACCACAATATTGCAACATTTGTATCAAATTCACAGTTGCATTTGAATTTCCAAAAGACACAAAATAGGTTCAAAGGAAGTTCACAAAAATTACGAAAATGTGATGTCAATTCATTTCAAACGAAAAATAGGAAAAATGAGAGATACTTCTTCACTTGAACTCTAGTAATTACCAAATAATTTCAACAAAAAGTACACATTTCGGGAAAATTCTCAAACAAATGTTAGTTTAGGGGAAGGTTTCATGAAAAATGTGATCTTTGCTTAATTTATATTTCTATTCACAACTGTTTCCGTATTTACATGCATATTTGGTTTATGAATTCATCGGAATTTCTATTCATTATTAAATAAAAAAATTAATTAATACGATTCGGCATCCCCCTGTACATATTTTTTTCCATTTGGCCTCGTGTTCATTATTTACCCTTTTGGAACGGAATGATGTGCAACTTCACGGAAAATTTCCCCTCTCATATTTTTCTGAACATACTTCGTTCCCTTTAGATTTCCCTACAAAGCATAAATAGCAGCACTATTTCTCTTATATTGCTTGAAGTCGAGTTGGGGTCCACAGACCAGTGACGTCGACTGCCTCAACTAAACGGTGATAATTTAGCTTGCAAGCCTGGAACATCGATGTATCGATGACGTCCTAAAACATCGATCATCGACATCAGGCCATTACATTCGGTGTTTTACTAACATCGAACATTCATGTTCCATCCGTAGTTGAATGTGACTGGAAATCACCAGGTTAAACCGTCCATTTCTTTTTCAAAACATTTCGGCTTCCTTCTGACCTTTATGAATAAGCTCATCTCTGAATCTAGTTTTATGCTATTTATTTGTGTACTTTTGATATGAACATGACTACCTACAGTATGATCGAACATGATGTTTTTTCGTAATTTGAAACTATGAACGTATTTTATAATGGTTTTCTGGACCATTTTACTTGCATTTACTTATTACACACGATCAGGCACGAGGCAATACATCTTGAAAAAGGGTATCAGATATTTCTCCACCACCCCTTCTCCACCTTACAAGCCAGAGCCCGAAAGAGGAATATACACACAAAATTCACACAATTTGAATAGAAAAAACGCTAAAATTCTTTCACACGGGTTGATTATTCCTCTGAAAGGTGGGTCCCAAACCCATTCAGGGTCCAAAATTTAGTGGAAAATGATACCCCACTCGCCTAGTTACCAGAAATCTCGGAAACACACATTCGAAATGGAGACCATAACCTCATCCAGAGGGTGCCAATCGTCCCGCGACCAATTTCATTGGATTCAGCGTCAACAATTTAGTGGAAAATGATACCCCACACGCCTAGGTGCCAGAAATCTCTAAAATACATAGGTATTCATAATGGGTAGTGATACCCATTTGGACCCATAACTTCGTCCGGTGGGTGCCAATCGTTCTGGGGTACTAAGGGGATTTTCTTGAGTATTGGGTTATATTCCACCTTGCAGAAAGGACAGTTGAAAAGGCACACGCCAGTTCCATAATTAATTAATTTTAAAGAAATTGTGAGGTCTCCCACTACATCCAGCTCGGGGCTCATTCATCATGTCTAGATACGGAGTAGGTATTTGTTTTACATAAACTCAACTGACAACATGTTCTATCAGGTCTACTATCGCGTCAAGAATCACAATCCGCCTGTGCAAACTCCGAATGACAGGCCCTTTCATTCGTATCCGACTCCCATGTTCGTGGGACTTTACACGACAATTAGGACACTGTTATTAGCTTTATTCTTTATCATACGACAAAGCTTTTGTCAGAGCAGCGCAGTTGTTCCACATTATCTGAACGTTAACAGATAGTACCATTTCGAATCGGAGAAACCGTTGAAGCTATCTTGGAGTAATTTCTTCTCAAAGTCAGAAGATTGCCCGTCAAGACGATTTCTAGACGGGATCGCCTAGGGTTGAGTGAACTCACGTTTCATCTGAATCCCGTAAGTACTAGTCTACAGTCAAACTGAATTCCTCAAAAAGGCCATTGCATGATAACATCATCCGAAGTGTGGTTGAATAACCGAACGTGAGTGAAACGCCGTATTTTAATGACTTGCGAATCGAAATAGATACTAGATTTCTTAGCTTCAGCCTAACTTCTTACATCCTCTAAACTACATAACACAACATAATCAGCGTGCTTACTATAAATTAGGTCAACGACGGACACTGGCGATTACTTGAATTGTGTTGTATCTTATCAGCACAAACAAAAACAAGAAGCAACATCCACTTTGAAAAGAATAGTATGCACGTATCTACACGCAAACTACATCTTCCCACATCCTACGATTACAAAGCGCATGAGTCGTTCGTTTGATCGCGTAGTTATTGTGACCTAACCATGATGGTGTCAGGAAAATCCCCGTCATCTGAGATTCTACCGGCAATGTGAGTGTAATTTAACCAAAATCGCCTTAGTTGATCGTAAAAGTACGTCTGCTTCATTAGGCCTGATTTAGAATACTAGTGGGAAGTCAATAACAGTTTCGTCATTAGAAATAGAGCAAAATTCCATGTTGCACGAAGAGAGGGAAGCCATAGTCTTAGACAACTTCGTAATAACATCCAAATCTCAGATTTATCAGCTAATAATCTCATAGATGCAGTAATAATATTAACAGCAATCCAAAATATCGTGGAAGTACCATTCAAATCAGCCTTTTATTCCTTCTTAGCCGCAAATTTCGAGACTTTCGTATGGATCATTCATGGTTTAAGTGCCTCTTTCTACAATAAATTCACTTTGATAAAATTCATGAGCTTCTAATTGATAAATAAATTTAAAAAACTAAAAACTCGTCCTCTCTTTGATCGCCTTGTCGCCTCTTGCTAATCGACAGACCCTCCCTCGGAGTTGAGTCATAGGAGGTCTAGTATCGCCATCGTTATTCTTTTTTCTATTTCAGAGCCGTGAGACTTGAGAAAAATTAGGTTTTTGTTTTTAGATGGCTCTGGTGCCAAAAGAGAAAAAAACCTTTTCACACCGCTGATGAGCCCGTGTGTTAAGTTCTATTCTCCCTCGTCGATAGCGAGTTTCGTTTTCCGGTTGACAACTATTGTAGTAGTTGACAAGTCCACTGATTCATTGTCATCAGGAATGTTCCCCGATCGGAACGTTGAATTTTTATACACTGGTTAATCCACTTAGGTTCAACAGGGCTTGTAGTAATGAGAATACCTTAATTTTTGGCAGAATATTCACTTGATTTATTCGCCAGTCGTTTGAAATACGCTTTCCCTCACCAACGAGATCCTCATGGAACAAAACGCTGCAAATTCCTTCACAGTGGTTGGTTATTCCTCGGATCGTCATTCTAATCGATTCAGCGTCCAAAATTTAGTGGAAAATGATACCCCACACGCATAGGTACCAGAAATCTCAAAAACCCACATTCAAAGTAGGTAGGTAGATTGACCCATTTTGACCCATGACCTCCTCCGGAGGGCGCCAATTGTTCCGGGACCCGTTTCGTTGGATTCAGCGACTAAAATTTAGTCGGAAATGGTACCCCACACGCCTAAATTGCCAAAAATCTCTAAAATCCATAGTTCAAAATTCACATTTTGACCCCTACCCCCCTAAATTTGGGTCATTCGAGCTGAAAAGTTCGGAGGACCAATTAAAGCCAAAAACAGGTCTCTGACCAAAATTTAAGATTTTTAGAAAATTTCCTACTAATAAAATCGGAATGGTTGACTTTCTGAATGAAAACTAGGTTGATTATTGAAAAATAATCAATCAAAAACCAGTTAATTAACGGTTCTGTCAAATGTGTCCTTAAACTATGTACTTCAATGGTGACATTTACATTCTTTGGAAATGGGGTAAAGCACATTCCAACACCCCTATAACTGTTATTAATTTTTATTGCCACGTAACTGTTTAGTGGCGCTTTTCTGGAAAAACATGAATCAGAGTCATATTGTGATATCGGAGAAAATCCTACTCACTACAAGTTTTTATCGTTTACTGGTCACGTTCTCCAAGAACGATAGTTTTCCAGAGTTTTATCTCTTAAATATTTTTGTTTGACTACGATTTGAATGTTGTACCGAAGCGTGATCCAATGAATATTGTACGAACCGAGAGAAATCGGATTTATTTCGAAGGTAAATACCAAACGATTTAATCAATCAATCATTTTATCAGTACAATTAGACACTTCAGATAAACGTTTCATTCAAGTACCGTTGTACGTTATCTTGGGTAGTGTCTTGTCGAGAGAGATCGAGCGATCATGCCTAGGGGAAGTTTGAACTCTGTAACAATGAATCCTGGGGAGAAAACGCCTTTGACATTGTAAGTATCTTTGTGATAATTATTCGGGGGTGGTAGGGTTTAGGACGGTGGTGGGTAGGAGCAGGAAGGGGGGAGTGAGAGGGACGCTTGTCCGCTACAACGCCACTCCCGCAGTTCGTTCAGAGCCTCCAGGAACTTAGGTGGCGTGTCGTTCGCACTCGCGTTTTTTTGTAACAAACCTACGTGCATAATAAATTAGATTTTTTTTAATTTCTCCATGATAATCCCAACTCTTTTTACACGATTTTAAAAACGCGACTCTTTCCACTCACGTGTATCAGCCAAGTGAAAGTGATTTATCGAGAAGTTTTCCCCAAAAATTATACCTTTCCACCCGCGAATTTCAGCGATGCCTTAATTCCTGTGTTCCAGCCTGTCACACGACCCTGACAAATACGGGTCACTAGCAGCAATGGCAAGTGCTCAACCAGGTACGTCGAAAGTTATTGTTTGCATACATGGAAAACCTTCTGGATGCTGTGCGACGGTCATTGGAGACGATGGGACAAAACGCTCGGAAGATATCTCCATCGGTAGAGGTACAATGATTCAAATTTTGTCAAACGGTGTGATCGTCCTCTCGTGTTCGTCCTTGTCTCCACGTATTTCTCCGTCATTAGACCTCTGGCGATTTGAAACGATAGTTTTCTCCGTCTCAGTTCATCTCAGTACGCTAATATACTAACACTCGTCTGTAAAATGAAACTTTATTAGAATTAAACTAATTAGGAAACAGCTGAACAAGCATCATGAGCGCTCTAATTCCCAGCCATCTCTCTCAGAACCCTGTTTTAATCAGACATTTCAATTCTTAAGCCATCTCGGCCCCTAACCGACAACTTTTCTTCGAAATTGCAAGAAAACCATTATTAGACTGTTCATCACATCTGTGGGTTTCAAATTAAATTAATTAATTGTTTTTTTAAATTAAATTAGTTCTAATTAAGCGCAAATCTATGCCACCCGTTTGTAAGCATTAAGTTCGTTTCGTCGTCTGCTGTACACAATAAGATGCATGCCTTTTTCATGGAAACATAACAATAATAACATTTATATCATTAAATTATTATGTATCTATTATTTCATCATTGTTCAATTATTAGCGTGTCGGTAGCCTTAATTTCAATAGTCTGCACTCACGAATTTCGAAGCTTAGTGTTTACTTACAGAAAAATAAAATTCTTCTGTTTATTAAAATCAATGCCATACCTAGAATTTAGATAAGAGACTGCAAATTTTATCACAGGGGTTGTTTATTCCTCGGACCAGGAGCATGGAGACTCATCCCTATCGATTCAGCGTCCAAAATTTAGTGGAAAATAATACCTTACATGCCTAGATACCAGAAATCTCGAAAACCCACATTCGAAATAGGTCGAGAGATACCCATTTTGACCCATAACCTCTTACGGTGGGCTTCAATCATTTCGGGACCCATCTCAATTGAATCAGCATTCAAAATTTAGTGGAAAATGATACCGTACACGCCTAGATCACCAAAAATCCATTTTTCGAATAACACCGGAACGATTGGTGCATAGCGGGAGAGGTTTATGGGTCAAAATGGGTATCTATATACCCATTTCGAATGTGGGTTTTCGAGATATCTAGTACCTAAGAGTGTGGGGTATCATTTTCCACTAAATTTTGGACGCTGAATCGATTGAAATGAGTCTCCTTACTCCTGGTCTGGGAATAACCAACCCCTGTGATGAATTTGCAGCGTTTTCAACTTTGAAATTTGACTTGATGATGACATGGTTGATAAATTGATTGAGCTCGATAGCGTTGTTTTGTGTTAATTTTCCCTGCAGGCAAATGTACTTCTCTCATTCCCACTGGGCATTAAATTACGTTGCAACTGATTGTTGCTTAATGAAACGTTTTGATGATTGAAGGAATTTCGTGGCAGTTTGATCCCTATAGCCAACAGTGTGGCTTAACCAAAATTTTGTTGAGCTCCTGGTCAAAATATTATACGTAGTAATTGCGTTTTGACAGTCTATTCTGTTTAACATCACCATCAGCTTGACGGTTTTAAAATTTTTTTATTGCCAACTTAATACTCCAAAGTCACAGCATCTTTGGAGGGCTCTGAAAAGCCTGTTGCTTGACCCTAAAATTCATCAGGGTGGAAACAAAGATTTTTTTCAGGGACAATTATTCCAAAAGATTCCTAAAATTGTAGGGTTCGTGTGCATGAAAATGTCAAAATCTGTAATCAATCAATTTAATTCCGAAATACTATTATAAACGCCTACTATAGAGGTTGGAAATGAGCATTAGATGCCTCAAACTATATCTGTTGATTCATAGTCTGTATTGTCGGGCTAAGTAGGGCAGGTCACACGTAGTGAGTATTGTGAATGAAAGAACGCCTCGAAGCTTAAGGCTAGTCCATTTGGCACTTCCATTCGCACGCTTCAATTCCTGAAAATCTGTTTTATCGTTCGTTCAAGCTGAAATCATCAGTCAAATATGATGATTTTCCGCTGTATGAACGTTTCCATTAAACTGGAACACGATTTACAGCATTTTTGTGTAATAGATATCAATGAAGGGGAAGTCTGACAGCCTTTTAAACTGAAATACGTTTTGAAAAAGGCGAAAAATACCCTCACTCGTGAACCCTGCTGCCGCAGAAATACCTGCAATTTACAGCGCACAGGCAATACTGTGCCAATGCAAACCGGTGGAGGAAGCTTGCATATATATGACTTGCAATTTGTGACTTATTACAACGTGCGGTCAACCATGCAACTTATCATTCCAAGATGATAGAGCCAATCACAGCCTCCGCAGATCTAAATCAACACTGATGACCGTACGGATTACGTACATCAGTGAGTTTGCCACTGAATTCAGATTCGTCGGCTTCAGTCTTTGCCAAAACCTACCACGTGTTTTTGCCCTTTCCTCTCCTTCTGTATCAAACGAGTCATTCTTAATGTGAGAAGTCAAGCACCTAAATGAGAAGTGCTTATAAGAAAAGAACAAATTAGAGACATCGTTAGGGACTTATGATTTGTAACAAGTGATGACCGTGACAATATTTTTAGTTTTCAACTCGTCATTATTTACGTAAGAAACGAACTTCTTTGACTTCATTTATATTTCCGCCAAAAATTATATTGAATTACGCTTTTGAAGGCAAAATTTTACTCACTCAACGAGGCAATTCACTTTAAAGTATTTTCCAAATTAAATGCTCACAAAATACACAACTTTCTTTCAAACTTGAAGGCAAAGAAGATTGAACATTTTACAAGCTCAGAAGATATTAATAAATGTAACCGTAGGTCAAGGAGTAAGTTTCTTTGAATAGTTCAAAATAAACTGCCACAATGGGGTGTGAAAATTTATGAATACGTTTTGTTGTCATGAATCCTTGATATTGACTTTCCCAACACGATAAAAGATGTTGCGTTTTGACTGAGTGTAACGCTCAACTGTAGTTCGAGCGCAGTTTGTTGCGCATTTTGGTTTTATCACATACAAATATTAATATATTACCAATATTAAAATATGTTGGTTTTTTGTTTACGGTTTCACCCCTAAAGGGCTATTGAACACTACCTACACGAAGGATGAGACAAAATTTAAGTTTCAGAAGAATAAATATTTTAAACATGAGGTTGAGGGGTGAAGCAGTTAATAATATCCTCCTGATTGAAAGACTGCAAAGTACTGTGATTTTCGTCACGTAGAGATACCCCCTCCTCCTACCCCTTCAAGACAAAAAGTATCCCCAGTGATTACGTTTGTGTCTTCGGAGCAAAGAGGTGTTTTCCTTTGAACACTCAAAATTACGCTAATCACTCTCTTTTGTTGTGCCTGTAGAAATTCAGCGATAATTTTCTTCTGACAAAAATCTTTCATCAGATTCACATTTCAGATTCGTTAGCACACCTTTGTTCCCGGCGTTGCTCGCTCGTCAGCATATTAGACCCCCGTTCATTCTCTTTCTTTTGCTCGATGCATCTTTCTAACAAACGACCCTTAAGTTCTTCAAGTAACGAGAACCTCTTGAGTTTATGAAAGTCGTTTGTCCACATTGAATTCAAAACGAGTCTGTTCCTAAATTGTAATTTTTATCCGCAACTGAGCTTACCAATGCCTTTGCATCGATGGGAGATGAGAAATAGGTTTTCTTCTCTGAAAACTGTACTTGGCGTTCTTGAGCCAAGGACTGAATAATATACAGGGTGTCCCACGAGTTGTTCCCTTCTCTTAAAAATCGTCCAAATGAGAATAAACAGAAAATTTGTTTTGTTCGAAATTTCATATTTTTTTTTTCAAGTATCTCGAATATCATATTTGTGCACTCCGCTCAACAATGTCAGCAAGTCACACCAACCTTATTATTTCAAATGCGAATTCCAAATTTTTATTGCAAATTCGAATCTACCCAAAATTTCATGAAAATTTGACACCTCAAACAATTGTTTTTGATTGCGCACAACCGGTTCAACGAGCACACAACGTTTTGCAACCCCAAAATAGTCAAATTGTAGATGATGGGGAACATAAATGTGTGGCACATGAATTTTCATTGTTCTTTTAATGCTGATTCACGAAATGCTATCCGTTTTTTGATTTGACTCAATTTTTGGCGGAATAATGACCAAAATCTCGTTTGAAATTGCGTAAAAAAATCATATTTTAATGAAAAGTCTAAATTGATATAGTTTATATATTGCTGAAATAAATAAAATGGAAAATGAATGAAGTTTTAACAAACTCTTAGTCTTCATTATTCCACCATCGACATTTCGGGGTTGGCGCAACTTTAACCGGTTGCGAGCAGTGCAAAAATTGGTGAGGGATCAAATTTTCATGAAAGTTTGGATAGGATTCCAAATCAGCATTCACCAAGTTGCGGTCCGAATTTGAAATAAGAAAGTTTGTGTAATGCGCATGGTTGCGCAGTTGCGTGGATGATTCCGTCCAAAAATTTGCCTCATGAATAAGTGCATGTCTTACGTAGACTCAAACAATTGATCCGTTGCGGACCAGAGTCGGACCACCTCGATATTTAAAACTGTTCGAGGTCGATTTCAAGGGCGGACACTAACGAAAAATCCCAATGCAGTGAAGATGAGTAAAAAATGATCGATCGATTCTCATTGTGTTCTGGATATTCTATTGAAATCAATACTTCAGGAAGGAATCTTTCTAATGGAAACCCGCCTAATCGAGAATAATTATGTTTCTTTGTGATTTATTGAGACGAATTGGGTGATAAATTTGATCTCTGAAAATTGAGGATCAAAATCAGACATCTAACGGTTTTATCTCAAATCATTGGAGAGTTTTCTATGGGATTCGCAGTTCGGAATGACAAAATGTATCAATTTATTAAAAAAAATAGTTATCACTAACTTGATAAGAAGTAAAGCACTTATTAGGAACATTATTTTTCGCGTGATGAAGCATGTGCTTAGAGAATTCTACTTATGTACTCGTATTTTAATTATATATAACAAATGCTCTATTTAAGGTCATACGAAACTACTGCGTTTGAGACGTACTCAAAACAGTGGTCCTTGCTGCAGAACAACCATGGTACTTCGTAGAAATGTGAAGTTCCCTACTAATCTCTACTTTTGTTAATTTCCAGAAGACCATTGCCATCAAGATCGTTCAGATGATTCGTTTCGAAATTTCAAAAAAGCGCGGAGGAAGCTCGTCGTCGCCAGCATACTGTGCGTCTTCTTCATGGTCGCTGAAGTGGTGGGTGAGTCCTATGGCAAAGTAACTATTCCATGTAAATATTCGTTATATCATTTTATATCATTTAGAGAGGTTCGTGTGCACCAAAAACGCAATAGGCTCGCCTACAATGATTTTGGTTGACAATTCCTCGGCATCCAAACTATATTTGTACGATCTGCCGAAACCGTGTTTAAATTTCAACAATGAGAGGGAATTTAGTAATATATGGCCAAGGTTCATGTTTATTTTTGGCCGGCGTGTTGCTCACTAATCAACATGATAGTGTGATTTTATTAAGAATGGCAGTGGTGAATGGTGTGAACGAAAACTGGGAGTATTAATTAAGCCTCAAATCTTTATTGATTTGTATTCAGCCTGCGAAATATGAAATTATATTTAAAATTTTCCATTCTCATTGAATCTCATTTGATTCATCTGTGTTCATAAGTTCAACAATGTCAATTATCTAACCTGAAATAGTGTTCATATAATGCAAATTTTTATTTTTGAACTTCACATTTCTCATTATACAATACTCGTGGTATCAAGCCAAGTGAAACTGTAGCTTTCATGTCCTCCCCTTTTTCTGATACGCAACTTCAAAGGCCCTTTTTCCACCTAATGGTTTCGCGTTCACTGGGAAGAAGAGTGCTTGGGGCAAATTTTCCACTCCAGCGCGAAACCTAGCTTAAAGTTGCCTTCTTTTCGAGAATTCAGACGAAATTTCGAATTAAAACGTGACGCAAAATAATACGCTATGAATAATTCTTTCACAGGGGTTGGTTATTCCTCGGACCAAGAGCATGGTGAAAATGGGGGAAAAACGGTGAATATTTGTGGGGTGTCCCCGACTAATTTTAATATATTTAGCGTCCACAATCGGAAAGATTGACATTCTGCATGAAAACGTAGGTTGATTATTCAAGGAATAACGAACCGAAAATGCTGCAAATTCTTTCACAGGATTTTGTTATTCCTCGGACCAGGAGCATGGAGAAATTGGGGGAAATAGGTAGAAGGTAGATACCTATTTTAACCCATAACCTCTTCCGAATGGGTACCAATCGTTTTGGGATCCGTCTCATTGGACTCAGCGTTCAAAATATAATCGAAAATGATACCCCACACGCCAAATGATCGCCAATCTGTCGCAAATATTTTTTTCGAAATACACATTTTGACCTTTCCCCACCCCCATGATTTTGATGGACACCTTGAAACCCCCAGAATCGGAGAGGGTAACTTTCTGCATGAAATATTGGTTGATTATTCGAGCAAAAGCTATCGAACGTGCTCATTTCTAGTTACTGGTGTATAATTATAATTTGTCCCTGTGTCCCATTTCTGGCAGTATGGTTCTCACAAGTTTAGTATGCTATCAGCTTGATCAAAGCATTTTGCCGATAAGAATGAGAAGATGTGAAGTAATCGAACGATTGCGTCCGTGGGAAGGAAAAGATAAGATTTGTGCGGCCTCATGAAGCAACTCGTCAAACCGAACCGTCGTAAACCACAGCTTCTACAAACATTCCGATGCTGATTCATCTCGTGATATATCGCTGAAACATTTAACCCTAAAATGCTAACATAACTCCTGTGGATGGCTAATGCTTACATGGAGTAATTTTTACTCCGAACTACCAGGATGGTTCCCCATGTGTTCTTTGCACTACCAAATTTGAAATTAATTGAGGTAAGGAAGAAAATTGAACAAAATTATTCCTGTGTATAATTTGACTATTTTTTAGTCCTATATAAAGCATATACATTTCCGAATCGCCATAAATAAAATTGGCATCACGTAAGTAAAGCAATTTGGGAAATCTTTATTTCTTACATAATTTATTACATCTTCAGTATAAATTCCCGTGTATCATAATTGGTGTCTGCCTTTCATGGTAGGAAGATACCAAGCAAGCTTGTTAGCTTTTGGCTTGTCCGACATCACAGTCATGATAATGAGGAAGGGAAATATCAAAGTTCCAACTTTTCTTTTCTTGTAGTTGACGTTCACTAGTTCAGAAGGCAGCTCTCGCTTATTCTTCCAAATTGTCACACAGCCGTCACACTATCTTTCTTCAGCAGCTTGAAGACAAGTTCATCTTTCCCAAAATTTCGGTCTCCAAATCATTAAGGTTTGATTCGCAAATTGGCCCGGTAAATCGCCATAGCTACTTTTGTAACATGATATGTACCACATGTACCTGAGCTAATTTTGCCTTGGCAGCTGGGCCAAAACTAAAGAGGAATCCTAGGGGAGGCATAGCTGGACGGACAGCGTGCTAACTGTCGGGAAAGCACTTGAAACACATCTATATCTGCCAGTGGGAGTGAAATTTACTCCATGTTAGCATTCTAGGGCTAAACGCTGATGAGAATTGTGAATGCTTTATTTGAATGATGTTCTTGAATCGTGCATTCAAAACGAAGCAGAAAAATGTTCCAGTTAACGATGACTTGTGTTCGCCGTCATGAGACGCAGACGAAATTAGTTCTGCTGGTGACGCCTCGCAAACTTGTACGGTTTACGAGCATTTCGAGTTCCACTTACACGGGTACAGTGGCACCAGTGAGTTGAGAAACGACATTACGTGAGAAGCCCGTTCGTTGCCCTCGCGTTAATGATAGGCCCTTTCGATGACATTGCAATTGTGTTGCGATTTTGGGGCTTTCCATCTGAACTTTGCTGCCAATATCCCATCACTTTCCAACGAATTGAGTTACGTATTTTTCCAATGGATTGTCGAGTAAATTAAATAAACAGGAGTTTCAGGAAAGAGGCTGGAGAGGTCCTGGAGGGATTCCGTCGAGAGAAACATGACCAGTGGTGGGCCCGAGCTCGGTCTTCAGAAAACTTCACCCTGTACAGGGAGCTGTGCCCTGGGGTTAAGTGTGCCAGCTTCAGTAGATGCGCAGGAGTGGAAATGAGGGTTATCAAATGGATGTTCAGGATCCGCTGTGAGCTGGTCAATCTGAATCGTAAACCATACGCTACAGATTCGTCAGAAGAGTGTCCTCTGTGCAGTCTTCATGCGAAGGAAGATCTTCATCATTTCCTGTGCATCTGCCCCACCCTCTCACAGATCCGCTTGGAGGTGTTCGGAACTTATGACCTCTCCAGAGATCATGCGATCAGGTTATTAGACAGTGTTGATGAATGGAGGAGGGTGGTCAGGTACTGCGAACTAGCGTGGCAATATCGGTTGCCCTTTCTCACATAGAGGTCCTAGATTTAGAGCAAATAGAGCCCTCTCATTTCCGTCACCAACTGTGAAAGTAGTGCATGCTCATCGGACCCAAACCATTCGACTGCTGCAACAACTTGCCCTCACGCGTTATGTAAGTGCTCGTGTACGTGACATTCACCCAAAGGAAGAAGCACCATCCCCATAGCTCGTTATTCACGCGGTCGGTAGCGCACTGTGTTTATCGTTGTTGACCGTGTGAGCTACGACCACAAATTATTTTTTGCACGCGACCATTGATAGCCTTTAATATTACCCATTTCCCCGCCTGCTATCAAAATCTTTCGTTTAACAAAAATACACGACCGGTATAAAGCGTGACAAAAAGGAAGGAGGTAGTTTACACGAAAAAGACAGATAATTCATATTTTTGGACTATAATTTCGATAAGTGTCCGCTCAACACCAGCGTTATCCGCATAGCATTAGAAGCTACGATTTCACTCAGTGTTCGAGAGGTATTTGGATAGATAAGGGTTGTTTTTAAACAGGTCGCCAGTTCTTCTTATTCACGCCTTTTATTTCATATACGACGGTTTGCCACGGCCAGGCCTGGCATCATCAGGCACCCTCGTATTGGCAACTGGTCTCCAAAAGCCCTATAGGATGATTTATACAAATCTTCATTACTTTTGGTTGGTTATTCCTTGAATAATCAACCTATGTTTTCATGATAATGGTCAACCTCTCCGATTCGGCTCAAAATTTTTTTCTGGACGTTTCATGATGTCCTGATCAAAAAGGTCAATGTCCGTCCGCCGTACGCCGTCCGCCGTCCATTGTCCACGCCACTTTTGGTAGTAGAAAATTTTCTAAAAATCTGAAATTTGGGTCAGGGGTCTGTTCCCAGCCGAGATGGGTCCTCGAAACTTTTCAGCCCGATCGGACCAAATTTGGAGGGGGTAGGGGTTTTTTGAAAAATTGATTTTCGAGATTTTGGGTGATTTAGGCGAGTGGGGTGTCATTTTCCACTAAATTTTGGACGCTGAATCCAATAAAATGGGTCCCAGAACAATTGGCACCTACTTGAAGAAGTAATGGGTCAAATTTGGTATTTATTACCCATTTTGAATATGTGTTTTCGGGATTTTTGCTACCTAGGCGAGTAGGGTGTCATTTTCCACTAAATTTTGGACGCTGAATCCAATAAAATGGGTCCCAGAACGATTGGCACCCACCGGAAGAAGTTATGGGTCAAAATGGGTATGTATCCACCCATTTTGTATGTGTCAGGATTCGTGGTGCTTAGGCGTGTGGGGTATCATATTCCACTAAATTTTGGACCCTGAACTGGTTTCTCCAAATCCCTAAGTGATAACTCATGAGTTTTCAAGTGTGTAGCCTAACAGTCATTATGTCGATTGAGCAGGCTTAACTTCTAAGTCCTAGTCATCATTTTATCGATACATTAATTATTCGCATCCTATATTCTAAGGCTAGTCATAATAAATTAAATTTAAATTCTTACAGGTAGAATATCACGTGGTAATTCACTAACCTTACATCCAGGTGAATAGCAGGTTCGTGTGGTTTATAATATTTGTTTTCGCTTTGGTCCTAATTCCTGGCCCTGGCGAAACGTCGTATATGAAATAAAAGGTGTGAATAAGAAGAACGGGCGACCTGTTTAAAAACAACCCTAACCAATATATGAAGTAATGGAAGGTCAACTCAACACAACTGGTATTTGAATAGATTGCTGACAAAATACCAAAATGATCAGAAGTTTGGTTCAACATTCTCTAAATTTCCAAAATGTTGTCGCCTTCTTGGCTGTATATTGGTATTTTTCTGAAATTTGAAATTTTGGTCAGTGATTCTTCTTAGGCTATACGAAGTTAACCGTTCTTCGCAGTTCAGAAGATACATTCTTCAACGTTCTACCTATAAAATAATACCGTACAGGTCGTTGATTCCTCACTTTCCCTCACGTGCCTACATACCCGTCTTTATAATAGCCCTTCCTTTGAAATAGAAAAAAACTTGAACTCCGCTGTCGGCCGGAGTCTTCTTGTAACATGAGATCAAGTTCAGCGAAAGGGGAAAAGGAATCGCTTTCGTAAGAATGTTGATAGTTTGAACCACCTCCGGGCCTCGGTTGAAGATAAAAACTAAAACCTGCAAATCAAGTGACTTCATTCCAATGGCGAAGAGGCTGCTAACTCTAATGCAACAGGTTACAGCGAGTCATAATGAAAGAAATTGATTATGCGACTTGGATATTTGATAATAACGATGATTGATGATCGCGTGGATAACTTCCGAGCTGAAACTCAACCGTCGTTCAAGCTAGATGAAGGAAAATCATCAGATCTCTCGTTTTATCAGAATTCTGATAAATTATTGGTATTTTGTGGGTCATTTATCGTAAGTTGAGTGAAGTTCTAGGGGATAAACGGAAAGCTAGGCAAACAAAATTATTGATTGTCCCTAATAGTGCAACGCCAAAAATTAATTGTTTTCAATATAAACCTTTATACCTGTGTGTATATATGTTTGTACCTAATCAAAGAGCATATAAAAAATGGACAAACAAATTTTATAAAAGCACCAATTTAAAAATGCCCAATTTTACTCAGCTCTTTTCATAGTTATCCTACCCTAGCACGCATAAATTGATTTAACTTCCAAAATTTAACATTTGTCGAAAATTCGCGTTCTAAATACTCATTCTCCGCCAATACCCCGTCTCTTCATAGGATAATCGGATTGAAAATGAGTTAGGTTTAGGTGAGGCCCAAATGATGTTCACATGTTGGAGCATTAAAGGAGTTTTTCGGTCTAGGTGGTGGACAAACCTCTTCAATTTCGAATCTACATAGTGTAGATAATCCGTTTAAAATTGAAGTTTGGCAAAAATTGTTTTTGTGTGCCAATAAGGAGATCAGAGTGCATAATTTCAACAAGAATAATAAACTAAAATATCTGAAGAATGTCCAATCTCATCGCTTACAACTTTTCTCTTCTTTGACTATGAGGGGTGTTTCATTCATGGAGCCTCAGTACAACGAGAATATTGAGAGGAAGGCTGTTTGTAGTAAAGCTCATGTTGATAACGAAAGTCATCGATGGTGAAAGTCATCCTTGATCCAGTGCCCCCGTCGAGTCAAAACAAAAACTCAGATCGATTAAAAGCCGTTTAGACGACGATTTTCATCTACCCTTGAAGTTTTAAGCTGGCAATCTACATCACGTCGGTATCTAATAACACATTACTATCATATTTGGCGCATCGTCGAAACGCGGGGGCCCCATGACAGGTGGTAGCAATAAAATAGCGAGCACGGTCAAGGTGAAGCGTGGATCTGTGTCAAGACATGCCACCAACCCCCCATTCTGTCTTTGTTTGTCAAGGGTTGCCGGTTTTTAACTTGAATGTTACCGCTATAAATTCGTCGGTATTTGTAAATACCAACTGTGACAGTCGAAAATATACTGAGGATCCAACTTGAAATTGACAATGACCAGTTTATATCCTTGGGTGAAGTCGACAGTCGTTGCTGAAGGTCCCTCGTGCAGGTCAGTTGGTTGGGCAACTGGCTTTAAAGTATATTCGGTAAATTTATTATCGTCGTGATGTTCTGAAACAACGCGATATGAGAGGCGAGGTAGGTAGGAGATAAACATACCCGCAGCAACGCTAACTATCAATTACTCATAAGTACACTACAACAAAGAGTGTTCATCTGTTTGACTGTTATACCTTGTATGAGGAGTCAATGTTTCATGTAGCAGCACGGAAAACGTCTTTAAACGCAAAACTGACTGAAAATATCGCGGGGGGAGTTTCAAAGAGATAATAACGCTGCAAAATACTCCTTGGAGCGCTGGAGAATTTCTTTTCTTCACATGAAACAAGACGGGTTACGGACCCTGTGGATGGGAGAATTAATAAAATCGAAAAATTGTCTAAGTACACATTTTTAACCCCTACGAAGCCCATGGTTCTGGGCAAAAAGTCTGTAGTTATTAATAATGGACTTTCGCGATATTTTGGCGATTTAGGCGTTATTCCGTTGACTACATTTTTTCTGGCCCTGATCAACTTATGGGTGTCGGGACCGCCAGGCCCACTGTGTCCCTTATCTCTCCCCCCTGAATTTTCGAGGACTAGGCCGGGGTGGGGATTTTTTAATTTTGGACGCTCGGGAAATGAAGTCTCAATGCGCTGGTCCGAGGAATAACCACCCGTGAAAGAATGCGTTTTTTCTTTTTCCATGTCAATCCGTGTGCGCTTCAACTTCATATGTTCGTGTTACTTCATCAGTTTGTAAGGTATCTTACAAGTCTGTGTGCATTGTTAGCCCAATTATCACAAAACCAACAACAGGAACCACCCAGCTTAGGGTAAATCAGGGGTTGTCTCAGGCTCCGAGAGCTTTCCTAGACTACCCGAGAGCCCGACGAAAGAAGGCAAAAAGGAAATTTCTTAGCAAAGACCAACTCTCACTCAAACATCGAGCGAGAAGGATCAGTCATGCTAATGGGAAAGTATTTGTTGAAGGGACTATTCGTTTTTCGAGGGTGTTATGATTGGCCAAACTTTCGATAGGTGCCAAATTATCAAAGGCGAAATCGCGAGGATGTTGACGCCACTCCAATCAAATCATTAACGGTCTTTTGACAATCGTTTAGCACAGTGACGTCCCGAGACTGTTGGCAGACCCGAGTTTGTAATTCGACGTTCGTCCTTTGGATGACATGCGGTCAACCACCGCGGATGAAGTGACCGGAAAGGGTTCGATTCAGATAGGTCCCCTGAACGGGTCACAATGGAGCCCAAGGTTGAAGACCAGAGCCTACATTCAACCTCTAGACACAACCGACCGCGACTTGATTTCTGTAGGCGAGTTATAAACCCGCAAAAATGAAAATCTCACTTATTCATTCCATAATTGTTCATTACGATTGTTTTCTACTACTGTAACGAAATCGCTTTGGTTCCATAATCTTAAGGATTTGTTCCCAAGAGCATTTCAAATGACTCAATCGCAGTAAAATGTTGGTGATATCGAATGAATCAAGCAGATTACTGTATAATCGAAGAACTTACACCGCATCAGCACGTAATATTCAGGACAGAACCCCTAATACGGTACCTAATTTCTTCCGGTACTGCAGATGCTTACTATACATTACTCAATTTTACATCAAATGCCAAAATATCTGTGGAATAATTCCGTACAAACGTTGAACATTAAAATATAACTAACTTCCCGTAGGTCGAATTTAACCTCACAGGTATCATAAGATCATATATGTGAAGCGGTACGAGGAAATTTCCGGTATTTTCCAACCCCCACTTAAGCGGTGGTTGTTGAAGGAGGAGTGATAATGACGGACCAGTAATCGGCTTGTGTTGTTGCAAAAAAAAAAAAAAAAGGTTGATAGTTCTCTTGATTATCTTTATTAAATATTTTGTGTATTTCGTGAAAAAAAAGAAAAATTCAAATTTTTAAAGGCAAGCTAGAAACATTTTGATCATGATCATCATCGTAAAATTCGATCAATATTTACAGAAGCGTCTACTCGTACTCGATATTTGGTTCCTTAATTAGATTCGTATTCACATTGGTCAATAGTGCGATGTCTGCGTTTTCGTTTGCGTTTTCATTAAGACCCTAATTACAAGTCTTTTGTTCTGCGGCTGAAATAAAAGGCTCTTTGCCAGTGATCAAGTGGGCAGTGCCTTGTGCAACGCGTTGACTGGGTCGGGTCAGGGAAAGTCCTGTTGCTTTGTTCAACCGAGAGTAGTTTTTCGATGTAACAAAATTGAGAAATATAACCTAGAAAAGAACGTGTGATCGAGAATTCGCGTTATTATTTTGAAAATGAAAAACCGTGCTGTAGGATGCTCAAATGTTCTCTCTACCTTCGAGAAATACTTGAATATATTTATCCAGTATTTCTATCTGTCAAATCTGTCTTCTAGAGAAGAGATGCCAATATCAGGAGGCTCTGGAGAAAAATTTTCCCGTATTCCTCTTCCGTTAAAGGTCATTCATTAGTGACGTCTTTTTTATTTCACCCGTTCAACCGTACTGCGTCTGCTACGGTGAAAAAGTGAGAAAATGATCATCACCCTTCTGGGATTGAGCCAATTAAGTGTATGGATGACGTGTAGGTGGTGCTTTCCATCGCCTACTCAGGGAGGTGGGTGTTTCTGAGTTTCTGCTTCATTATCAGAAAGTGGGAATCATGTTTTTCATGGTATTTGAAGTACAGACGAATTGATCGTTGATATATTGAGTTAATATATATATATATATATCGTTATATCAAATATATCGTTGATATATTTGAATTGACGTTGATATATCGAATATTGAGAAACACGTTGCAGCGAAGGCTTTCTTAAATGATTTTTAGCGCCAATTTCGGATTATTATTCTTATTGGAATGACAATGATGTTGATACTTTTACATTGAAATGGTTATTCCTTGAATAATCAACTTGTTTTCATGCAATGTTTTCGGCCCAAAAATTTTTTCTGGGCGTTTCAAGGTGTCTCAAAGGATCAGGAAGATAAAAAAAGGTCCACCCAACATATGCCGTACGCCTTATGCCATTCACGCCTGATTTGGTGGTAGACAATTTTCAAAAAATCTGAAATTTTGGTCAGAGACCCGTTTTGGCTTCTAGTTAATTCTCGAGACTTTTCAGCCCGATTGGACCAAATTTGGGTAGGGTAGGGGTCAAAATGTGTACTTCGAAAGATGGACTTTCGAGATTTTTGGCGATCTAGGCGATTGGGTATCATTTTCCACTAAACTTTGGACGCTAAATCCAAAGAAATGGGTCCCAGGACGATGGGTGCCCTCTGAATGAGTTTATGAGTCAAAATGGGGTGTTTTCGAAATTTCTGGTACCCAGGCGTGTGGGGTACATATTATTTTCTCCTACATTTTGGACGCTGAATCGATTGGAATGGGTTTGAGACCCGCCAACCCACTATTTCCCCTATTTTCCCCATGTTGAAGAAATATGTCTCCATGCGCCTGGTCCAAGGAATAACCAACCCCTGTGAAAGAACTTGCAGCGTTTTACATGATGGAATAATATGCAGAGTTTTAAATTTATTTTAAATTGTTATGTGCAGGAGGAGTCCTCAGTGGGTCGTTGGCGGTTGCCACGGACGCTGCCCATCTTTTGACAGACTTCGCCAGTTTCATGATCTCTCTTTTCGCTCTCTATTTGGGACAAAAGAAACCCTCCCGAGCGATGCCGTTCGGTTGGCATCGAGCCGAAGTCATCGGAGCGCTGACGTCAGTGCTAACCATTTGGTTGGTCACGGGGATCCTCGTGTACATCGCTATCGAACGAATAATCAACGGCGATTATGAGATCGATTCTCTGATCATGCTCATCACGTCTGGATTGGGCGTGCTCGTCAATCTCGTGTGAGTATCGCATTGACAATAGTAATGGCCTTGGAGGCCGATGGTAAATGAAAGCCATGCGATCTTCACGTAGGTGAAGTTCTATTGTGAGAAGTCAATTTTGCAACCAATTTGCAACAAAAAGCGCTTCTTAGATTTCTTCAAATGCTTTCACTCTAGAATTGTTATAGATTGAAGATTTGTTTCATTATTTAGGACCTTTTATCAATGTAGTGATCATAACAACGTGAAATATTACTCGAGGATTCTGTTGGAAAAGACGATTTGATGATCTAAAATTTTTGAAAGCCACCAACATTGTAACGATAACCTGATTTTCTCCTTCAAATTCCTTTTGATTTTTTTCCAAACGTATATCTCCACTCTCTCTTATCAGAAATATACTTATCGATAAGATAACAAAAAATAGAAACGATAAATAATATTAGGGGATGTTTCGTGACGTGTACATGACAATATATATTTTACCCTACAGGGCTGGTCAAGTGTAGAAAATGTACTCAAACACAACTAACTATTATTCGATCGCAATTTTGACATACGATTTTTGATTTTCAGTATGGGCCTATCGCTCCACCAGCATTCCCACTCTCACGGTCACAACAACAACGAGGAAATTGGCAGCAAAGAGGGAGATGAAAAAAGAAACATTAACGTCAGAGCGGCGTTCATTCACGTACTTGGTGATCTCATACAAAGTATCGGCGTTTTCATCGCAGCTCTCGTAATTCAATTCAAGGTAGCATACCATAGATACCAAGAAGAGATATGAGCAACTATTCTAAACCATTTGATCTTGATGTACCTACTTAGTATAAATATATGCAGCGCTCGACACGATCATATCGATAGCATCGTAGGCATTGAATGAACAATGAATGAACAATTGGCACTGCATGAAACAATGAGAATAGATAAACGTTGGGAGTAGATAGTAGGAGGAGTCATTGCAGTACCTACTGACTGGAGAAGTGATTAATGCAACAACAACCTCCTTTAAGACGTTTCTGTATACCTTATGGTCATTTTAACGATTTTTTTCTAAATCAACATCACTAAAATAGACAACTAATTGCCATAAACATACCCAAAAGGGGTACTCAGCACTTCATGGATCTTCTTCCCTTGCTGGGGACCCTTTCGCGACCGACCAAACGCCAGAGGCAAGATAAAAAGCGAGGTAGACACACCCTAAGTAGCCCCTAATATGTGTTTATGCTTTCTGTGGCGTTTGTATCCCTTGCTTGTACAGGGAGCAAAGCATTTGGGCAACCAACCCCCACTTCTGATTCTCGAATGGTGGACAAAACGAGCAGGCCATTCATTATATCGTGCTTCTTCAACCACCTGTTTCCACAGTGCGGACTTTTTTCTTCATTAGTCGTTATCATTCTAAACATTTGCTCACAGATGTTCGGAATGACATTGGACGAGGAAAAATTAAGATAAGCTAAGGTTAAAAAGGGTCTTAATGCGCTGAGGACACCTTATAACCCGATAAATGACAAACACGCATATATTTCCAAAATTGTGAAAATCAAATCGAATCAAATCAAGTTCAAACTTGGATTACGTTTGAAATAACTAATCGCCTTAGAACCTCCTCCACCGCAATATTCTTAAGAAATGAAAATGTGTGCACAAATCCATTGACAAAAATGTTCATTTCAGCCTGAATGGAAAGTGGTCGACCCTATTTGCACTTTCTTCTTCTCAGTCTTGGTTCTCTTGACAACTTTCGCCATTATCAAGGATACGCTCATCGTATTGATGGAAGGTGAGTTTTCAATATTAGTCCACACAATGCGTTGTTACATCGTAATTTTATACACTTTGTGATATTTTTTTCATCTCAAAAATTCAACTACTATTTTCCATTTAGGTTTACCGAGAGACGTTGATTTTGACGACGTAATGAATACATTGCTCTCTATTGACGGCGTCATGGCCGTTCACAACTTGAGGATATGGGCTCTCAGTCTTGATAAAACTGCGCTCGCGGCTCATATCGCTATCAGTAAGTAAACGATTTTTCGGTCAGTATTGACAGAACTCGCGTCCAAACATCCGATTCTAATATTTAATTGGTAGATATTGAAGTTCTCGGTAAAATGAATTGTATCTTACTCATTGGTTTGACAGGGAAAATACAAATATGTCAATGATACGAGTTTTAACAACGTCTTATGTGCCTTTAATTGGGTTAACGTATGTTCGGAAATTCATCAATAACTGAAACTACAGTTTTTAAGTAATTTTGGATGACATAAAGGAAACGTTATTGTGAGGCCACATATTGTAAAATACCTCACAGGTAGAGTCTGGGAAAACGCCATCGCCAGGGATATAAATACCCTGACGGAGAGACAGGAAGTCAGTTGAGAGTCTCTTATGAATCAGCTCTAACCGCTACTTGCATACTCTCAAACTCGTATTCACCCTCTCACTGTCTCCTACAAGACTAGATTCCTCTCTCCTCTCCTACCTATTAGAGTGTGCACCCTTTGACGTGATCAAATTCTTGGACCGGTCAGGCGTTTGGCAAACCATCTTTGCAAAGTAAGCTGCTCTAGAGGTGAACTGACCTTGGATCAGTCAGGCGTTTGGCAAAACTTCTTTGCATAGTAAGCTGCCTTAGAGGTGATCAGATCCTGGATCGGTCTGGCGTTTGACTCAAACCTCCTTTTCCTAGTTCCACTGCCTTTGAGGTGAACAGATCTTGGATCAGTCAGGCGTTTGGCAAACCTTCTTTGCAAAGTAAGCTGCCTTTGATGTGAACAAATCTTGGATCAGTCAGGCTTTTGACTCAAACCTCCTTTTCCAAAGTCCACTGCCTTTGATATGATCAGATCTTGGATTGGTCAGGCGTTTGGCTAACCTCCTTTTCCAAAGTCCACTGCCTTTGAGGTGAACAGACCTTGGAACAGTCAGGCATTTGGCAAACCTTCTTTGCAAAGTCGGCCTTTGAGGTGATCAGACCTTGGATCAGTCAGGCGTTTGGCAAACCTCCTTTGTATAGTAAGCTGCCTTAGAGGTGATCAGATCTTGGATCGGTCTGGCGTTTGACTCAAACCTCTTTTTCCTAGTTCCACTGCCTTTGAGGTGATCAGATCTTGGATCGGTCTGGCGTTTGACTCAAACCTCCTTTTCCTAGTTCCACTGCCTTTGAGGTGAACAGACCTTGGATCGGTCAGGCATTTGGCAAACCTTCTTTGCAAAGTCAGCTGCCTTTGAGGTGAACAGACCTTGGATCAGTCAGGCTTTGACTCAAACCTCCTTTTCCAAAGTCCACTGCCTTTGATATGATCAGATCTTGGATTGGTCAGGCGTTTGGCTAACCTCCTTTTCCAAAGTCCACTGCCTTTGAGGTGAACAGACCTTGGAACAGTCAGGCATTTGGCAAACCATCTTTGCAAAGTCAGCTGCTTTTGAAGTGAACATACCTTAGATCAGTCAGCCGTTTGGCTCAAACCTCCTTCCCTAAGTCAACATTTCTTGACGTAATCAAATTTTTGATCAATTGAGAATTAGACTCGGATTCTCTCCCATCCATTCCAGATATACTCCCTAGTGGTCAAATTTGGATCAGTTGGATGTCCAGTTCCTACCTAATTTGTGGTAGGCGGTTTTCAGGTTCCACAATTATTGACTGGATTCGTAATGACAAATTAGATAGAGAACCTAGCCCTCTTGATTTATTATTCTTATTGGTAAAAGTATGTTGACACATTTCAGGTTTTCTATAAATAACACTTGTATTTCGTTATGTTCGCAGAACCTGGAACAGCTCCACAAACCGTACTGAAATCCGCGTCGAATAAAATCCACCAAAAGTACAATTTCTTCGAGATGACTCTCCAAATTGAAAATTTCCACGTTAAAATGGAAGACTGCGCTCAATGCCAGGTGCCGCGCTAAGTTTTTAATGTTGATTTAAATTGTCGTTCTCGATAGCGACTCGTGATGTTCACAACGTTCTTAAGACTGGATGACGTATCCTCTTCTCCCTCGACCTTATTCCCTTTCCACCAATTGAATTTAGACCATTTTCATCGACATCTTGCTGACATGAACAACCTACGTAGGGTGGTTGTCAATTTAGAATTGTTGACGATATTTAAAACGGGAAAGTTTTACCCATTTTATAAAACTTCGTGTATGTTCCAGAACCATCAAATGTTCCTGATTCCTCAAGTAGCTTGTCCTAAAAAGCCGTAGTCGAACACAATTGAGTTTATTTCTTGAGGATTACCTATTCGTAAGAATAACTAGGTATTTTATCACGAAGTACCACCTCAATATTCTGAATTTCCTGTATTGAATCGTTTCTGTAAAACTCGCGAGAATCAGATCCCGTTCGTTGGTGTAAAAACTACTGTTGTACAAATTTTTTTTAAAGGTGTTTAGAGTAGAAATAAATAAGTTATACAACGTCGCAATTTTCTCATACATCCCTGTTGCACAAAATGTACGATTGAATTAATCGTGAAACATTTTTATTTCAACGGTGACTTGAGCGTCTCGTCCAGCCCATGTAAGGTGAATGTAAATCAAAATGGGCGCATAAAAGTTTGAAATTTACGACTACATTCATCCTTCATAATAGCTCCCGGTTTCAGTGTTGGATCGATTGACGCTACTTTTCCCTGTATAGACGTTTTCCCAAATTATATGTATTGTGAATTACCGAATCAAATTGATCCTGTAAATAGGGTCTATAGCTGCTAACTCTATAGTATTCTAGGGTAACAACGAAGTTTTCATTGAACGCATTGCATTTTGGAAGCATCCACCATCGGTATTTTGATCAACGCTGTCTACTCAAGGCAACCATTCATCCCTGTATGGGACTTATTAACTTGTGGATCCTCATATGAATTTATAATACAAACTATAAAGGCCAGGCCTAAATGATAATTGCAGAAACTGCAATTGTGACAACAGCCTGCTGGTGTCATGAACAACATTGATAAAAGTTGGGGTTAAAACAAATAACTTCTCAATGTGAAGCGATAATCGATTGTCGGTCCCTCATTTAATTGGTATAAATTAACGGAATACTCGTGGATTTATATGGAGTCCCCTTGAACACTATTTGACGTTAATGCACTCTGTTGGATAATATACGATTACACTGACCCGAAATTCCCTATTGGTTGGTCCTGAAGAATCAATCTATGTTTCATGCAAACAGTCAATCTCTTCGAGTCAGAACAAAAATGTTTTGAGTGGTGATGGCTATTTGATGTTAGTTAAACCATATCCTACGCGAAAATGATAAGCTGAAGCTAATGATCTCAAGAATGTAGAAAATCTCAAAAATAATCTTAGTAATCCGCAATTAAAATAATTTCAAGTTCCTTTGTAAATCAAGGATCTTCACGAGCTGGTCAAGTCCGTAGGTGAATAATGAAAATTGAAAATAACCCAATTTTGTGGCAGGACTCAATATCATCGTCCCCGCCGAAGACTATATTGTCACCGAGATCGTCAATGACGGCCCAATCACCTCCGAGATCACGAACCGGCAAATAAATCCCCAGGTTGGTTACCTAAATTATTATAGCTGCAATTGATTCAACACTTGAAAATATATTATACCGTTGAAAAATAAATTCATTCCGATAGATGAATTTTAATAATTCAGTGGTAAAATGTCAATATGGGTTCAAGTATAAACTACATGCTTTCTTCTTGCTATAATATTAACATGCTTCTGGCATAGAGTATTAAATAAACTCATTTCCACCTGAATCATTAAATGTTAGTATAAAGATTGTAATTTTCAATTTTTTTTGTTGAATGAGTTTAGGAAAGTGAAAAGTTTTTAGGGTGCCCCAGAGTTACGATCGCGCGTATTAAATCGAAAGAAGCTCAAACTGAAAGAAGTCCTGAGAAAGGAGTTCCAAGAATTTTAAATTAAGGATCACGTCATTTTTTATTCTCATGAGCAATGTAAGGTGAGTGGGCGCCTACCAGTGTTAGAATACAACCAGCAAAGCAGTTGTGTCGTGAAGTGCACACAGTCCAGGGTATTACAGGGGAGAGCATGGATAAATGGAAAGGTATAGATGAATAATGGTTTATAGACTCAAATAACATCACCATTGCCCTGCAGGGAGTTTTTATTCGGAATAAATCGTAGGTAGGAGTTTCAATTGACAATTTCGCTGTTCATTTGTGGCCAGGGGTTGGCTCATGTTAGAGCAGCAATAGAGGGAGAAAGACAAACGCTGCAAATTATCTCACAGGGGTTGGTTATTCGGACCAGGCGCATGGAGAGTCATTTCTTCAACATGGAGAAAATAGAGGAAACAGTGTTTGTGGCGTGTCCCGGACCCATTTTATTGGGTTCAGCGTCTAACATTTAGCGGAAAATGATACCTCACGCGCCTATGTACCAGAAATCTCGAAAACACATTCAAAATGGGTAGATAGATATCCATTTTGACCCATATTTTTTTCCGGTGGGTGCCAATCGTTTAGGGACACATTAAAAAAAATTTAGTGGGAAATGATACCACACACGCCTAGATCGCCAAAAATCTCAAAAATCCATTCATCGAAGTACACATTTTGACCCCTACCCCACCCAAATGTGCTGTGATCGGGCTGAAAAGTTTCGAGGACCAACTAGAGCCGGGAATGGACCCCTGACCCAAATTTAAGATTTCTAGAAATTTTTCTACTACCAAATGAGGCGTGGACGGCGGACGGCGAATGGCGGACGGACATTTGACATTTTTGATCTAGACACATTGAAACGCCCAGAAACAATTTTTGGGCCGAATGGGGGAGACGGATTTTGCATAAAAACATGGGTTGATTGTTCAAGGAATAACCAACCAAAACTTATTCTGACGCAACTACAAGTTTATGAAGAATCAAATTGAAAATCTGTCCCGAATCGACCCAAGATCTAGAAAAAAATGCATGAAACTGATAGATTTCCTCGTTGTTCCAGTTTCTGAGCGTTTCTGCAGTACCTGTGGAAGACTGACGCGATAGAAATGGATTGACTCACACACATTGATATTTTTGAAGTGCATAAAGTTATGATTTGTGTTGAACTACACTTGATTTACTTCTGGAGTATGCCAAGACTAACGCTGAGCTACTTCTCTTGACATTGAGAATGAATTTGATGACAGTAATCAGCACCATTTCACATCAGCGATGGAAACCTACAATTAATATATATTAAATGAGCTCACGTGAGAAGTGTTTAATTGACCATAATTTACAGCACGTTTAGGGCCGAACTGGTAGATAATAATGCAAATATTAACCTGGGATGTGTGCGGACATAACTCGGTCGACCTGATTTAGGATTAAATATTCATGTAAAATACAAAAAAGTGAATTTGAGTGAGTGTTTGAGGAGAAAGCACTTCTTTTATCAATATGTATGACAGGTATGTGTATTCTACCAACAAAAAAATTAATCAAAATTGAATAAGGTTAAATTTTGTTTGTAATTTACTACTAATGCATTCTAATATTGGGTTTTACTGGAACATATTTTCCCCTGTCTACCTACACGGTAATTGAATTCTAACTTGTATTAAAATTACTCTTCCGACAGAATGGAAAAAAATGATAAGGATGAACGAGACAAAAACGAATTCCGAAAGTTCTTTTTTTCCTGATCGTTTGCAGAGTGAAAAGCGTAATTGAACGGAGATAAGTTCATTATGTTTCGGAGCCGTTAGAAATGGGACGAAAAGGGGAAAAAGAACCAGAAGAATTGGCAGATGAAGACTGCTTTGATGTGCCCATTGATCGCGACTCAGTAAATATTGACGAACCCCAACGAGTTTTCCATCATTCGGAGGCGTAAGAGAGACCAGTCACAGATAAAATGAGAAAAGATGAATATTTTGTTGCTCGTTGTAGGATTTCAACAAGGAAAATTTGAGCTCGCTTATAATGAACGACTATTCTGACTTGTTTGTTGTCCTGCACCAACGCCAGATCATCATTTTTCAAGTTTTAGACTGTCTTCGTGTATAGAAACCTATCATTTCTAAATATTTCGGTAATTCAGGAAAATCACGATCCATCCAAAAATTTTGTTTGTCAGATTGACGCTTATTCATTTGAGAAAGGAACAGAAAACGCGCATTCAGCGTTTCCGCAACGTTTGTCTTTCTTGAACGTTTGAATCAAGCAACCACCGTAGATTTCTGATCACATATTTCAAACTTGGCTAATCCATTAAACCCGTTGCTTGAAGGAGATAATAGACGGAGTCGGGAAGTTGGAGTGGGAGGATGCTGAAGAGTAACTCCCTTTGAGTGCCTTTGAAAGGTTTAACCCAATCCCAACCCCGGCTAATTCCGTTGAGAGCTCCAGTGCCAATACCGCACGAGGTCCTGATTACCCCAATTGTCCTATAATTGGTTCGGGGACCCCCAACAAAGGAAGGAACGGTTCACCTTGCTCAGCCTCGAGCATAATCAGCTAATTAACATTGTTATGAATATATTGCATTGTAGATGTCGACAAGAGCTCTTTGTAGTCGGTTATTCCTCTAATGCCTCGAACCCTGTCTCTCAACCCCACCCCTCTGAATATAACCCCTAGGATGAAAGGAGGTTTTTGATTCACATCGCATCTCTCTCTCTAATAATTCCCTCTAACTCGTACCTGATAATATCGAGTAATTCATGAAATTCAAACATCACACAACTATTCCGCCAACATCATTATGCCCAGTAGAATTTGCCGTGGATTTATTCAAAAGAAGGTTCTCATTGAGTTAATTGGACCAATAACAACCACTCCGACACGTCAAATATTGAGAGATTCCATGTAGGGAGGGAGGTATTTGGTTCCGAGGACCAACCCTACTTTCCCTATTTATACAAATTTCCGTAAAAGAAAAAAAACATATAACAATTTATAGATAAAATAAGCAAATCTTACAGGTAGAGAGATAACTGCATACTTTTAATATAATTCGGGAAAATGACTTTTCTCTTTCATTCGCCTCTCAACGTGGACGTTCTGGGGCTGCTGTGGGCCCTAGCAACAAGAGATCAGGTATCAGTAGGTAACCAATTACATTCATAAAAAGTTTATTACGTGAGTTTGATTCGTATATAACCTAACGAGAGTATTTGCAAAAAAGTTATTATTTATAATGTTCATTGAAACACCAATAAATAGAATCATCCTCACCAGAACATACATCGATAAATTTTAGTTTGCATGACGTTTTCAATATGGCTCAGTGATGAATAATTTTTCCGTCAAAACGGAATATTCGGAAAAATCACAGGGGTTGGTTATTCCTCGGACCAGGAGCATGGAAAAAATGGGGCAAAACGGTGAGTGTGGAGTGTACCGGACTCATTCTAATCAATTTAGCGTCCAAAATTCAGTGTAAAACGCCTAGATTGCCGAAAATCAATTTCGAAATACACATTTTAACACCTAATTTTCGAAGACCAACTGGAGCCAAAAACGGACCCGTGATCAAAATTTCAGATTTTTAGAAATTTTTCTGCTACCGAAATCGGCGTTGACGGCAGACGGACATTTGCTTATTTTGATCTAGACACCTTGAAACGCCCTGAAAGTCCTCGGACCAGGAGCAGGGGGACTCGTGCCAATTGATTCAACACCAAAATTTAGAGGAAAATGATACCCCACAACCTAGGAACCAGAAATCTCGCAAACAGGTTTAAAATGGGGGTGGATAGATACCCATTTTGAGCCATAACCTCTTGCGGTGGCCGCCAATTGTTTTGGGACCCGTCTTATTGGATTCAGCGTTCATAATTTAGTCAAAAATCATACCCCACACGCCTAGATTACCGAAAATTGTGAGAATCCATCTTTCTAATCGGTGTACGAACATTTATTTTACAGCTTGAAAAGCCCAGAAATTTTTTTTCTGGGCCGAATCGGAGAGATTGAGACTTTTTGAGTGAGAACATAGGTTGATTATTTAAGCAATAACCAACCAAATTGAATTCGTTTATTGAAAACGTAATTTAAAAAAGTTGGGCATTGAGGAAAAATTTGGAGAAGCCGCATGATGCTACTTGAGCTAATAGAGTTTCACTGACGTCAGTCCCCGGTTCGCCGATATTAGAGGCTTTTGTTTCGGTTACACCACTAGATGTCAGTCGCAATTCCCACCCTCATTTAGCCCTACACAGCTTCATCCTTTCAATACGTTTATTAAAACGATTTCGGCATTTGCGGCGCTTCGCTGCATGAGACAGGTGTCGATGATTATTCGTCCAGAAGGCACAATGAGAGAATGGCAGGTGGTGAGAATGTTGGGTGCTATTTCGGTTTCAGGTGTGTTAGGTCAAGAGCGTCCTGTAATGAGCAGCGGTTCCTGAACCGCTCCAACCAATTTCCCACCAATTCACCAATTGATCGGTGTTGGGTTGGTCTTTATAGATGATTTTGTAGTATTCGATGTGTCAAGAATTGTAAGAATGTGCAGGGTTACGTTACATATTCAATGAATAACGACGACGCTAATAACGACACATTGCAAATGAATTCTGTATGCAAGTGATTGTGATTGTAGCTACGATTGCCGTTGAATTTCCAACTAAACCCTATCGACTACTGATGGTTCAAAAATCACATTGAAATAGCCCAAGGCCACTATATTTCACTAGTTAGTAGACACAAATTACCAGGAAGTGAGCCCAATTTGTTCATAAAGACAATCCCACAAGTACTTCCCCCTAGAAGCTGTTAGTAGGTACCTAAAATCCGTTCGAGACTCGAGGAGTTGTTATATTATTCGATATAAAGGCTGCCTGCAAATGCAAATTAGATTTTAACTTTCGTACTAGTTTACGGGGAGTTTGAAATGGTTTAATGCATTCGGCGGAATGTTTTGTGGAAAAATGGAAATGAAGGCCGAAAAGTTTTACGTAAATAATACAGTTATTTCGCCACACTCGGCAAAGTTTAATTTAAATGAAATCCGTAAAGATTCGGTAATTTCTTCTTCGTTTCGAGGTTTTTTGAATGTGGAGGGATATTTTTGTAAAAGTGAAACGAATCGGCATTCCAGGCCATTTTATAAGCAAACTGAGGTAGATGAAGAAACTTGTATTTTATACGACAATTTCTGATATTAAGAGTGTTTCCAAGCCTCATTTAACTAAAATGCCAAAAACCCTTTCGTTCAAGGTTTTCATGCAAAAAGTCAACCTCTCCAATTTGCCTCAAAATTGTTTTCTGGGCGTTTCAAGGTCCGCCAGCTATCCACGCCGTTTTAGGTAGAAAATTTTCTAAAAATCTGACATTTCGGTCAGGGACCCGTTTTTGGCTCTAGTCGGTCCTCAAAACTTTTCAGCCCGATCAGACCGATTTGAGAGGGGGAAGGGGCGAGGGGTCAAATTGTCAAATAGTGGATGATGGTAAACTCTGATGAATGGCATGTGCATTTTCATTGCTTTTTAACGCTGATACACGTGATGTTATCCGTTTCTTGTTTCTACTCGATTTTCGCGGAATAATGAAAAAAATTCGTTTATTTTGCGTGAAAAATCTCTTTTTAGTGCGTGTGATGCACATAAAATTATAAACAGGTGCCTAAAATAAAATAACCAATCAAAAACGGACCCAAAATAAACAAATTTCGGTCATTATTTAGCGAATATTGAGTCGAATAATGAAACGGATAGGATCACGTGCATCAGCGTTAAAAGACAATGAAAATGTATGTGCCACACATTAGAGTTCACAATCATCCACTATTTGACTATTTAGGGGGTGCTCGCTGAACCGGTTGCACGCAATAAAAAAAATGGTTGAGGGATCAGATTTTCATGAAATTTTGGGTAGAATCCGAATCTGCAATAAAAAATTTGGGTTCCCGTTTGTGGGGTAACAACTCGTGGGACACCCCCACGGATTAGGGATTACCTGAGAAATTGGGATGTTACCGGCATCTTGGTTGAGGCTAAGAAAACGTTAAAAAAATCGTATAAACTTGCATGAAGCATTTGAAAAATTGGTAAGATGCACAGAATTGATTCGTAGGTTTAAAATCGTTAGCGTGAACGCCTACAACTACAATCAGGTAGGGGAAAGGTGAACAGCAACCGTGATTTTCTTCTGTTTTGAGACTATATGGTTCTGGGAAATGTAATCAAATTTAATCACACTGCTACTAGTATACGCATGTTTGAAATCACGAGTTTGAACAAACCGCTTCCCAACAGCGAGCTCGGAACCCTTTATAGTGCCGATCATCTCCGAAAGTGAGCCTATTAAGCCATTGTTTCAAATATAATGTATTAGCTAAATATGTTAAATAGGCAATGGGGGCTCACACCTCATGAATATAAATTAAGTAGACCGTTGAGACCTATTGGAGCGGATGTGAGCATGAGAAGGAGGATGTTGAAGTGTCGAGTGGAATCATCCTTCTCTGGTCCAATCAAACAATCAGGAGATCAGCGGAGCCTCAGAGCTGACGAGGATGTCAATGATTATCCATCGATAGCCGAGTTGGGTGTCATTTTGTTGAAGGGTGCTCAAGTCTTGTCGAGAGGATTAGGGTACCCGTCTTGGAAAGCGATCAAGTCATTTCGAGGCCTCATGTCGTCCTCAACCCAGATTACACGTCTAGAGTTGTGACATCAGGAACGGTTCCAGAAGTCACAGGTTTAGTAACTCAACATACAGACCCCCCCACCCCCCACCTCTTCCGACGCTCAGTGGCGGCGCTCGTGGGCGTAGAGAGCACTACATTTCGAACTTTTGGCGCTACTTACGATGAACAGAATAATAATTACAATTAAATGGAATCAAAGTTGTTCCAGGTCTCCAGAACTTTTCGATGTTTCGTCGGGCCAAAAAATGCTATCTATTCTTGGTGAACTTAGCTGCAATTGTTCAATCGTAATCATACTTCCTTTATAAATCAATTTTCTTCACCGTCAAGTGGTTTAGTAAGGCTGACGCAACAGGAATTCGGCAAAAGAAGCGTTCATAATAATGGAAACATATTGTCGTATTGGTTACTTTAATAGCGGGATGAGACATGCTTGACATTTCTACTCGGGATCCAGCTCACATCATCTTGATCACTATTCCAAGTTATTATTGTATCAATTGGAGTCAGCTGTATCAACACAGTAATGTAAAAAAGAGGAACATGTTAAAAACCCGCATGTGCGAGCTAAACATGAAGGATTATCTGCCTCTTCACCGATAGAGGTGCGCAGACAGGTTTTCCACTCGAACGATTCAAACTGGAAAGCGATCAAAGCAGGG
Organism: Cyrtorhinus lividipennis; assembly: GCA_019603395.1. NCBI lineage: Eukaryota > Metazoa > Arthropoda > Insecta > Hemiptera > Miridae > Cyrtorhinus > Cyrtorhinus lividipennis. The sequence goes on from CM034005.1 coordinate 12,503,780, forward strand.
ATACCTACGCCGTGAAAGAACTTGGAAGGAAAGCAAAGGTAAATAGTGATGCTCGTAGAGACGAGGAATACGTGTTTTTTCTAGAGGCGGAAACTTCTTCAGGTAAAAGGACCCGAGTATCTTCAGTTGGTGGGTTTCCCAATGCATTGATACTCCTATGAGGAAAACTCATCCCACCGCGTCCACCCGAGGCTTTTTTCACGATGGCTCTAAATAATTCATGTTACCTATCCTTACGTATCGGTTTGTGGAAATACGAGATCGCCTCAACCTGAACAAACCCTAAAGAAACGTCTGATAATCCGAGCTACGACAGCATTGTTTGCTTTGCTTTCCTGGTATTCTTAACCGCGCGTGTTTGGCTCTTGACTCTCGGGCTAAATTGATCAAGACATTCTCAATATTAATAATTACTTACAATCTTCTATACTTCGCCAAATTCTCAAAAATAAAATAAAAAACGCTGCAAATTCTTTCACACGGGTCGGTTATTCTTAGGACCAGGCACATGGAGACTCATTTCTTCAACATGGGGGAAACAGTGGGTGTGGCGGGTCCCGGACCCCTTTTTCAATCGATTCAGGGTCCAAAATTTAGTGGAAAATGATACCACACACGCCTAAATCGCCAAAAATCTCGAAAACCGAAAAAAAAATTTGGGCCGAATCGGAGAGATTGACTTTTTGTATGAAAACATAGGTTGATTATTCAAGGAATAACCAACCAAAACACATGTTCACCCATAACCTCTATAAATTTTGGGCCGATTAGGCTGAAATGTTTCGAGGACCAATAAATGCCAAAAAGAGGTCACTGTCCAAAATTTAAAATTTTTTGAAAATTTTCTGATAGGACTGGAAATGGCGTGGACGGCGAGCGGGCATTTCGGCTTTTTGATCTAGACATCTCAATATGAACACTGTCAAATTTTGGGACCAAACGCAGAGTTATGAAACCATGGTATGAGACCTCTGATGAAAACAAGGGTAGATTATTCAAGGAGTAATAAACCCAGAATCCCTCCGGCTGTCCGGAAGTCCGTATGATGCGAATGTTGCAACAGCGCTCATATCGAGAGAATGCTAAGCAAAATCACGTAATTCGTAACAGCTATAAAGATCAGTTCCTGTCTCGCATAAACATTTTTATGATACTCTCGTAAAAAAGAAGGGAGCTTGCATAAACTATTCGAAACACTCAAGTAAATTAAGGACAAGAGATCAAAGAGCTGCAATGTTCCAAAAGCGGAATTTAAGGAATTGAAGATCCACGTTTATACCTAATATAAGGAACCCATGAGATAAGAAAACTCTAAACACAGCAATGCGATGGGTACTCAAACGGAGGATTAAGAAAAGTTCCATTTTTTTGGGCGACACGAAGTTCTGATTGCCCGATGTCTTCAGATAAGTTCGGCAATATTTCGATGACAAATCTATAACAAGTATAAGATTTATAGGAGTAACAACAGTTAGAAACCTGGCGTCAGTTCGTACAACACGTTGAAAGGTGGGCAACTTTATACCAAGCTCAGAATTATGCACTGGCTAACATCAACATAGTTATTTATTATTGGATCCTACCTATCCACTAATGTGAGTAGACGTATGTTAAAATCTGTAGGAATCCCATTGGACCTGGTCTTGATTATCAGCTCAACCTGCTGGAGTCACCTTCTTCCTAACTAAAGGAGTTTCGACTATGGCATTCATGTATTTAAGCAACCCTAAAAGGTCATGGAAAACGTTGGGCAATCAGTGAAACGAATGAACATGCCTCCGGACTGGGTTTTCGCCGCTTCAGATGTTACTGAGGGACCATTTCTTCCACTATGATACCTCAGCCAACGCCATACGTCAGCGAACTCGTGGAAATCGGCGACCCCGTGGACGAAAGAAGTTGAAATAAGGTTCCAGAGCCAAGCGTGAATTAATTGGCCCGAGTATAAACTAGTGGGCACAGTTTCATCATGAAATCCTACCAATCAGCGGAAACTTGAGGCTGCGCGCTTCCAGCCAGCGCCCTAATCTCGAAACAAATGCGACTTGGACACGAAGTTGAAAGTTGCCTTCGGTGGAGTAGCTCCACGCCTTTTCCTTCAACTTTATGGCCTCGTCTTTTTGGAAAGTTTCTCCGCTTCCAGAACCGAATTCGGGTAGTAAGTTGAGATAGACTGCCTTCTACGAACAAAGAAACATTTTGATCAAGTCGGTGGCTTAAGAAGTTTTATTGAAAATCGAAGTCAACTGGTGAACTGAGCGGAGGAGTACGTTACAGCATAACTTTGTACCTTTGTGAAATAGATGCGCTCTGGCAAGCACTATGGTTATTTAGTAACCTCAAGCGAAGGCGACCTACTTCCAGGTTAGGACTGAGACTTCAGCAGTATTTTTAAAAATGGTTACACAGTCCACCTATGCAAGAGGAGAAATTGTACAAAAGAGAAAAAAAAACTACAAATTCTTCCACAAAGGGTTATCATTCATTGGAGCAAGATTATGGGGAAAACAGTGAATATAGAGTGTCACGGACACATTTCAATCGATTCAGCTTCCAACATGAAGTGGATTGATACCCCACACACCTAGGTACCCAAATATCTCGTACTCCCACTTTCGAAATAGGTTGGTAGGCACCCATTTTGACCCATATTCACCTACGGCGGGGCCGGGACCAATTTCAATGGATTCATCGTCCAAAATTGTAGTAGAAAATGGTACTCCACATGCCTTGTTCCCGACAAATCCCGAAAATAGTTTCAAAAACCACATTTTCGCACATACCCCATACCATATTAGGTCTGATCGGGCTGAAATGTTTCGAGGACCAACTGGAGCCAAAAGAGGTCCTTTAGCAAAATTTCAAATTTTTAGAAAATTGTCTACTATCAAAAACGTGAGGGTAGCGGACGGCGTACGGTAAATGGACATTTCTGTTTTTGATCTAGATTAAAATGAATTTGAAATAGTATGTTATAAAAACAATAACTATTGAGCAACTGAGTTCATATTTCGCACGTCACATTTTGTAACTGTAAGCCCCTGGCTAACTGCCTCCAGAAAACCAGAAGGGAGGGAGCATGCGCCAGGATGCGCGCGCAGCTCCTGCCTGGACATTGCATTTGGAGAGCTGCGCACACTCGTTGCCAAGGCGCCCAACCAGGCAGTCGTCGTCAAGGCGCCCCTCAGGGCCGAGGCGCCCAACATGTTGGAGTCATATATTTTTGTAACCCTGTCGTGCAAGTGCATCTCACTCAGTCCATCCTGGCTTTGTCCTGTGCTCGCTCTGAAGTGAACTCTGCTACCATGCTGAAGTCGACCGAAGCTGTAATATTGTGTTCCCCATGAGATAAAGGACTCAAGCTAATTAAGCCTCACTGTGTACCTTTGGGACAGCGTGCCCCCCCCCCCCCCCTGTTTTCCTTCGACGTCGACGCCGTTTTTGTCAGCCGGTATCGTTGCGCTTGCTCATTAAATTGTATTTCATCATAATTTCATGTATCATGTATTAATTGTATTTTATGCTCCACATGTCTAATTTACTTTGTCGAATTACTTTGTCTTGTATCAATTCTAGCCCAGGTTGAGGCATATTCTCCTTTGCAACGTGTCCTTGTTTTCAATTATAATTCAGTTTGTATCAATGTATTTTATGCTCATCCTTGGTATCCCTAGTTGCTCAGTCGTAAGTCTTGGACTTACATCCCGTATCCTCTCGCTAGGTCCCTTCCAAATTCTCCGAAGAAACCCGAATTAAATTATAGTAAATTCAAACACATTTTAATTCGAGAGAGGCTTACATAACCTCCATCTACACTGTGACTTGTGATCATTTGACGTCTTGAGTATAATAATTTTAGGACACCGAGGATATCACAGGACTTGAAGGCCGATACCGTGCTCGCGGCATTTTCCTCGTGAACGTTATGTTAAGCAATCGGGTCACACTCAAATTGTAGGATCACCACAATGTGCGAAGCGACGCCCTTGACGCCATCGTGGGGTGAAGTAATGAATTACATCATTGGGAGTTCGTACACCTGGAGGGCTTATTCTATTCAACCCGCTGAATGAAAGGCCTCACAACGACTGGCGGATTAGGCTGATTGAGAGGTTTTCCTACAATCGGGTGTGAGAGTGGCGTACTAAGTAAATAGTTGCCATCTACCTAATTTTCCCGTTCTTCTGTATAAAGCGATTCAAACGTCATCATATCGATTCCTTCGACTATGCAGAATGGTCCGCAGTGCTGTGACAATAATGGATTGCCTATTTACTATTATCAAATCTGGTTTCTGCCCGTTATGCCTCGTAGATCAAGTTAACATAATTTATTGAGGCATGATTCTGACATGAGGCTTTTAAACAAATTGTTGATTCAAGAAATGCGTTCATGGCTATGCTAAGACAAGAACATATTATCAAAATGCATTTTTGAGATTTGTGGTGGTCTATGCGCGTGGGGTATCATTTCTCACTAAATTTTGGACGGTGAATCGATTGGAATGAGTCGCCATGCACCTGGTCCGAAGAATAACCAACCCCTCTAAAAGGATTTCCAGTGTTTTGCTTCCACGGCCGACTGAGAGGCCAGACAGAAGGGGTGAAAAAGCTGCAATTTCATTCACAGTTGTTGGTTATTCCTCCAACCAGGAGCATGGAGGCTCATTCCAATCGATTCAGTATCAATTATTAGAGAAAAATGATACCCTACACACCTAGGTACCAGAAATCTCGAAAACCTACTTTTGAACTAGGTAGATAGTTACCCATTTTGACCAATAAACTCTTCAGGTTGGCACCAATCGTTCTGGGACCCCTTTTCATTGGATTCAGTGTCCAAAATTTAGTCGAAAATAATACCGCCGAAATCCATCCTTTGAAATACTTATTTTGACCCCCCAAATTTGGCCCAATCGGGCTGAACAATTTTGAGGACCAACTAGAGCCGGAAACGGGTCCCTGACTAAAATTTCAGATTTTTAGAAAATTGCCTACTTACTAAGTAAATAAGTAGTATCATTCAGGCACTGTTGTAATTCTTCCGTTGCGCGGATGTTGTTGTCAGGCCTTCATTCGGAGACCGCCAAGGTACATATAGATCCCTGACCCTCGATGACACCTTTTGTTGCATCTGTCCTTACCCCTCTATTGACGGTCACGTTACGTCACAATGTCATTGAGCTTTTTATGTTAATTTCCACTAGGGGAAACAGGGGATGCGGAATACGCAAAGACGAGCGCAGGCATCTGACAGTTTGTCAAAACAAGTCTTTGATAAATAATCGATAGTGAACCCTTCATGAACAGACATTGATAGAATACCAGGCCACCAATGTTTAGAATGATCATGGCCGAGGTTAACCTCGACCTGACTGGATCAAAAACCCAAATGTACCTCCGCCGTGTTCCGCCCTCAGTCCTTGGTGGTTTTTAATAGAAGACAATTTTTTGAAAAATTAATATTTGGGTGAAGGACCTCATTCCGGCTCTAGATGGTCTTTAAAACGTCTCAACTCAATCCGCCAAAATATGGGGAGAGAATCTGTAATTATGAGCTTTTCGAAACGCGATTTTTAGGGCTTTTTAGGACCTAGGCATTTAGGGTATCATTTTTGTATAAATTTTGGACGCTGAATCTATTGAGATGGGTCTTGGACCGATTGGTGCCCACTGGGCGTGGGTATGGGTCAATTGAAAAATTTTGGGCCGAATCGGAGAGATGGACTTTCTGCATGAAAACATAGGTGATTATGACAAGGAATAACAAACAACAAAAGAGGGTTTTCGAAATTTTCCAACTAAATCCCTATACTCTTGCTCCGAGAAATAATCAACAATTGTGGAAGAATTTGCAGCGTTTTTAACAATTCATCGATTTGTTGGTCGATTCATAATGTTCCTTACGTCAAATTAATTGATGAATTTGGCGCTTGTAGACAGGAGTTGAAAATCTATTATATACGACAGCAGTTATTTTTGATTATTTGTGTTATCTTCATAGATTGCCATACACGAAATACAATCGAAAAATTACGTGTTTCAATCGATGCTTTTGCCCTAGTAGATGCTTTGGCTAGTCAGTTCTAGCACTAGGTATACAGAATCTTAGTAACAATTTTTGATTACTCATGTGACTGAGAATTGACAGGAGCTGACTTCCAACCAATGCCTTTTGGATTATGTTTTTCAATTGAAAATGAACATCAATCTTTTTCCTTCGACGTTGTCCATTCAGCCTTTGAATACCTTCACTGCGTTAGGTAATTTTTCCGCGGGGTAACTGTTAATTACTTCGTAATTAATGAGGGTGACAGGGATGAGTCCTTAGTAACGAGGGGTTGAACAAGGGGGTGGACAGAACAGAAGGGTCTGAGTCGGGTTGTTCGAGGGAGGGGAATCCTGCGGGAGGGGAGGGCGCATGGTGGAAGAGGGGATGAGTTCAGTCTTGCAGCGGCTCTCGCTTTGATATGTTTCTATCCTACCCGGTTACCGCCTTCGTTCGAGTTCGTCACTACCCTTGTACGTAGACAACGTCATAATCCGGAACTACAAGTTTGACGTAAAACCTTCTATTTGAAAACTTGTTGAAAATAAATCTTCACCGAACGACCGAAACCCGCCCGGCGCGTCAAACTACTAATAACCGGCTTTGTTGACACCGATAAATAAACGCGGCTTGTGCTGTTCTCAAAATTTATTTCCGCTCGGTTCATTTAAATATAATCGGATTTGAATTAAACCCGAAGTTCAATCGGCTTCCGTAGACTCATGATCGGGAGTGAGGGGGCGCCCAGGGGCCCCCACCTGGTGATTTTGTACGGCTGCTTGGCGGGATGCTTCACGGCGTTAATTTTTCTCGGATTGCAAAACGTGCAATTGAACCGTCGAATGGACGCGTTGGAAGAGCGAATGAACAAATTTGCCGCGAATCCGGACGAAGTCAGTGCCACTTACTTCAACAGGGGTAAGAGGGAAGCTGCTTTTGGAGACGGCCCTGACTGCGCTTGTCCCCCAGGTATGCGACTTTTCTAATTTTTCATTTTTATAACTATCGTGCATTAACCTCCTCATTAACTTAATTAATTGATATAAAATTATAAAATACTAGAAAGCTCATAAATGCTCTCCCAGAGCCAATGATGTTCCACCATGGCCTCAAAATCATCAAAAAATTGTTGACAACATCCTTACGCCTTTCTTAATACTTCTGTTTTCATCTTAAATACGATATGCATGGGTAGAAGAGTACAATCTTAATCTAGTTTTAAAAAAGTGGAAATATTTGGAGATAATTTTTTTTTCAATTTAGCCTTAAGGTGGCCACATACCTCATTTTTCAACGTGACTATTGATAAATTTAAGATGAACTGCAATGCAGAATTATACCGTGTCTTGTATTTTATGCCTAATCGAAACGGAGCGGGAACACTGAGTCGCCATCTTACCTATTACATCGGGCAGCTATTGATATGGCGCGAATTTCTATTTTTTAAATCTTTTTCAAATTTAAAGTTAGTTTTACAGTTATAAGATAATTATATCAGATATCCAGGATCTTGTAAGGTTGTAAAAATTAGAGACGAATCTATATGACTTTTTCCTGCCCTCAAAATGTTGTCAATTACGCTGTCCAAAGTGCCTATTTGAGAGAACTCTCTAGGTACTATAAGACACGTAAATCTAGTCCACTTTGCGGAGCCTTTGGCTTAGGAGGCTGTAATGAAATCGGCTGAAATCCTTTTATGCTAGAAGCGTTGCGACAATAAAAATTCAAAAAGTCAAAATTTTCTATAAGTTAGCTAACCTAAGCTAAGACTTCAAACGTCCGAATTATTCATGTTTAAGGTTTTTATATTTTAAATTTTTAATATACCAACGGCCAGGGCGAAAAAAACTCGATGTTTTTGTACTTTTTTCTGAAACTGAAACTAGTTCTTCTATAAGAACCGTTCATCTAAACGGTCTGAGAATAAGCATTACCAGACCGTTTAAAAACAAGATTAAGTTATGCATTTTCTCCGAAAAGTCGAACATTTTGTTTTCAAGCTGTTTTGGGTCGCTAGTCGCCTAAAATAGCTTTTCGCTTGAACTCACGGGTAATCAAGTTGTAGGGCTGTACATGAACCATGAGACTCTCGTGATTCGTTTGTCTACCATTTGAAGCAAAATAATTGGACAGCTGCTACTTCATTTTCCATGGCTTCCTCATGGCACGGCTTTTTATGCCGATATTTTACGGGAAACGAAGTCGAAGGAATTTTACTTGTTGGAAAAACGACCATTCTTGGCCATACTGTATCTGAAAAACTATTAAAAGCCTAGAAAATTGATGTTGTGCTCAATTTTGTGGGAATATTCTTGAGAAACATTCAATAGAGGAACCATAAATGCGACACTACTTGGATGTTAGTCTTTTTTATTTCTCAAGTCAGCTCAGCGAGGCCATTTCTAAGGCGCAGATGTTCCGGTTTGGCGCCACTTTTCAAATTCGAAATTGAGAACTTTATTGAAAACTCACATCCTCGGTGATGTTTTGTTTCCCGTGGGAACGGAAACACATTGTTGGCACCAGTAAATAAACTGATCTAGTCAAATGACTCTTTTTTTAGACCAGTTTGGGGCTAAGGCTCTGCCAGTTGACATTATCCTCAGTTCAGTTAACTCCGATGATACCGCCCCTTTCCACAATCTTTTTGTTGGGTTCGTCAAAAAAGGGAGGCTCGGTATTCAGATTGGGGTTGATAAAAAGAAGTATACCTAATGCGTAAGGTATCATTTGACGGGATCAGAGTTTTAAAAGCAATCTTATCCGACAATCTAGATCAGCCTTAAGGTGCACACCACTTTATTACTGTCTCGTGTTCCTCCCTTATGTAAATAAACCCTTTGAGATGCTCATACTAACGCACGCCTTTGCGACGCCTTGATATTTTAATCTTCTAGTTTCCTTTCCGAGCTTGGGTGTTTGTTTTTTGTTCTGGTTATGATGAGAAAAATCCCTTTTGGTAGGCGTTACAGGCCACTTCGCGCTCCTCTGACGAATTCGTAAGAACAAGCGTTGCTCATTTTTTTGGCGAATGAAGGGTCAAAATTCTTAATCCGGGATTTTTATTTTTGAACAATTTCTATTCTGCGGGGGTCCATACTTACCCATACCCGCGAACCACTTGGATGTTTCCAGGAATTTCTGAAATACCACAGATTGTTATGTGATTAGTTGAAGATATACTGCGCACGGATAACAAGTCCCCTGTATTGACAATTAGGTCGTTAAATAGATTCCCGTTTTGGTCAGTATGAACAAAAAGATTAGTAAGATTTATACTAGTTCTTAGTGGACGTACATCTTTATTATTATCATATTAAATATATTAAGTTGTCGGTCTCTATTCAGCTTTTTGCTGTTAATCCTGAATAGAAGCTCCCTCATAAATATATCGTTCTTGGCCTCCTTCGTGTTTGCTCCATTTAGAGAACTTGATGTTCTTGTTTCTGCGGGATCTCTGTTCGTATTCAATGATCTTACGTCAGAACACGTCGTTCCATTTTGCAAGGATCCGTCCCTTGTTTCCCTGACGGAGAAGTTATGAAGTAAAATTTAAATCCCCCTGTACTAACTTGCCTCACTGCATTGCGGATCTTCCAACGGTGAAGCATTTATAACTACAAACTTGAAATTTTCTGATCAAGAGCAAAACCATCAAACGCCAAATGAAGATGATGCAGTTACGCCATCATCTAAATTATTATTATGGCCATAAATTATGCCATCAATATTTTCATGTCAGTTCTAATGTACACAGGGTTTCCCACGAGTCCCCCCCCCCATTACTAGAATCTTCAATCAGTCAACAATTTTTTTTTATTTTCATATTTTTTGCAAGGATCTCAAATATCATAATTACGCACCCCGCGCAACTGCGCAACCATGCGAAAGTTACACCAACTTTTTATTTTAAATGGGAACCCCAATTTTTATTGAAGATTCGGATTCTAATCAAAATTTCATAAAAGTATGATCCCTCGACCAATTTTTTTTTATTGCGCGCAACCGGTTCAGTGAACACGCAAAGTTGCGCAACTCCAAAATTGTCGAATAGTGAATGATGGTGAACACTAATGTGTGGCGCATGAATAGTCATTGGTTTTTAACGCTGATTCACATGATGCTATCAGTTTCTTGATTCGACTCAATTTTGGAGAAGTAATGACCTAAATTTGTTTATTCTTCTTCTTAAATTTTCAACGTTTTAACAATGTGTGACTTGCTGGAGTCGGTTATCGCATCTTTTATCTCTGTTCTCAATATCGGAATCCGCTCTCAAAAATTGTCTGTAGACCCCTTGTCTTTTTAAATTTAGGAGATAATAAATAGGAGGTTCATGAGCAACGAATGTCGCGATGAGGAGGACCAAATCAGTCGCATAACACAGTATTCCACCTCTGAGCTTCGACTGACGGGAGTGTTTTGATCAAAAGGTTTGATTGAAGTACGCTTGATGCGCCCATCAATCGGAGGTTCGAGCATTTTGGTGGTTTAGGGCCTCCTTTATGACCGTAAATACGCTACACATTCGGTTTGTGGCTTTGTGAAATCTACCATTTAACGGCGAACTCTAATCGTTGCGTTCTAATCCTCGAAAGGTGAAAGCGTGATGTAACAATCTGTGTTGGTAAAATGAAGTAACGTGAGGCCATTCCATCCCTAATCCAGTCACGACTGATTGTCAATAACGACCGATGACGTTAACGTGGTTAACTCATATCAGCAACCGGTGAATGCGAGAGACATTAAAATTGGTTTGCACCATTGGCCATTCTGTCGTGAGTCTTGCTGGTAGCCTCTTCGTGTCTTCTAGTGAGGTCTTCAGCTCGGAGGTTCTCGTCTGGGATTCTCCGAGAAGAGTAGGAGGCCTTGGGGTCACGACAAGTGCGTCCCACAATACCACGGAGGCCGTTGTGTCCACTCGCCCTCTCTTGTCGCTCGAGGAGTTGCCTTCGCTGGCACCTACACTTTCTTCCCGGGTTCCCTATTCTACTTGCCTTCATCTTCGAGTCCACTCCTGGCGAGACCTCGTGAAACTCGCAACGAAGAGGAAGAAGCCATTGCCCTCGGAAGCCTCCCCGCTTCGAAGTACCCCAGGTCCTGCCTGGTCTCCTGAAACCTGCGCAGGCTCGGAGAAGTTCTGCTTCTTCTTCAGCACTTCAACTATTCCAAATTTAGGAAACGCGCTCGAACACTCGTCATACTGATTTTATTTAAAATGTTGAAATAAAAAATTAAAATTAGGTCTAAGGTTTTTGGGGATTTGATCGTCTTTACCCTCTACACACTAGATGCCTGTAATATTCAATACCTTGTTCAACACATTTTTGACTCAACCTTCAAAGATTTCAGATGAGGGATTTCTATCGAAAATGGCGAGAAAGTGAACCATACCGTAAAACCAATATTTTGGAATTGACCAGGAATGTAACGTTTTTGTTGGTTTGTTCCTTGAATAATCACGCCGATTTTGGCGGTAGAAAATTCTCTAAAAATCTGAAATTTTGGTCAGGGGCCCATTTCTTGCTCTAACTGGTCTTTGAAACTCTTCAGCCTGATCGGACCAAATTTGGGGGTGTTGGAATCAAAGTGTGTATTTCCGAAAATGGAAATACGAAATGGATTCTCGATATTTTTGGTGATCTAGGCGTGTGGGATATCATTTTTCTCTAAATTTTGGACGCTGAATCAAATAAAATGGGTCTTGGAACGATTGCGACCAACTGGAAGAGGTTATGGGTCAAAATGGGTATCTATCTACCCATTTCTAATATGTGTTTTTGAGATTTCTGGTACCTAGGCGTGTGGAATATCATTTTTCACTACATTTTGGACGCTGAATCGATTAGAATGCGTCTCTTCACTCCTGGTTCGAGGAATAACCATTCCCTGTGTAAGAATTTGCAGCGTTTTTTCGACTAAACACATTTCGTGTATCTCTGCATATTTCTGGCACGAGAACCCTGTATCATGTGTTGAAGATTAACTCCTCGCTATCTCACATAAAACTCAATGAACCCCCCCCCCCTCCTCATCACCCCCTAATGGTCCACATTCGACTTCTTCCATAACCAATATTGAGACTTCAATCTGGAGCTCTCGGCCTTGTCAGATAATAAACGAACGTAGTATTATGACTTCATATAATGTGCCTCATTTTGTAGTGCGGAGAACTGGTGTTTTTGGCAAAAACCTCTTCACGAGCCCATCAACCTCACAACAAAAGTTAGAACGAAAAAGGTGATACCCACTTCAAAGTTCTCGACCACCAAAGTTACTCCCATATTGTCAACTTCTTTGACCCCGTGTCGGCTCTCAGTTGAAGATAGAAAACTGCCTTCTTGAACTAGAAACTACTATTTACTCAAAACAAGCTCCCGCACTCATCTTTGTGCCTTGGGTTGGTTTCTTGTTACTCCGACCGATACCTGCCATTATTTCTTCAACCGGCTTTTACCTGGTTACACGGTTTGACACTTTACCTTCTTGTCTCACGCCAAAGGGCGAAATACTTTTCTGAACTGATTCGAAGGTTCCCCAATAAAAATTGCATTCGATGGAAAACTGCACAAAAATTTAAGGGATCACACTCATTATAAATCAACGTTGCCAACGTAATTAAGTTTAATTAGATGTTTCCTACCAATTAATTGAATTTGTAGTTTATTATTATTATTATTGGAATGAGGAAAAAATCAACTTTTTTAAAAATATATTAAGTTTATATACGCATTTTGAACCGAAAGATTGATTTTCTGCTTGAAAGCATTGATTATTCAAGGAATAACTAACGAAAACCGAGAAAAATGGACCCTGATGGGTTTTTCTATATTCCTCATCTATTCCTTATTGTAAAACTCAGCTATTTACCTATTGACTTTGATTTATTATTCTAACAGGGTCTCATTCGTTCAGGAACGTGTATCTTCGATGGCTCATGTATACCGTTCAATTGTACCCCAGATAGGTTCTGCTCAACAATATAATCAAAGTAGAGAAGTTTCTAAATCTGTTTATCTTGAAGATGCAACTGCAGTTTGTAGGTTTGAAGCTCCGTTTCGTTGCCCGTGAGTCAAACCCGAACGCATCTCAGTTTATTCCTGCAAAGGAAGAAATTGCGGCTTCCTTAAGCGTATAAAGGAAGGGGAGGTTGGGACGAACTTATCCGAGCGTCATGCATCAGTTCCTCCATTCAAGAAGTTAACTGTCGAAATATGAAGGATGTGAGAACTGAATCCGTTTGTTCGCCACCACTTATACTTTCCAGCACGTTTTGCTTTTATTCGAGCTCAATAATGCAGAAATAGAAGGGAAGAGAACGGCTGAACTTGCGACGATACTCTGGGGACTTTAGTGATCTGCCTTTCGTATATCTCGAGTTTTCTGCCGCCCCCAGCTACATGGGTGAGTGAGGAATGAGCGAGGATATATTATGACGCGTGCCTGAGTTGAGGTTCTCTTTCATACATCAACTCCAGAAGGTTCGTGTTGTTCCTTGTCTGCAGGGGGTGCCGCATCGCCCTTCTGTTTTAAGCATTGCTTGATTAGAGACCTCCCTCGAGGCGCGTGTTCAGAGACAGCGACTTCTCATTTTCCACATAGCTAAGCTAGAAACGCAATCCTTCTGTTTCTTCAACAAGAAATTACTCTTCCGTAGAGTTGATGGTCTCCGCGAAATAGTTTGTGAAGTCTTCCTTTGAGTGACGAGGTGTAAGCTCGTATGCTCATTCCCTTTCGCCCATACAAGCAATAAAGCTGCACACCAGCGGATCTGGCATACTCGAGTATTCCTGTAACCAGACTTGTAGGAGACCTGCAAGGAAGTTGAGTCTGGAAGTTTTAGTCAGTCAATAGCACCAGTTTCATAATTCCAATCCTGCCAGTAACCTTCGAAAGTCAGCAATTCCATTGGTGCGTCAATTTTAAACGACAGCAATGATTTATGTTTTATCACAGAAGAGCTTTTTGAAAGCCTAAGGCTGATCACGCTTGAGATCTTGATGCTTAATCCGCTTACTGCTCTTAGTCGATACCCTTCGGAATCGTGGAGAATTTGAGGTTTGAGCCCATAATTTTGCTAGCTCTTGAACATTTTGGTTCAGAACAGTCGCTTCGTCCAAATAACAGCAGCTGTTGAAGGCGGACTGTAAAACTTCATCGTTCAGGTATCAGACCATCTTGCGCACCGCTCCCCCCCTGAATCCGGATTGCTCGTATGAAGGGTATTTTGTACATGAGTATTTCTACGCGTTGGAAAGTACAATATTCGTCCTTGTCAACTAGTGAGGTCACCGTGCAACGTGCAGAGGTGGTTTGCTCTAGCTCCGAGACTCAAATCGTCCCACATGCATCGGACTGAGACCCCAAGTTTCTCCAGACCTTCACGCATCCGGTACAAAAACTGACCGCCCACACACCAAGAGTGTTGTGCCGTGAGGTAATTACCCTGGGTGACCGGTCCGTTTTGTTAGCATCCGAGGCACCCGGGGGGGATCGAGTTACAATCGTGGAGATCCCACTGTGCTGAAGCCGTCTTCATCTCGACTGCTCTCGTTCCAAAGACTCGGGGTACCTTTCATTAAGAAAACCTTTTTTCAGCATAAAATACGATATAACCTTGAACTAGCCGAAAAATGTTAGAGAAAATGCGTATGGTATTCAGGAACGAAAGCTACAGGTACACGAGTGTAGGACGAATTCAACGTTTTTATACTCCTAATTGCAGGCTCTAAATAAGAGCAAAAGAACAGCCGAAATTTTTCATTTGTTGCCAGTGAATTACCAGGGTTGTTGAGAGCTTGTAGGTTGAATTAAGGAAAATGTTCGTTTCGCTACCGATAACTCACATGTCCTGAGTACTTTTCGCCTTTTCCCAGCACCGAGCCGAAGTATGGGACCTCAATTGCTTGTGAGACCTAAATAACAATGCACATCATTTTTTGGTTATGAACGCTTTCATTTTTGGTTGGTTATTCCTTGAATAATCAACCTATGTTTTCATGCAAAAGGTCAACCTCTCCGATTCGGCTCAAAATTTCTGGACGTTTCATGGTGTCTGGATCAAAAAAAGTCAATGTCCGTCCGCCGTACGCCCTACGCCGTACGCCGTCCATCGTCTGCGCCGTTTTTGGTAGTAGAAAATTTTCTAAAAATCTGAAATTTGGGTCAGGGGTCTGTTCCCGGCCTAGGACGATCCTCCAAACTTTTCAGCCCGATCGGACCAAATTTGGGCGGGGTAGGGGTCAAAATTTGTTTTTTGAAAAATGGATTTTCGAGATTTTGGGTGATCTAGGCAAGTGGGGTATCAATTTCCACTAAATCTTGGACGCTGAATTCAATGAAGTGGGTCCCAGAACGATTGGCACCCCCTGGAAGAAGTTATGGGTCAAAATGGGTATATATTACCCATTTTAAATATGTGTTTTCGATATTTCTGGAACCTGGGCGTGTGGGGTATCATTTTCCACTAAATTTTGAATCCTGAATCGATTGGAATGGGTCTGGGACCCGCCGCACGCACTGTTTTCTCAATTTCCCCCAATTTAAGAAATTAGTCTCCATTCGCCTGGTCCAAGGTTTTTTTATTAATCTCCATGCGCCTGGTATGAGGAATAACTAACCCCTGTGTAAGAATTTGCAGCGTTTTTAAACAGTTGATTCATTCTCCAACGAATATTTTGAAGAATCTTCCTCCTCAATCGAGTCCAAAGTTAGTTGAAAAGTGATAACCATTCGCTTATTCCTGAAAATCTCAAAAAATAATACTAGAAACGCCCATACTCAACCACCGTATGAAGTGATTAGGCTGAAAATGAGTTAGGCGCAAATGTAGGTCACACACGGAGTCTATGTGCGAAATTTCATGTTTTGGAGGAACATATTGGTCAAATTTTGTTTGAAGATGAATTCGATGCTGAATATTTGAGAACTGAAGTTTGCCACCTTGTTTTTTTAGGCTTTGAAGTTGTTCTAATAAATAAATAGCAATGAGCGAAATCGTCAGATCAATTCACGATCCTCTTTGGAGAACGGCTGACCAGGAAAAATCCAAGTTGAAAGTCCTTGCCTACTTTACTTTACTTGTAATATTCTCAAAGTCGATATTTTTCTCTTGATAATACAAATGGAGTCTATGTGTAAAATATATGGTTCGACGGAGCACATTGAAAGGAACATTTTCCGGCCAGACGGAACGAAGAAAAGAATGTGAAATCATCAATAGAATACCAAATAGGTTCCCCAACACTGCAGACTTTTCGGAGCCGCTAATCAAACAATAATTCGAGGGCCGCCTATGTCCTGTGCATTTACCCGCATCGCTATTTTCATATGAGACTTCAAAACCCTCGTAGCTCCGAAGCGATGGATTAATGACGAATCTTCTGGGAGCCCGCAGTTCTAACTGCGTTCCTTCTCATCAGCGGGATTTCGACCTTATCTCGAATTTATCCGCAAGAGGAGGATGCTGTGAACTTATGGCGTGGGAGTGCCGTTAGGCGCTGATTAGTATGTTCTTTAGTAAGATGCGGCAGATAAGTTCCGTTATTGCTACGGTGGCTTCATTGTTGGTCTCGTGCTTTTTATTATTTTCAAAGATTATGATGATCTCAGTGTTTGCTCCCGTCATGATGCAAGTGTTGAGTATTTGCAAGAGGCTAAACGATCTTCGCTATTCATCAATGCCTTCTCATAAAGAATGAAGTGATAAGAAGGTTGCGAATCAGGGTTTTATGCCACTCTCACACTATTTCTCCCATCTAAATTATTAAGAAGTGAAGGAAGAAACTCGGATACTGTCCCAGTTATTTAACCCTGCTCACAATTAATATTTGGGGGTGAGCTGACAATTTGAACAATTTGAATAACGTCTTGTTAGGGCACTTTAAAAAGCCTCTATAATACGGTCTATAATAAAAATCGAACCAATCAATAACAGGACTAAGTGGGGACAGGACGGGACAGGTCTAGTTATGTTTTTTGTGTTTTTTCTGAGGGGAAATCGGAGCAAAATACAAAATGCTCACCCGTTGGAGAAGAAGTCAATTATTTACATTACAGTTTGATTCTATAGAACCCTTGGACACCAACGTAACACAACACCATCCCCTAATTCACCCATATCGAGTTGCATTATTAAAGAGAGTGCTCTATTGAATACCGCTCTTCCTCCTCCCACCTGGGCGACGTACTGATCATCTCTACTAAAGGAATTTCCTGTATACTATATAGCGAACGTCATTTTGCCGGGAGATCATGTTACCGTTGGATGAAAGACTATTTATAATCAAAATGCGATGACGCTTATTTCATCAACAGTGATAATCCTGTTTCTCATAGACCTTTACGGGAGTTATAGTAAACATGGTATAAATGCACGAGTGTACGTTGTAGGCGAATCACCTTCGTCAGTGGTTTAATAAACAGTCATGCGACCTACGAGTGTGTTTTCAATCTGATTTGTATCAGCAAATGAAGGCTGTTTTGTCATGATAGGGAGAGAGGTATAGCTTTAAAACGAGGAGAGCTAATGTAACAGCTAATAATCCTGAATATAATCAGAGATCTGTTGATATGCCAAGACTGGACGCAGGGTGAGTTGGTATTATAACCTCCATATCATTAATGACCAAGAGCGATAACAGAATCGCAATAGTCTCACAAATGAGGGGACCCTACAATGAACAGCACAATTTACGTCCAATCTATTCTTAACTCCTTCCCACGCCTTGGAAATGTGACTTGTGTCCCAAGAATGAACTCACCTACAGGGGAATAATTGTACAAAAGTTGACATAAATTTCAATAATTACAGCGAGAATCTGTGTCAGCCTTATGCATCTGAAAAAGTTGTTTAAGTAGCTCCATTCGTATAGAAAGTTTGCTTACTTGAATTTATAATAGACCCTTCCTGTTGCTTAAATGGTTGGATTTAAATTAGAGCTGGAAACCTGAGGAAAATCTAGAAAAAATTACGGTTTCATGGGCATACATGTCTTTCTAATACTTTGAAACCTTAACTTTAGGAAAATTTAAATTTTTGGAATCCAAAACTGGCACATTTAGGTCCGCTGGTCATCTTATCGGATGCGAACTAGTATTCTCAGGTAGTCAGAAGAGAGTTTTCTCCAAGTCGTTTCATCATCAAAACATGATGGCATCCTGGCAGTTCCAAAACGTTATTGAACCATTGAATGAACGATGAAGAACATGAGAACGTGACGTTCCCAGCATGAGTCAGTTAGAAAAGCGATCTTAAAATGATGATCGACTCCCAAGACAAAAGAAATAAACTTTGATTAAGCTGAAAATCGTTAATGGGTAGTAATTTCCTGGTCTCCAGAGGGGTATGGACCGATGATTCCCCCGCAGGAGTCAATTATACAAAAGTGGAAGGCGGACCCTTTTGTCAGCGCTGGACCATGCAAGGACAAAGGGCAGCTTAGAACCAATGAGGTGAAGAGATGCATTATGTATATACGGCTACACAACCCAACGCCTAGAACATTCAAATCCCTTTTCCATTGATCCATATTCGAAACGAAACCGCATTCTGCATACCCGATTGGGCTCTACTGAGCGTGTTGGAACTTGCAGGAATCCCGAAGGGGCGAGAGACGGGAATCCCTTTCAGAACAGTGAACCGCAATGCTTCAACATCTGAAATATAATGCAGTAAAAGAATAAGGGCTTACGAACCTCGTAGGACTAATGGATGCCTATTTATACGTTCCCTCGTTCACCATTTCGTCCTCGTTCAACGTTCTCAAATGAAGTTCGGCTCGTCCCTAAAGAGTGTGGGCTTTCCTCAGCTAAAAGTGTTATTTATCGACGCAAAAAATATTAAATTTTCTTTTTCAAGGTTGAAATGTTTTCCCAATAGTTTTGATTAAATTGCAAAAAATTGCTAATTTTTATTTTTTGTAACATTAAAATTGACGGGTTAATGAAGGTGGAGAGCAAAAACCCTAGTCACAAACCACATCCAGGGGTAGGGAAAAACCTACCCCTTGCAATGTATGCAAACCAAGTGGATTGCAGATACTGTTCTGCTCTGTATTTTGCAAGAAACTTGATTTTAACCAAAATTTATACCGAGAAAAATGCCCACAAGTCGGAAGAAAACTGCCAAAGGCACATCACAGGTACATTCAACCACAAAAATGACCAAGGCGGAGCTGCGAACATCAACTTGTTCTGCACCCCTGAATCGCAGTAATTTGCATTCCTTTTTCGAGATACGGATGAACAGAACAGATACTTTACGACGGAAATGACAGGAGAGAGGCAGGTCCTAACATTTGAAAATAACAGCTTCGAGCTGGAGAATAACGGGACGTGACCTAGGAAACGAACTCGCTGCCAACTCCGCAGTAGCTATTAGACCAAGATTCACCGCTGATTTAAGTTTCTCTGACTCTAAACAGGAGAAACAAACATTTGTGGAGGGAAGTTGGTGCCGTTTGTCATTTGAGCGCCAAGGAACTTGCTAGGTCTTGGAGTTGGTCATACGGACCGAGGGCTATCACTCACGAGAAGTTCTCCTGTCCTTAGTAAGTCGAAGCAAGGAACTACGTCTCTCCTGGCCCAGGAATCCTCCTCAAACCTTTCAGAAGCAAAATAAATAATATTCCTTGGTTGAGATGTCATCCGCGCGCGTAACCTAATTTGTAGGAAAGACATCCTAGAACGAACCTGAAATCGCACTTCTATGTGATTTATCATTTATTATTCCATGAATAATCAACCTGTTTTTCTGCCATAGGTCTCCGATTTGGCTGTAAATTCTTCTACAATGGTTTATTATTCCTTTGACCAAGAGTATGGAAGAAAGCAGTAAGTGTCCAGGACCCTAGGACCGATCGGGCTAAAAAATGTAGAGATACCTGACTGGTCTAGATAAGATTTCAAATTTTTTGAAGTTTTCAACTACCAACAACCACGTGGAAAGGCAGACAAAGTTTGGCGTATTTCCTGAATAAATAACGTAATCATGCTAGCGGTCAACTTCTCTCCCCAAAATTGGACTGTCTTGGGCAGTTTTGGGGCCAATCGGGGAGGTTGACTCCCTTATGACCTTGAGAATGATTACATAAATATCTTGATTATTAAAGGAATAACCAACCAAAAGGCAAAATGTCCGTCCGTGGGGTATCATTTTCCTCTAAATGTTGGACGCTGAATCGATTAGGATGAGTTCAGGACCCTCCACACTCACCATTTCCCCCTTACTCGTGCTCCAATGAAGAATTGTGGAAGAATTTACAGCTGTTTTCCATTTTGCAGCTCATCTGTCTTTAGCACAGAATCCCCAGGTTTATTTGGCCAATAAGGACAACAAACAAAGAATGAAGAATGAAGGTCATATGAGATTCCATAAAAGTGGCTAGAGACTGGGGTCTGTAACCTCTGTTGGAAACATGATTGATGTGAGCATAGTTTTCATTTCAATTTCCCCAGCCCTCTTAAAGGTTATCGAATGGGGACAGACGATTCTGGACAAGAAGCCTAAGGCCAGAAGGAGATCCCTAACCATAATGTCAGATGTCTAGAAATGTTTCTACTACCAAAAACTGCGGCAAACGGAAATATTGCAAATTTTCAATCATTGTGAAAAGTCCAGAAAAAACGCTGCAAATTCTGATGCTGCTGCCTTCCTACGCATCTGATTGACTCCAACTCCTGACGTCAAGCTGTGCCCAAACTTGGTGGTTTTGAAAACTTGGATTGAAATTCTCGATACTAACCTGTAAATAATATACTTATCATTCAATTGGCATGAAGTTGAAACGAGGTTCCATTCCATCCGAGTAGCTTCTGGTGTTCCAACTTTTACAACTTGAGTCGTAAACCTGCCCTCCACAGAAGTACGACTCTCCTAACTGTGAACTTCTTCCTTACCCTTGCACTCACCGTCTTAGAAATGTCACAACTTGCGGGTGGGATTCCCATTTGGGGTAAATGTGGAAGAATCATTGGCTGATCGTACACGGATTGTAGGATTTGTTACGGAATTCGACTAGCAATTTCTTATCGTCTCTTCATCGTGTTTTATTAACTCGCCATCCCCTTGTTGAAGCATATATATAATTCCTCAATTGAAATCGCTCTGTAGCTCAACACGTGAGGTATAATCCAAGAACAATGCGGCAAAACTACTCGGGGAAGGCCTAAGCAGCGGAGGTGTTTCCTACGTCCACATCTTCATGACTTGTTAAAAAGAGCGCAATCCTGGGGGAAGCGCAATGTGGCCAGGGTGAAAATGGAGTCTCCACCATCTGTGGCTCTAACCCTCTTCACTGTGATCTGATCAATAGTCTCTTGAGCATCACGTGCTGGCAATCTGACACGTTGGTGTTTTCAATTAGATGACCTGCATCGGATACTGGGATTTATGAAATAAGTAATATTTTATAGGGCATCGTTGCATGACAATCCAGCTTAATTTAATTTCTTATATAATCTGAGGGATGGCACACAACTCGTACTTGTTCTCATCAATCTTACTCTGGACATCATCGTTGGAAACGTGCTGTAGAAAATACAGGCGTCTGCGATCTTAGCGTTCCACGTGTCGAATGAAGTAACTACTAGTATTCTAGTTTGCTCGCTACTCTGTCCAACATGCTGTATCCTCATGATGAGCAGGAATTTGTGGCGTAGTAGTAGAAAAATCCTACTGCACTTGTGGAAGTAGTGGAACGGTGGGTGCCAGTACACAAGGAAATTTATCCCTCAATATATTTGCTCTTAAGGATATTTTATTGATCACTATCAAAATATACCTCGTCGAATGAGGATCGTCAGCGCCGTCAAGTACGGAACCTGGCATAAAAATCCCGATACTTAAGTGGTCTCGTGGAAACGAGAGTGGCCTTCGACGAGAAATAAAACCGTCCTTTTATATTAGGATGGACGTGCCGTGGATCGTGGCTGACTCGCCGGTCCAGGGTGCTCATTTTACACGCCGTCTCCCTTTGTCGCGTTATGTTGTCCCTCGTAAAAATCCTTTTTCGAGAGTACCGTTTCGGACGAATCTCATTAAATGGGCGGTTTTTTATTCCCCTTGGTGCACCCTACACTCGTGTGGCGGCGGACTGCCGGTTGTGCGAGTTATTCATCCAGGATAAAAGTGGGATCGGTTCCAGGTTTTTGAGATGTTTTTTATTGGGATGGTTTTCTAAAGTATTGCTTCCAGGCTTACGCTCGTTATCCTTTCCGTTTTCGACGTTTTATAAATGTTGATGGAACCTCACCAATAACCTTCTTCATTATTTGGTTCACTGATAAGAGGAGCTGTAAGTGCTAATCATGTAATTCTCCTGTCCTTATTCAAAGATTATCACATTACTGTTTTTTATGTCTGTCACCGGTAAAATATGAAATTCAGGCGATGTATATACGGTATATACAATGCCTGCATTTTTTAGGTGGGGCATGCAATTCCTTAATTTAATTTCTTTGCAGACACATTGGCTAGCTAGACACAATTTTTACAATGCCTCCTATTAGGTAGGTTAGGGGTAGAAGTAACTTTTCATGGATTTATGGGGCTTTTCGTCAGTAATTACTGTATTAGTTGAAAATCCTTAAAAATCAAAATATCTGTAGAACAGTTAGGAATCGGACCATATTGAAGAAGAACATTTTTGTTCAGCATCAAATTTCCTACAAGATCTCAAAGTTTTTAACGAAATTAGCCAGTCACCCTGTATACGAACTGAATGGAAATTTAGTGCTTGAAAACGTCTACACCACAAGATCACCCAATTGTACAAGAAATGAGATTTGTTTCGCACATTGCCCGCTCCGTTAAAGCATTTAAATACATAATATTGTTGCAAGCTGGCACCTGCGCCCATCAAATGGGCTGCCAGCGTCGCAGGATCAATGACCTGTGGAGGGCTAAGGGTCACTTTCGAGGAATTGTGCGTCTTATCGAATTGGCTGGAACCTTCCCATTCGCTCGAGACAACACGTTCCCAGAACCAGGGTCGAGAACGTTTTCGGCCAAGGCAGCAAGTATAAAATGGACCCAGGAACGCCGCGCAGGCAGTTCAGTTCGGGGTCCAAATATAGACGCTTTATGTTATAAATGGTGTTATAAAAAATAGTGCCGTGTTATAAATAGTGCTGTGCTATAAATAGTGCAACAACCGCGGTACAACTGGGCATTGTGATTGTGTCATTGTGTAAGTGTGCGAATGTGAACAGTGTATTCAAGTGAACGATTTTAATAAATTATTTACTAAAAACATAAATCGTTACAATATGGACAGTCAATGATGACATCAGATTTTAAAATGGTATCGACGGTGGAGTTGATTGCTTCTTGATGTAAATGCTAAAATTATGAAAATAATTATTAATTTTTGGTACGGAATTATGAGGATTTACTACTTCAAGATCGTGTCTTTATTTTCCAAGCTGTCTTGAAATCTTGGCGGGTTTGCTTCCTATTTCCACCATTGACCCATCAGTTACCGCTTCAACACTCCACTAAAAGGACCTTCGGGGGGCCTGATCGGTCTCGACAGGACTTGCTCCTAATCAGATTCAAAAGGTATAGCCCGCTAACCCTTCTGTAGAAGAACCTTCGTGATGTAGGTGAACGATCGCCCGAGCCCTGGGAGTAGGAACCACGTTCCCGGCGATGATATATACGGGCTTGACCTTTATCTGGAAAAGGGACTTGGAGACGCCAGTACAACCGAAGTAAACATCCTGCAGGAAAGGGGAATCACTAGGATTTTGGACCTCACGGGCAAAAACAAGTTTCAAAATGCCGCGTTATTCAGATTTTGAGATCTCGAGTTGTACATATAGCTTCGCCTGACTAAATGAGTTTGTTATTTTCCTTCCCTGCTCGCTGAAAAGCATGTTTTTTTGCTTTCAAAATGATTTCAACGAGATCATCGGTTGAAACTGAATTGTTCAGCGCACTTCTAATATATTGATCGTTGAATAATAGACTCACTATCCACTTCTTCATTTTCAAATCAAAATCCCCTCTAGCTCATGTAATTGCAAAAAATTCTTACTTCACTCGCTGTTTGACATTTGGAAATTGAAAAATTACCATAAATTCGTAATCTCTGCCTTCCTTCTTCCTACCACCATGATAATAACCTGCGCTAGGTACCTCTTTTGGTTGATATTGGGGTGATTGGCGCATTAATAATTTGGAAAAGTAAATCTTCAGGTTTTGACAGACAGAAGAAATCTTTAATAGTAGAATAAATAGTGTGGCAAAAAGCGATTGGAGGGGAGATAAAGTATACATTTGGTTGACCAGGATGATTAACTTGACTTCACTGGGTTTTTGACATCCCTCCCTTTCACACTTAGTGGTTTTGCCAGAGTTTGCAAAGCTCTGCAACTTGTCTTGTATGTTTGATGCCACAAGCGGAGCAGATGCAAACAACAGTGCTGACTGTTGGCTATCTCATGGCGACGCATTGAGCGCTATTTAGAACAGAGTTTACGTAAAGCGCTTTCAAGAGACCGTCCCACGCTTAAAATGAATGCCAGAGACAGGCTTTGGTCTGGAAAGAGCGAATACAGTGGATAATCTCAAAGTAGGTATCCTCAGAACAATACTTACCGTCGATTTACGTAAACCCGAGGCTCTTCGCACATAATAACGCCTCTGCAACGTCCCGACAGACTGGCGGAAGTGCATTAGGGCTCTAATGGCAACCGGAGAAAATTATGGCCTGAGTCTTGGTAGGATTAGAGTGAATATTGTGTTGGCACTGGACCATCGCACCACTGTTTCTGCCTCCACGATTTATCTCGAGTAACATTTTAACGTAAATGCAATCTAGAGATGTGCAATGTACTATGTTTTTGGTACTTAGCGGATTTTTTAAATTTGTTGATCTAAGTGAATCCACTTTAATTTACATTAAATCATAAAATAGAGAATATTTGTAACGATGACTTTGGACCTTTGACTATCTATTGAGAATTTAAGATGATCAGTTTGGTTATTCCCTGCATAATCAACCTATGTTTCCACGCAAAAAGTCAATCTCTATGATTCGACCCAATTTTTTTTTCTGGACGTTTCAAGGTGTCTAGATCAAAATGAGAAAATGTTCATCCTCCGTTCACGCCGACTTTGGTAGTAGAAAAATTTCTAAAAATCTGAAATTTTGGTCAGGGACCCGTTTTCGGCTCATGTTGATCCTCAAAACTTTTCAGTCCAATCGGACCCATCGAATCTACCCATTTCGAATGAGGGTTTTTGAGATTTCTGGTACCTAGGCGTGTGGTGTATCATTTTCCTCTAAATTTTGGATGCCGTATCGATTGAAATGAGTCTCCATGCTCCTGATCTGAGGAAAATCCAACCCCTGTGAATGAATTTGCAGCGTTCTCTCCTATTGAACCAGCTGCGAGACAATGTAAGTTGCTGTAAAATAGGCATGCTCATTCCACAAAACGCTTATGTTGTCTCTATTGTTGAGGATCCTGTGCGCCATGTGATTTGAAGTCGAACTGTCCTCACTCTCAGGTGTGAGTAACAATAGAGCGACCATATAACCCGATCATAATTATCCATACGAATCAGTTACCAATTCGTTTTACTTCGGTAGTTACAGAAATTATATTATGTGTTGCTCATGAGCGCCGGCCTGATAATGAAATTTACTTATCTCTTCTCCTTGGCGCTCCGTGCAAAAGAAAGTTAACAAACCAGTTCCCGCAAGATTAACATATACCTAGGAGCGGTCGAAGGCGAGAGATAAGCGCATGACGTGAAAGCGAGAAGTTGAAGAGACTCTTTTGACATTATAAACATGTTATGCGCGAATAAACCCATGATGTCAAAGACGAAGAAGATTTACGATTTGGCTCGCTGTGTAGACGGACGCTGATATCCGCCGAGGTCTTTTCAATCATGGTGATTTATAATTCGTTTTGAATAATAAATTTTGTATCGCTCAAGCAGGACTATAACTCGCTAGAAGGAATTTAACGTAGATGGTCCGTATGGAGGCGTAGGGCTAGCCTAATTTGACGCTATTGAAATGAGCGATTTATTGCAGGGAATTACTGTAGTGAGAGAGGGAATGACACTGAAGAACAAGAAGGAGTGGTGGAGATCATTACAGTACGAGACATTGCAGGGAGTGGTACTCGTGATAAAGGATATTTACTGAACTAGATTCATAAATTCAATTGAAAACCGATGTTTTATGCGATACTTATGTAACCGATAACACTGGCTAAAAGAATAATTTTGGGAAAAATTAATTATAAATCCTAGGAACCGTATGTTCCAATTTCTTCGGCATCTTCTTGAAGAGTCTTCTCAAACCCTCTATAATGTTCGGCAACCAACCAAAATATTAAGGAATAACTGAACATTTCTCCTGAAACGCTATGATACTTGTTCTACTTACCACCCTACTACAATATGAGTTGGAATAGGGAGTGGTCGTAAATACTACAAAGGGTTGCTTGCTATGAGAGGGAATAACACACAGAATTACAATAGTACGAGAGGAAATGAACTCTTCAATCTAAGTCACGTAACTTCGCACCTTTCAGCGAACGGATATTGTTTTCAGTGAGTCTAAATTTCATTTGAAAAGGAGCTGCGTCGTTTAGGAAGCCCCTTCAGAACGACAATGGTCGCCCATTGAACGGCTTCACCTGTTGAACGCTCGAAGATTCGATCAATATTTTAGTTCTCAGTGGTTTGCAATCTGGTTAACATCCTAAGTCTAATTAGGTGCTGAACATTAGTGGTCTTCTATATTTCGGGTTTGGATGTCGGTTCTAGTATCCTGATCGGAGCGTCTCTATAAGCGGTGAGCTTAGCCAATTCTAATTCATTCTGATCAGAAATGTGTACAACTTTACTTGTAGAATGTTCTGAATAGATCTCCCTTTTTGGGTTTGGATTGTTATTCTTATTAATTACGAGCATGACCTCTTAGCACATAAGTTCAACGTCTGCAACAACTACCCCCACCAAGCCCATGGGGAAGGCAACCCCTCAAAGGGGATCACTGCGTCAACAAATAGAAACCACCCCCTGAGCCACCTAGGAGCCTCACCCCAACCTGCTTCCTGGTTGATCTCAATGTCCAACCCTGGCGTATAATACGTGGCCCATTAGACATACGCTTACACTATCTTCGTTATAGTATAATTCCAGATCGATTTTTGGTTGGTTATTCCTTGAATAATCAACCTATGTTTTCATGATAATGGTCAACCTCCCTGATTCGGCTCAAAATTTTTTTCTGGACGTTTCATGATGTCCTGATCAAAAAAGGTCAATGTCCGTCCGCCGTACGCCGTCCGCCGTACGCCGTCTGCCGTACGCCGTACGCCGTCCGCCGTCCGCCGTCCATTTTCCACGCCGTTTTTGGTAGTAGAAAATTTTCTAAAAATCTGAAATTTGGGTCAGGGGTCTGTTCCCAGCCGAGATGGGTCCTCGAAACTTTTCGGCCCGATCGGACCAAATTTGGAGGGGGTAGGGGTTTTTTGAAAAATGGATTTTCGAGATTTTGGGTGATTTAGGCGAGTGGGGTGTCATTTTCCACTAAATTTTGGACGCTGAATCCAATAAAATGGGCCCCAGAACAATTGGCACCCACTGGAAGAAGTTATGGGTCAAATTGGGTATTTATTACCCAATTTGATTATGTGTTTTCGGGATTTCTGCTACCTAGGCGAGTAGGGTATCATTTTCCACTAAATTTTGGACGCTGAATTCAATGATGTGTGTCCCAGAACGATTGGCACCCACCGGAAGAAGTTATGGGTCAAAATGGGTATGTATCCACCCATTTTGTATGCGTCAGGATTTCTGGTGCCTAGGCGTGTGGGGTATCATATTCCACTAAATTTTGGACCCTGAATCGATTGGAATGGGTCTGGGACCCGCCACACCCACTGTTTCCCCCATTCGAGGAATAACCAACCCGTGTGTAAGAATTTGCAGATTTTTTCAACATGAACTGCTGCAGGTTGAACATGGAAGTCATTGAAATTATATAGGTACAGTATAAAAGTTATACTCAGTAAAAGTAATAGTCAGTTTGTCGTTCTCGCTATACGGTGCCATCCCCCCCCCCCGTCCTTACAAAAATTCTCATTCATGTTTCACGAATCGACATTCGACATTTTTTAATAACCATTCAGTTGAATGAAGGGAAAAACTGGCCTCCGATCATTTTCCCATTACAGTTTGACTACTCGCTGAGTCATGTTGAAATAACTCAAAATTAATCCACCTTTGCCCCTGAGCGTATTGATTGAGTATGAAACCGAATATCGTTTGTAATAGCTTCCGTCCACTTGGTAAATAAATGTTCAATCATATCCGAAAAAAAAAAAATTTACGGGCAAAAATAAGGTGGGAGGAGAAAGCCTGTGGTTTAATCTCAATCTCGAAAAGAAAAACATTATCTCTCCTCATCCGTTCATTATTCTCGCTCATGGCGAGAGAAAAACCCTTTGCCTTCTCCCTGATTCCATTCGGCTGCGAGGGAATGGGAACCCTCAAACCGGATACAATTTCGACAGGAAATAGGAAACCGCCTGAAGGGCCTATGCCGAACATTCGAAGGGACGATGCGAATTTCTGTGGTTTTTAATTAAAAAAAAAAAAAAGGAGAAGAAAAACATATCTATTGTAGCGTTTTCCCACACCCTCTTTTCTTAATTAAAGTAGCCGGTTTCCGAATGGAAAAATCCGTATTTTTTTCAGCCTCCGAAATAAGGTTTTCTTCCTTTTGTGAAGGAAATTGTCAGGTTCAATGTCCAATTTAGGCAAGACAGCTCAATCTTAAATTTAGAGCTTAACAAAACTTTTTCATTTTTTATTTTTCGAATTAATCTTAGTTTTGATCAGAATAATACCTCTAAAAGCTTCGTAGAAATTTATTATTTCTAAATTATCATTACATAACACCCTTATTCAAATCAAATGGGTTTTCTGTTAATAACAAGACGTACTCACATTTTAAATTATTGCTTTCAATCTGTATTTAGGCAATGAGAGAAAGTAATTTCTAAATAAATTTAGCACACAGTATATTTCACTGCCAAGGTCCTCTCGATCTACCATCATTCGTTAGGTTTTGCTTGGTGGGTTGCCTTCAATACAATTATAACGAATGTGTATCGCTGTGTTCACGCAACAAGAATTTCATTCTTAATTAATAGTCGTTTAGTCATTGAAAGAAAAATCCTCAAAGGGAAAAGCTGTCAGATTGGGTCCTACTGCCCAAGGGTTCACTCCATTTAGTTAAAAAATAAATTGAGTTGATTGCAAATTCCTCCAGTTAAAGAAAAAGCATTTAGTCTTTACCTACCATTGAATACGAGTAACAATAGAAGTGTTTTGTTGAGATTGAAATACTCCACCAGTGAAAATAGTTCACTTGAGCTTTTCCACGTGCTAAGTCACGTTTGATCTTTATTAGAGTTGGTTTAATTAGCTGTTCACAGAACAACCTTAGGCAAATTGGAATCAGCAGTAATTTATTAACTATGCGGTACGTGGAATGCATCGTTTGAGTTAGTTTCAACCGACCAGTTTCAACTGGAAATGATGAAATACGACGATGTTCAGAATCTAAACGTCCTGTATATAATCCGAAGAGGAAATAAACTAAAAGGTACGCGGATGTTGGAGGTATTAAATGGAAGATGACCGACCTCACAGAGTATAACAGATGATAATAGGAGTTAAGAACGGGGATTAGTTTCCATTAAAAATAATTTGGGTCATACCCTCGAGTATTTATGGGTTCCATCTGAAAACTCTCGGGTGGGTTCCCTTTAAAGTTGTGCCGGCCTCCCGGTCTTGTTGGGATTACGTAAATCGTGACTTTTGACTCGTGGGAGATTTAGGGGGATGCGTTTACGTGAAGGATATAATATATTACGAGTACCGCGGGAGAAGAGTTTCGTCCGCGAATTGTTTATTGATTTATTTCAAATTGAAGCTGATCCGTCATATGGTATAAATAAATCAATAGGAAAGTCTCTCATAACATTCAACGTTGATTGTTAAGCCTTGGATATGACTGGAATAAAACCAATTCGGCTGACTTGTCCGTACCTAAATAAATTAATTAGCAACTGTGTACTGTTTATCTAACCTTTTACGGTGCCCTGTCATATCGAAGTTCAATACCATCACTCGGATCTAGTCATTGTATGTCAAAAGCATAGAAGAGGTTGACGGAGAACTAGAATAAATTCACGAAGCGCGATGATTGATTCAATGCTCTCCCGAGAAGTTGATCAAAGAGAACGAGGATCTGCCAACCAATCAGCTAAAAGGGGAGCTCAAGTGATTTGATGGCAAGGACGCACCAGAGAGAAATAATAGTGAAATGGGAAGGACGGTAGAGTATTTCAGGTAACAAAGGGGACTCTGAGTAAAAGGGAGGCGGGAGAAATTGCATCATATCTTTGCGACAACAACAACGCGGGTTTTGATGTCAAACGTGACAATATGAAGCGAGATCCTGTATTCTTAGCCATCTTCGAATAATTTTCCTTGATAAGCAGAACACATCCGTTTACTAAAATTAAAATGAATTGTTCCCAGAGCAAGAAAACCCAATTTTCTCATTTCTCTTACTAAACAAAAAACTTTTGCGGCCGAGAAATGGTCCACCAGTCGTGTTCTCGAGGCCTCGTTTTCAGTCAATGGCCTTCGATGAATTCCCACCAGCATGATTCTTTCCTTATGGTGTGGGTAATAATGCTTTTATCGCAAAACCAATAAAAAGGCGTTGCCTTCGAGAGAGTACAACTGCGGCCATTTACAGCTGCAGCTGGTACGCTTCGCTTATCGTGTAAAGACGTGTATTTACCCACATTAAATTAAATGAATGCATTTTTTCATTTGAAGGTTATATTTAGAGGTTATATTTAGTCCGAATTTGCTTTAAATCTGAGTATAAAATTAGAAAAAAAAAAAAACTGCAAATTCATTATAGGGGAGACGAAGAATTCCAATCGATTCAGCGTCCAAAATTCAGTGAAAAATGACACCCCAGACATATAGGAAACCCCATTTTCGAAATAGGTAGGTAGATATCCATTTTGAACCTTGAACCTCTTTCAGTGGGCGCCAATCGTTCTGGGACCCATTCCGCTGGATTCAGCGTCCAAAATATAGTGGAAAATGATACCCCACCCGCCTAGATTGCTGAAAATATTGAAAATCCATTTTTCGAAAAACACATTTTGACCCCTAACCCCATTCCTACTCAAATTCGGTCCGATCGGGCTGAAACGTTTCGAAGACCAACTAGGCTCTGACCGAAATTTCAGATTTTTAGAAAACATTCACTACCAAAAACGGCGTGGACGGACATTTGCTTATTTTGATCTAGACAACTTGAAACGTCCAGGAAAAATTGTTGGGGCAAATCGGAGAGGTTAAATTTTGTGTATGGAATATTCAAGGATTGACCAACCAAAACACCTTTTTTACGTAATAAGCAAGGTTGGATATGTGCAAATGTTGGGTTTTCAGTACGTTTTTCTGGTGACTGATCCAAAATGACAAAACATTGGCAAAACAACCCATGACAGGTGATTGGAGAAGACTCGTACAGCATCTGGCGGCACATTTTCCTACTACTGCTCCCACAGGGAAAGCAAAGAGAGCATTGCCTGCTTAGGGTTTTCAATCTATGGGACTATGAATATGAAGCCAAATCAAAAACCCTTGACGCCGAATGCGCCGAAAGGTTGACCCTCTCTGCAAAGGAAGCATCCCTCACTTGATCCTGGCGTTCGACCCTCCCAAACCCGAACCTTGAGTTATCTAAAAGCACGTCTACATTTCTATCAACCCTTCTTTCGACCCGAATTTCCCTAACCTGCTGCCTCCGAACGCCCAATTCCATTTGTAATCCAGTACATGATGAGGCAGGACGGGTCCGTCCATCCATCCTGTTTGTGACCGAATCAGTGGAATCTCGTGAGTTCACGGTCCAATCAACCTGAGTGGTGGATTGTAGATTCTGAGTTTTCGCCGTAATTCGTCCTCGGGGTCTCAACGCTCTCCCACTCTTTTTATTTTTTATTTCTATCCTCTTCTCATCCCCAAATAAACCCCTCATTTTGTCGAAGGCTCTTATTTCTTCCAAGAGCCTCCTCGAAACTTCGCTCGCATTTTTTCCCCTTCTTTCAGATGCCTAAGGTTTGTCATCGTCACCACTCTGCACCTGTACACTACATTATTTTGATTGCCAGGCAACATAGTATACTCGTATAACTAGTCGGCGAAAGTGCACCATATTCAAGTCCTTCAAGCATGATGACTTGGCGCTACATCTTCATAGATATCGCGTTCCGTATGACGTTTAATTAAAAGTTAACTTGTATACCGTCGTCCCATGACGAGTCAACTTTCCTATTTTGCTATGCTTCTGAATGAATCTGAGATAGGTTCCATATTCCATGTTGGGGTTGCTCGATGAATACGATTACCGTAGTATGGGAGCAATAAAATGATTCATTATAATGATAGGATCAACGTAACCTCATTATCGCTAATGATGTCAACATCAACCAGATACTTCAAAAACCGTGAAGGTTCCTGCAACATTGGTGTTCTTTCGGACAGGCAGCTGTCCTTCAATGTACACGTTGCCCAGGCATCTTCTAGAGCCATCCGTACCCTTGGGTTTGTAAAGCGTAACACCAGGGCGTTCACCAGCACCAGTGCCCACATAGCCCTCTACCGGGCTATTGTCCTGCCTCAGAGGTATGCATCCACTGTCTGGTGCCCCTCATAAGAATACCATGCGGACCAGCTCAACACGAAATACCGTGCGTTCCTTCGTTACCTGGCCTTCAAGCATGGGGTCTGTCGTGAGAATGTAGACTACAGTGCCCTGTCACCAGTTTCACCTGCTCAGCCCCTCTGCCTGCCATGTCCTTCATGCACGGCATCTTCACTGGGCGCATTGATGCCCAATCTTTGCTGGCCCAGTTTGGCCTGCGGTTGCCCTGAGTCGGCCTGCGCTCCTGCGAAAAACGATCGTAAAACATCAGGATTTAGACGCTTTGATTTCAACTAGGATAGTAAGAGAAGAAACCATTGAAAGCAAAATATTGGAAACCTTCTCTTGCTTTGCTCGCTGTTAAGCTAGACATGTGGTGACGTAAAATCATCACCCAACATGCACTAAATATTGCAAGTCAGCCTTTTGTTTTTACACTTTTCTCATACCTGACCCACGCAGCGCCTCACGGTCTGAACTCTTCAGCACACCCCCTCTTCAATATACCGCACTCAGCGATTCACTACTTTCAGTGTAACCTTCCCGCGTTCCTTCCGGCCGTCTTTCAGGGATTCTTTTATATAAACCCTCCCTCTCCGAGGGATTTAATCAAGTGTCAAGGGTGGAGTTTAATTTTGTGACAATCCTTCCCGTCTCGCTTTGTCTTTCCACCCCTTCTTGTCACCCTTTATGTTGTCTCACACCTTTAAACCTCTTTCTCCATTTTCTTCGCTCAACGTTGAAGTTGTCTACTTAGTGGCTAGGGATGTAAATCGCAGAAGGACTTCTTTTCCGCCTTCTTCACAGCCAAATTTCCTTGGCTGTCTTCTTTATTTTCCATAACTTTATCCTGGAAGGGTGATCTCAATATCCCAGTAGTCTCAGTATTCTTTCCTGAGCCATGCCTCGGTTGATGCTGGGAATTATTTGCGAGTGTTAGTTACAGATTCCATGCACTCATGGGGTGATACCATTTCGTTTCATTGGCATCATCCCTAACGATTTCCCATTGAAGACTCCACACTCCCTGATTCTCTCACAAGAGTGTCAACAATTGGTGTGTTCTCGTCCCTTACTCCTTGCTAGGTCATTCGATTGCTTTTCCAGGTAAATTGAACAGTCCTGGGAGAACCTCCCAGTTACTCATACCTACCCAGAAAATGTAATGATTCTGTGTGCAACCGTACATTCAACTTTTTTCACTTTCATAGATTCTTTGCAGGTGCAATTGTACAAAACGAGAACGTGTTACTCGTAAATTATTCATTATTTATTGCATTTACCGTTGAAGCCTTGTTGGAGAGTGAGCTTAGGTGGCCCGCGAGCTTGGCCTAGGTTGCCAAACTTCTGCCAACTTCTGTTCGCTGTCCAATCCAATCTGTTCTTTCCTTTGTGATTGCGGGAAAGGCCAAGTTTAAATGGGTTTGGTGCACCTTGTTGAGAATAGTTGAAGCGTTTTGTGGAACCGCTTCAAAGTAGGAGAAACATTTTTCAACTCTAACGCAAGACGTAAGAAAAAGTTCACCAAAGCTTTAATGGCAGCACAAAGAAATAGAATCTGTTCCAATATTAAAGTGGTGGAGATTATGAATAGCGAGCGCGCTAGGAAACATGTATTTAGGCCGTTCTACGAACGTCCCGATATAAAAACTGGCTTGAAGCACGGCAAAAGGTGGACGTTATGTAGAACCATTTTATGCATCTCTTTCAGCGTTTTCCGGTGGTGGAAACCGTGAAGCGTAGCGAACATTTGACGAGCACTCCCCCGAGGAATTCTCAACAGTTATACTACCCAGCTTCTGCTTCTTGCATATAAACCACCGTATGTGTAATTCCGCTCTTACTCCATTTACCCAACCTTACAGTCCCGTATGGGTTGTATCCAGGCAGTAAAAGCCACCCGTGAGATCCGAGTTTCGAAAGAGCCTCGTATTCACTGAAGCAGTCATGTCTTTAAACACTCTGACAGCCAAGTTCGCCCTTTTCTTGAAGGTTGGATCCATTCGATTCGTCCCAGTTATACTGAGTAATTCATTCAATACGTGGTCGAGAGACATGTTTCGTCTCATTTGAAAACCGCTGCAAATTCCTTTACAGGGTTTCTTTATTCCTTGGACCAGGAGCATGGGAAAATGGGGGAAACAGTAGGTTTGGAGTATCCCGGACTCATTTAAATCGATTCAGCATCCAAAATTTAGTGGAAAATGATTCCCCACGAGCCTAGGAACCCGAAAAACCTCGAAAACCATAATACATAATAGGTAAGTAGGTGCCCATTTTGACCCAAACCCCCCTCCAGCGGGTGCTAATCGGTCTTGGACCCATTTAATGGATCCAACGTACAAAATTCACCCCTCTCGCCTAGATCGCCAAAATCTCAAAAATCAATTATTCAAAAAGCACATTTCGCCCCTCCCCTCCTCTCTTCCGATTTGGTCAGATCAGGCTGAAAAGTTTCAAGACCAACTAAAGCCAGAAACGGTCCCTGACCAAAATTTCTGATTTTCAAAAATTTGTCGACTACCAAAATCGGCGTGGAGGGTGGACGGATATTTTCTTATTTTAATCTAGACTCCCTGAAACGCCCAAAAATTTGGCTGAACAATGAGTTGAGCATTACTCAGGCCCAAAAGAGGCTGTGAGCGAAATTGGAAATTCATTATAACATTTCAACAGTCTTCTTTTTTGGTGTGCGTTGCGGACAATGAACTTGTAATGTGCACATTTGGAATTGCGGAAAGTGAATGTTATGAGAGAAATATAAATTTATTTGTTCAATACAAATGCAAAGAGCTTATTATTTTTGGAAGAATAATTGAACAAATTCTTTTCATTTAGCCAATTGCACTCATCATTATTAAGTTAAGCATTAAATCAATTTGCAATGTTGAGGTAGAATTGATGGAAGAAATGGAAAATCCACTGTTATGAAGGGAAAATGGCGATGAGGCGTTTCCAATGGAAAATCGGATCCTGTCGAACCACAAAAGCACGAGTCTACCGGAGGTCATCTGAAGTGTTGTGAACGAATGAGATCCCCCGCTTCATTACATCTGCCGAACCAAAATGTCGAGAAAAGAAGTGGGGGAGCCCTCAACAATGCTCTAATATCTCAAGTGGACAAAAGAAAGTGAACGAAGGCGATGAACCGAAACTGCCCTTACCGCTCCTTCCACTGTCTCATCACCCATTTAGACAATACAGGGAGCAAGCTCGGCCTCTCCTGATAAAACGTTACAATGAGAACAGACAACGCGGTAAAAACTTATGTCAAGAAACTGACGTTCTATTCCGAGACCCTCGTCCGTTGGAGGCGATGAGAAGATCTTCCGAGAGTCAATTTATTTAACCGAAAGGGCGGGAGAAATCAAGTGTGAAGAGACTTTTTTTCCCCGTTGGTGGTACTTCACTTCTTTCCTTCCTCTCTAATGACAGGTTGGCCGAAAAAGGGTTCAAGACGAGTTGTTCCCTTTGTCGAAAGAAACGTTGTTATCACGAAAACCTTTGAATAGAGTGTATCTCGATTGTAGTTTCAATATTGGCAACTGAGTTGAATCGTCTGCTCAAACTCTAGTTTTCTCTTTTTTCCTCTCCGACGATTTTATCGTAGCAATATCCCTCTTGGGTACGAAAACGAACACTCTTGTTATTGGTTCACCGCTTCCAGTGTGCACTCGGTTCTTCCTTCATTGTTCATTCAAGTGCTAAACTTTATTTTTCCTCGACACCATTCGGATGTCGGAAGATGTGGAGATTACGTCAGGACGGCGTATTGAAATGGTCGCTGTCGTCTGAATCGGGTTATCTCTCTCCCCATTTTCAGAATTAATTTTAATTTTCCCCCTTCGGGAACAACGAATTTTGTATTTGTTAGCATTAGATCCAAATAGTGGAGCTGATATTGATGATGAAGTTGAAAATCATCAAGCAGCCACGATGAGTCGGACGATCAAAATCCCCCTTTCGCATCTGCATCTGTCTAGTCTGACTTATACGAGACAAATAGGAACTCAAACATTTGATCAATTTTGAGGCTATTATTAATCGTGAGGAAAAAAATATAATTTCTACCCGATCGAAAGGCCAGTTTCTGTTGAATTGGCACATCCGCTCACCTAAGTGATGGCGTCGTTGATTCTTATCAATGCCCCTGTAGGTTTCCCCCTCTTATTTCAAGTGACAAGGCAAATAAATCTCCACATTCGAGGAAATAGAGCTGTCACCATCAATCTTAATTCAGCGATTCTTATTCAAATGACCGCTCCTTCTTGAGATCAAATATTTCTATTGGAGGGTTTGATGTTGAAAAGGTATTCGTTTAATTCGTAAAATTTCTTTTTCAGGTAAGCTGAAATCTTCAAATTAACATGAGTACAACCTGTTATGGAGTAAGTCATATTTACTATAAGAATATTACAATATCGCAGATAAAAAACGATATAACTTGCTTTTTAGTGCTTTTTCACTATTGGATAATCACTTCTTTTCTACAATTATAAAAGCACATGTTTTGCTTCTGAGCTAAATCAAAAGCATCGTTCTTACTTTTAAATGAAAAACTTTGAAACCAATCGCACTTTGAAAAGATTGTTACGATGTAAGAATCATTACGAGAAAACTTCCAAAAAGAACGTATTTCACGCAACCGGAAACTTCGGAAAACAATTTTTTAGTGCTTATTTTCACCTATTTCATTTCCCCGTTGGAAACTATTGGTTCTGGACCCATCCAAATTAATTTTAAAATTGATAATCCACACACCTTTGTTCCAAAGAATTCGAAAAATAATTTTTATAATACAAGTTGGGTGATCGGGCTTGAAATGAGTTGGGCTCAAGAAGGACTCAAAAATTGCTGGGTTTTTGGAGCATTTTGAAGGTATTTTTTTGCTCGCAAGGTAAACGGACTTTTTGATACTTTAATGTACACAGTTTGGGGAGAAACAATAATTTTTAGTAAACATTATTTTACTGTCAAAACGTGAAATAACTGTCCCGAGTATTATATGTATTTTTGGTTCGAATTTCCCTTGAGCTATTCTATTTGCGAATTAACTACAGCTTAATAAAGCTTCGTATTCTGTGGCCTGTCAGACATATTTTCTGATGGTGGATTTCCAGTGCTTGTGATTGGGAGTTGCAGAGGTTAGGCTAACGTTTTGGGCTAAAATCCTACAAATCTATTAGGTCATTGCAGCGTTACCATGCGTCCTGGAATGAATTCGTAGAGGGAAAACGATGTGGTTTAGTCTAGTTTAAAATTTAATTTAATTCCATATATTTTAATAAAGAATAGTTCATAACTCTACACAATCAAGTCTTTCTCACAGCAATCACATTGTAACGTTTGTCTTATTTTTCGTAGTTTTGATTTCTACCTGATCTTCTATGTGAAGTTCCAGGTTAAATTGCGTAAAGAATTCATTTTATTGTGCTCGTTTACAACATATTTGAATTATGTTGAACATTAATTAATTGTTGTCGTTCCGTTGGTGATTCTTTGAGGAGTTTACAACTATTAATTCATTCAATTCAGACTGCTGTTATTATACGAGTTCCTCTGAAATTTCACGTACAAATAATTATTTATAAAGTTGCTATTGTTAAACGCTCCAGGGTACAGAATGAACGCAAACGATAATAATGTGTTTGTGTAGGAACATTGACATCTACTTTAGCTCCCCAGGCTCTCACATTTCATGAAACCGAGGGAGGCTACTTCGGGTTTATTATTCCAACTGGAGTCGTTCGTATGTTTAGAAATTAGGCCGTTACCCGCGCTTTTATCGAAATCTCGCGCTCGTTTGTCAGAAAACGTTTACTAACTCCCTGGAACAACACTTTGGATGCGGACAGTGAGTTGAACAGTTTGTTTTACCCAGTTGTTGCTCCCTTGACGCCTTCTACCCTTCCGCTTTTACCAGCCCGAACCGTGACCAGCGTTTGAAAATCCTTCGAAAAAAAGGGGGAAAACAAAGGGAAAAGTTCGGCTGAAACAAGGTCACGCGCGTCTTGTAAAATGATCATAAAACTACCCTACGGAAAGTTAGTCTCTTCGATTGGAAAAGGTAGAATTCCTCGCTTCTTCCAAAAAAGGAAGAGTCTCTGAAGGTTTCATCGAATGCGAAAAGTTGAATTGAGCTGAAGCTTGCTTCGAATTTTGGATGACGTTCGTGATATTTCAGCCTTTCTGAAGCCTCTTCTTCATCTTGGCAGTCTTATCCGAACAAACTAGTTTCGGATGCCACTACTCCTCCGCATTGCCTCGCGCGCAAGAAGAAAAATTGAGGACTATATGGCTTTCGAATAAACCCCTCACCTTCTCTCCTAATGAACTTGTAAAGCTCTCCTATACCTATCCGCTCACGACAGGGGTTCCGTTGTTCTATCCAAACGTTCATCTCATTCATGCCCGGCAGCTGTGATCTCTCACGGTTGAAGAAAAAGTTTTTGGAGTCGACGTTTCGGCAAAACTTGAAGCCATCGATGGAAAGAAACTCATTGCAATTCTAATGAGAGTTCACAGAAAGTTCTTTTTTCTTCCACAATGAGCCGCAAGTCGTTTTAAATTCACTAGAATTTCATTCGTGTGACCTCCTATCCTCCCACTTTGTTGTTGGGTGGTTTTCCTCTTCTTGAGTTGCAAAATACGTTATAGCAATACTGCTTCCTTATTGAATGAAGCACTCGGAGACAAAAACTGGCGTCATTCATAGGAAATTTCCAGCTCAAAATGAGTGCTCCGAGAACTGAATATTGACTATTTCCCATCCATTAGAGAATTTTCCAACGGACATGGGGGAAAAAATCACAATAGAATGTAAAAGGTGGGTGAAGATAAGTTTTTTGAAAATTGCTTTTTGAGATTTTCGGATTCCTAGGTGAACGGGACATAATTTTTCAGATAATTTCTGACATTGAATTGATTGAGATGAGTTTATTCCTTGAATAATTAGTCCAAATAATAATGCCAGAGGTTGATCGGCTTCTAAATTTGACAGTATGTGTTTGGCCCCAGGCCTCCCTATAAGATCGAAAGATGCCAAGGAGCAGCCAGTTCAAATTACCCGCCGTTTGGGTCGACCAGGGTAGGACCTTTTTGCTCGCACTAGATGACCCGACATCAGCGCTTGCTCGTTCTGTGAACTAAGGGGGTAACCCGCCGTGAAGGAAACCTCGCATTACTATTCTGCTCTCCAACGTGCGATCACTGTGCTCATAAAGTTCTGTATCCGTTTGCATCCGTTCGATCAGTCATTAAAAGTTCAATTAACTGTTGAAAGTTCTTCAGTTCCAACCCACGGTCCCACAATATGATTCATGATGTGTAGATACAAAACAGAAATGTCCGTCCGCATCTACGCCGTTTTTTGTGGTTAAAGAATTTCTGAAAATCCGAGTTTTGGTAGGGGACCTCTTTCCGGCTGTATTTGGTCTTCAAAAAGTGTCAGCCCCGTCGGACCAAATTGCGGGGTGGGGGGTTCAAAATTTGTATTTTGAGAAATGGGTATCCGAGATTTTCGGCAATCTAGGCAAGTGGGGTATTGTTTTCCACTAAATTGTAGACTCTGAATCGATTGGAATGAGTCTCAACTCTCCTTATCCGAGGAACAACCAACCCCTGTAAAAGAAGCGTTTTTCTTCTTATTTTATCATCATTTTTATGAAAGTTGAGTTCATGTTGCAGGCTCCGTTTAAATATGGTCAGAAACACGATTAATTGTCGTAAAATTTCTGCGTGAGTTACTTCTTTCGAAAGAAATACTACAAATTTCCCTTTAATTCCCCCCAAAATCCCTTTAATTATTCGAACAACAGATTTAAATTGATGGGTTAGGTTGGAAATTCATTAAGACATCCTTTGAACTTCAAAGATATCGACCGATAAACGATGTGTTCATGGGAAATATTTCCAATACGAAAAAAAGAACAATTCGTACCCCTTTGGTACTAAAAGTTATGTACTATTCATTGGAAAAGGTGCGTTTTAGTGCATCACACGTTTGGTTCATCCTAATGTTGCTGTTTCGCTCCAAAAACTTTCAATAATTTCGTGCTTCAGTTTGTGTTATTTTGTTATTTCACGATAATTGGCTCAACAGAAATATTTTTGAGCTTCTACGTATGTAGAAGAGAACTTGTTATTTGTAACGATTTCTCTCGTTCCAAACCTCGTACCACGGCCCGTATTGCCCGTACGGCCTCAGTAATTCGAATGACTCAGCATTTCTATTGGTTCGTGTGATCCCCTACGCTGCGACCTCTCGTTCTGCCTAATAAGCTGTTGTGGTCAAAATACGTACGTGTCCTAGAGAAAATTATTAGTCTCCTGCTAGGATGATTGAGCAGGATCATTAAGTTTTTGTTATTTTTACCAGCTGCTCGTCGGGCGAGTTGTTCGTTATTATTCAGCAGCCATTCTTGATTTGGATGAATTCATGTTCTACACATCTATAGATGAATTTTATTCTGAGTGATGAATACCTTAACCACCTTACCGCTCATTATTTGTATGCATCTCGGACTGAAACTAGGTAGGTATGTATACTCGATTGATGATATTATAGGACGCGTTTCGATATTCGTTTCAATACTGGTTGCGTACTCACCGAAGGAGATAATGGAGACCATTGTTATCAGACTGAGGAATGCATTCAAGTCTTTCTACAATGGTAGGTACATCAAACGCTGAGGCGACGCCTGCTACTTTCCATGTTCAAACGACTATGGCGCCAGTAGCCCGTTGGTAGGCCGTCGTAGGCGATGGTAGGCCAGTAGGCTTGGTTGTGAAAACAATTTGGCATTACTTTCTCCGAATGAGTGAAGCAGTGTCCGGCAAATCACCACATTTGAGCATCTTACGTCTTGAGTTTCTATGTAATGAACTATTTTATCAAGACAACCTTTCTTCATGAGACTTGTCGCCGCTCTTCAGCTAGGCAGGATACACCCTGTGTGGTTTTACGCGGGAACATATCAATTTAAAAGGGTCTGCTTCCCTTTAGATATGGTCTTGGTCGGCTTATCTCACAACGGTAAGTACTTCGCCACCCGAAGCATCTCCCTCAGCATATGTTTAAAACCTAAGTAGCCGGAGAATTACCAGAAAGTTGGGCTTCACCAACCCCTTCCTCGGCGATAAAGACTTGACATTAATCCCCATCTCCTTTTACGGGCGTCGTATCTCTTTCCAGCTGTCACGTCTCTCGCATTCGTGATGAAATGACGCCCCTCTGATAAGATTATTGTTAATGTTTGGAGTGAAGAACGCGTTTTGTGAGCTTCAGGTTACTTACCCGTGAGCTCCGTATTAGCTGCTTTATTGAAATACCTGCTATCACTCGAGTCAATCCCAACCTAATGCACTCGTGTTACGTGAGAACAAATAGCGTGCCCACATAAAAGCCGAGCGGGATAAAGGGTTATCAAGTTGGTTTTACTGCTACTTTCTCTAGTTCGTTTCACGAATGTGTGAGATGAATCCAACCTGTCTTTACTCCACGGCTCAACTACAGTCGCTCTCTTCAGCATCTGTCATGGTGATTTCGCCTCTTTTCAGTGACAATATTTCTCATCCGGAATTCACCGGTGCTCTCCAATTATTGACCTGAGTGGAGCTGCGATCATCTCTAGTGATTGATGAAGCCGATTTCGGTCCTGTCATCAATTTGAATAATTCCCACGGGAGTGGGGGGTCGTAACCAGGATGACGAAGGGGAACCATTCCTTAGGGGATAAAGACTTTCGGAGCGCTGATTGAGAGCATTTCTTCACCCTGAGAGACTCGCCCTTTCTGTTAGAAGTTGGCACTTTCACCTCTTTTTGCATCTTGTTCAATCCGCAGCCTTATCGATTCCAAGCCAATTGAATAGGTCTTTGTGATTTGTTTAACTCCTTTCATAACCCTCCAAAACCATCGATCAGTTATTCATGCAATTATTGCAATCAGCACGACGCGCTGCAGTTCGTTGCCATACCATGACTCAAGAGTTGGGTCAAATTAGAGACTCGCTTTATTTTCCCAAGTGCGTACATTCAAAATTTTGAAATTGTGCGCCCGCCGTGCATTGCTCAGGAAGAAACAATTTTGTATTTTTCACCTTGCATCTTCACTTAGCATAGGTGGAAAGGAGCATTTAAAAAATAAACGTTTGATTCTTCCGGGGAAGAAGGCGTATGAGGTGTAAATTTCAATTAGATTTTGGGTGTTGGAGTGATTAAGATTTGCCCTGAGCCGATGATTTCACACCAATAGAGGGTACAAGTCAAAATTAGGCATTTAGAAAATGCAGGGCGGTCGAATTAGGTTGACAACTATGTTCTTTTTGTTCTTGTATATACATAGGTTATACTGGAAAAGCTGATGAGATGTAAAAGGTTACTTAACGGTACTGAAGTTAGATAAAGCGCCTTCCGGAGTAAAATGTGCAAGTATTTCATCGTCCGCGAATTATTGTAACCCGTACTTCGTGGTATGCCCCTATATCCACCGAACTTTAATAGTGTTGGTTTTAAGAAGAGTAGCGTAGAGAAGGCGTTTATTCTGGGTAATTTAGAGAATCCTATTTGAAGGGATTATTCTCCTCCAAATAGTAATCATGGTATAAACGTTGAAACTGTAGGTACCTCCCTAAGAACTGGTAATGGCCCATAAATGCGAGTTTTATACTCAATTAAGGTTCTCAAGGTTCTGAAACTCGCCTGTTTTCTGTTCGTCATTACTGCCTTCTATAACGGCCGCTGAGGAGAATAAAGCGTTCTAATCCGATTTAACCTGAACATCCCCCCTTCCCCCCTCTTCCGTTACATCCGAAACCTCATCTGGTTTCCTCTCGGCAGCTAACACCTGTTTTAGCCAGTTCTATAACCCATTAGCCTCCGAATGAGACCGTAACTGTGAATAAATGTCTCTTGAAGTCCGTTTGTGGGCCAAGCTCTGCTCTTTAGTTGCCTATTCTAACGCATAATGGTGCGAAATGACGGTGAACATGACTTTCCTGTCTCAATCCAATGTTTTTCTAGTGCATGGTGTAGGTATAAATCTGAGCCTATATAATTTCGCTACGTTCTACGTGGGAGTCCATTGAATCTTGATAACTTCTTTTTGTTCAATGTGTAATTTAGCTCGAAGGCCAGTCTTCCTCCGTTAGTTAAAATAGCCTTACGTGGTTTACTTTTACATTCTAAAAGGTCATGCTCTCAACGCTCAATTACAACACTTATCGATCGTTGAGTGGGTATCGTGCTCATGAGCTTGTTCCAGTGATATCCGTGCACTTTCTTGAGTAATAGGCTCCCCCTATATCGTTATCACGTCAGACACTACCGTATGGACTGCCGACAACCTCCTTGGTTTCAAACCTATCATTAAACTCGCGTAATAAAACTCCTCTTAGTAATCTGTCTGGGCACCGTTGTCGGTCTGGTACTTTCATTCAATACGTTTGCTCCGCGATGGATCGTGATAACTACTTTTGATGAAACCTTTTACTTGACGTATCAGGCACCTCGAATAAGGTAATTGTAGTGCTCCCTGCTGGTTCATTTCACGACTTGGGCAAGTCACCACAGTCCTAC
The DNA here is from genome assembly GCA_019603395.1 of Cyrtorhinus lividipennis. NCBI lineage: Eukaryota > Metazoa > Arthropoda > Insecta > Hemiptera > Miridae > Cyrtorhinus > Cyrtorhinus lividipennis. Next base: position 12,548,181 of record CM034005.1, read on the forward strand.
GGGTGCCACCTAATTATAACCTAATAAATCTCTTGTTGAACGATGAAATTAAAATGACCGTTCACTGTTCAAGTTGGCGCGAGGTTTGGTTGCTCAGAATTTTGGTCGGTATTGGAAGTCTCCCCCTATTTTTTTTTTTTTTTTTTACGGTAGTGGCCTACGGTTGTGCATTCATCGCGAAGATGTGCTTCTGAGTCTATAGGACACTGGCCTTAAGAAAACCTGTAAAAAATTCCGATAAATCGACTTGAAAACCTGTGTGAAACGCCTTTGGTGCTGTTGAACCCAATTGTGGTCCACCCGTCCATGGGGATATCACCTAAGGGGGATGATCGTCTAATTAGAGATGTTCAGACATATATACTGCCAAATCTCCGAATGATACTCAGATTGGAATTTGTCTTGCAAAATATCATCGATAATTGCAGGTAAATCATGCCATGAGCCCATTTGACTATCTATTTGTTATATACGCCTATCTTAAGGGATGACCGAATTCAAATTCGCTCTGAGCTAATAAATTATTGTTCCTCTAAAAACAGTTTTACTCCAACTCATCACAACAACCTGCTCGAGTCTAAAATGTCGTCCGTGACGTTTCAATTTCTTCTCTTGTATTGCCTATCCCGTGGAAGAAGTTTTAGATTCGCCTCAAGTGAGTTGAAAGGACTGGCTGTAGAAGTTTATTTGTTTTCTTCTTCGTCTCTTCGAGCACTTACTTTAGTCCTTCTCGTGAAATTTTACTTTTCTCGAGGTAACAAAAGTTGTAATACGGGCTCCGTAGGCAACAACAAACACTATCTTCTGCTGGAAGGATGACATAGGACGATTTTCGATTTAATGCTCTTTTCTTCTCATTTTAAAAAGGGACCAAAGAAAGGGGAATTCCTATTGACAGTATAGGTGTAGTGATGCCTTCTTGGCCAGGTATGAATAGAATCTTACCTTAATCAGTGGAGTAGAATGATTCTACAGCAGAGAGATACTTAGGTGCAAATATTTTTACGTCCTCCCTTAGTGCAGGTCCCTGGTTGGTGGAACAGTGAGAAGCACTAAAGCAAGATATAATCTCCAAAAAAGCAAAATTTTTGGAGATTCGGCTCACTAATTCAATAGTACTGGCATTCCCGACAGTATACCAACATTTCCCATAATGTGAACTGATTTAAATTTGGATGGGTTTTGTTTCTCCTTACGCAACTCAAAAATGATGTTGTCCTTATCACATGCATTAGTCCTGTATTCAACGAGATATAAATTGCGGACTAGCTCCTTTTTGCTAGATGTTAGATGTTTTGGTGCAAGGCCGAATACAACTCTGCTCAGAGATTTACAATTGCAATAATCTTGGTAAGAAAGAAACCGTGAAAATGCGAAAAAAAGCGGTAGAACGAAGAATCCTCGAAGGGAAAAGGAAAAAGGAGAACCGTCGGGATTTACAAGCTCTCCTGGAACTCCCCCAGCTAGGGCGAGCATTCCCCTTTAATTCCTGAGCTGCGATTATATCCACGAGGGATCAACCGATTCACGCGCCCAAAGGTCAGATAAAGGTCATTTGGAAGGATCTCTTGGGGTTTGATTGAAAAAGGGCGTAATCCGTTTCCGATTAGGTTTTACTTCTTGGAAAAAGGCTTGTACGGTGGAATGGTGGCGTGAAGAGGGATTGGGAAAAACTGCGAGACTCCATTCGGTAACTATTTTCAGTCAATATTTCATCGGATATCGGACTTACAGACCGTTATATCAAAGTAACCCAAGCGATTAGTAGAGCTACCTTTAGCAACTTACGAGCATGCTACATGCCTCAAAACCTTACGCAAATTATAAGGAAGAAAATTCCGAATCATGTTACAGGCACTATTTTCATATTATTTAATTCAAATTTAAATTAGTAGAAATAGTAATGGTTACTCGGTAAAAGGTCCCATGTATGAATTTCATGATAATTCAATTACCGGGAGGCGCGTGCGCGGACAGAAACTTAGAACCATTCGGTTTTTGCTATCTTACTATATTTGCTACCTAGTCAATTCTAGTTTTACTAAGCCCTTTATGGGCTCTAGAAGTCACTAATTTGAACTAGAGTTTGCTGAGACCCTCAACGATGGCACCAGAAGTCGCTGATTAGATTTGTCGCTACTAAGTTCATCATGTTTTGAATAATGGATAGCTCTGCGCATGAGCTTTTGTAGAAGTTTCTAAATGTCGTTATGCGCATAACTTTTGCACGTTTCATCCAATTTCGTGAGTAGTCAAGACAGTACTGAGTTGGATAGCGTTTTCTCTACCAGTGACGCGCCAAGTATTGTTCAAGTATTTTCCGTGAGAAGGAGAATAAAATCAAATTCGCTCCAAGTAGTCAAGACCTCACTCATTATTGTTCTCTACAATTTATATAATCAAACGTCAAATGAAAAAAATAAATGCTTGAGTCGCAAGCAAAACACGAGGTTTTGCTTTTGAAAGGAAAAAAAAAATTCCAAAACTTGACCGCCACTTGAGTGAGGAGCTCGTTGTGTAACCGCGGTTCATCACGAAAAGACCATGTTTTGGAAACGAGCTATAACGAAGTTGAATCTCAAAAGCGAAGCCGGTAATTACGGGTGATTTTAATCACTGCAACTAGGAATGAGAAATGCTGAGTTCGTGAGGGAAAGACGTTCACCAAATTTTTGAGAGGAAAAAAGTAACGCTGATTGAATAACTCGAATCCTGGTCATATCATGTTGCATCTGAGCGGTCGTATGTACCTCTTCTGGTTCAGATTGTTTGGATTGTCTTCTTTGCCGGGGATGCCATTGTAAAAACTAACGGATTATTTCAGATAAAAAATATGCCAGAGATGAGTTTCAGTGAAACCTATTGTGATAGTGGGTTTTCGATAACCTAGGTGTGTGGGATGCCATTTTCCGCTAAATTTGGGACGCTGAGTCGATTGGAAACTCACTATTCTCCTCATAATCTTACTCTGAGGAATGATAAACCAAATTTGTGGGGGAATAAAGGCCAAAATGTGTATTTCGAAAAATGGATTTTAGAATTTTTCCGTGATCTAGGCGTGTGAGGGTATTATTTTCGACTAAATTTTGGACGCTGAATCCAATGAGACGGGTCACGAAATGATTGGCTCCCACCGAAACAGAGATAAAAAATGATTTTCCTTAAATTTCCACATTCAACGACTCTGAACGTGAAAAATTGAAATAATCTGGCCCTGGAAAATGACTGCGAATTGCGTCAACAAAAACTGAAATGCATGTGAGGTTGGATTTCGCATTAAATTGTGGACGCTGGACGATTGAAATGGACTCCTGTCCGATTGCTGTGCCTCAGAGAGGCGTATATTTTGAATTGGTTAGGTTTTCATCTATTAAATCATCGAGAAATAATTTGTATATTTTATGTAGGAAGAGGACATGTTGGTAGTGCAGTTGTGTAGAAACCTCTCGTGTATCTAGTTCTCCAGAACGAGGAAAATTCATTTGAAAATTGCATATTCAACGGCCTGTCGCCAAGTAAATACGGCTGAATATCGTTTCAAATCTGATGGATCCGCGCGTACCGCGGGGTTGATTATGTGATGTGGTTTGTGAGCTCACAACCCTCTCTCACCCCTAAGCAAACTGGACGCATATTACTAGCTCCCCTTCGTGTGCGGCTTCCACGTCGATGAAATTCACGTACAGGGGCCAACGAGGTTCAATCGCCAATAATAATACCGTCGATTTGATCGGACGTTTGCCACTTGGGACGGGCGTTGGGGTGTAGTGAATATTTTATCTCCTTGGCAAATTTACTCAGTGTCACTCTTGGAAACAAGGGTGATTTGTCACAATAGTATGAGACCTTTCTGGGTTGATTGAAATATCGCTATGGGGGAACGCGTTGTGCCTGAAGTGGTCCTTCTAGTGTTATAAACTGACTGGAATGAATCGTTCCTGTGGTAGATGTTTAGCAGCGGGCTCTATAACGTCCTTCGGCTATGATGGACATTCACGAAATGACGGTTTAGATATCAGTGACAAGAGGAATTCAATTATGCTGATGAACCCTCTTTGATGGATTGAATGTCGCGATGCGACAGGCAGTTTAGTCAAAAGATACCGTATAATTTTCGATTTCCCGACGAGAGGTGTAAGATTAAAATTTAAACTTCACGCTTCTATGAGCGAGGACTGTTATTAGCGTCAGGAGTAGAATACGTCTGATGGGAATGGTAGGCGGTTATTTACGGGAAGCCATGGTTGCCACACTCGTCTGTGACATTTGGAATCGGTCTTCTTTCCAGGTAAATGTTACATCCTCAAACCGCAGCCAAGTTGATATGTGGAGGCTCACGGATTAAGGTCAGTCGCGTTGCGGCTTGAATGTGCCACAAAAGCTTCCCTTAAGGATTCTAGAACAACAACTACGTTTCAAGTCAGCTAAAAATTCAGAGCGAAAACATGAATTTTAAAAACGCATAATTTCTGGTTGGTTATTCCTTGGATAATCCACCTGTTTTCATGCAAAATGTCAATCTCCCCGATTCGGCCCGAACATTTTTTCTGGGCGTTTCAATGTCTAGATCAAAAAGCTCAAATGTCCGTCCAAGCCGACTTTGGTAGTAGAAAATTTTCTAAAAATCTGAAATTTGGGTCTGGGGTCCGTTCCCGGCTTAGTTGGTCCTCGAATCTTTCAGCCCAATCTGACCAAATTTTGGGTGGGGTAGGGGTCAAAATGTGTATTTCGAAAAATCGATTTTGAGATTTTTGGCGATCTAGGCGTGTGGGGTATCATTTTCCACTAAATTTTGGACGCTGAATCCAATGAAATAAATCCCAGAACGATTGGAACCCATCGGAAGAAGTTATGGGTCAAATGGGTATCTATCTATTTATCCATTTTGAATGTGTTTTCGAGATTTCTGGTACCTAGGCGTGTGGGGTATAATTTTCCACTAATTTTTGGACCCTGAATCGATTGGAATGGGTCCAGGACCCGTCACCCGTTTTGAAGAAATGTTTCTCCAACGCCTGGTCCCGAGAATAACCAACCCCTGTTTTCATTGTGAATTACTATTACTCAGTAGGATTGCGATACTGCTATAAGTACTTTATGGTATTTAGGGTGCACCGATAATTTAGAAAAATTTGGCCTACATCTATTGAGGTGTTTAGGGGCCTTTATGTCATGATAGACAGGCAGAAGATTCTTCAAATTTAAACGAGATTTTCAATCGTTTGGGAAAAAATTCATTTTTGGTAAAATACCATATTACAGGGGATATTATGTTGGTTTTGCGGTAATAAAGTGGGGATTATCTGGTTTTATTACAGAATAATATCCTAGTTTGGAGACTGGATGCAATACAAGCGCTGGAAAATATTGGGTCTCGCTTCTCCGGACGATAAAGGTCAACTTCCTTTGCGAGGATAGTTAATTATTATTAGGCTCCTTTTTTGTCTAGAAATTTCTTGGTGGGATTCTTCAAGTTCCACCACCCACCTGCATGTCTCGTCTGATGAGATAATAGGGCGCCCTTCTCTCGTCGAAGCCTCATGATTCGGATTGCGTGAGGTTGTTAGAAAGGCGATAACGGCCTAAAATATCCGATTGGTCCGAAGATGAGATGAGTTCGCGTGTCGTGCGAACAAGATCCTTCCTTTCTGGAGAAGCTGTTAATGAAAATTGGATTCAAAACCACTTCGAGTCTAGCATGCACTGTCGCCTGTTCTAATTCAGTCCCAGTTCCACGTGTTCAACTCGTTTGGCGAGTTTGTTACCGTTTTTGTGATTGAAACCTCCTGCACGTCGGGGACATTAATAATTTTCTCGCATAGTTGCTGCTGGTAAAACAAACGTTCTTTCACTTTTACCCGGATGATTCAGCGGACTCACATCTTTGCTCAAGCTGCAGCATCTGATGTCGAAGAATCAACACTTTTTTCTATTATCATGGCGTAGTTTAGTATTGCTGCTTGCTGCTGGCAGCGTTTATTTCACGAATAAATTTAATCATGATGCAATCAACAGTTCACGCGGTTTGATATCACTTGAACAAGGGTTGAATTCTATCAATTTAGATATGAAAAAAGTGGTATTTACTAAACAATCTAAACATTTTCTCATGGACTCGCCAAAAGGCAGTAAAGGAGAAGCGGGAAGCCAGGAAGCAATGGCAGACCTCGAGGAATCCAGCCAAAAAGTGGTACGAAGCTGCAGCAAAACATGGGAAAATTGTGCAAGAAATCAAAGATAAACCACTCAGGCATACCTCAGCGAGCTGACAGCAATCGTTGTACTGACTACACTCTGGATGGCCGCTAAACACCTTAAAAAGACCGGTTGTTCGTGTGCCTTCATCAACACTGGCAATCAGACAAAAGCTGATGTGTTTGCCGATCACCTCGCAAACATATTTTACACTGCAACCTGCTTCTCCGCATAAGTAACCACTTCTAGGTATTCCAGAACTAGAACCACTGGCTGAAATACAGTTCGTCAAGATACGGGATACGCAAGCATCATCCTAGGAAGGCCAAACTCATCTAGATCTACTGGGGCCCTAGTTTGCTCAGACTTGTACTCAAAGCTGATAAGTACTTTTTTGAAAATATTGTGGTTTTCAAAAATTGGCGTGTGAGTTATCATATTGCTCTGCTGCCCACAAAAAGGATTCTTGGCCCTCCGAAGAATTCTCCAGTTTCCTTCTTACCGCATGTTTCATTGACGTGAATAAAGGAGAATCTGATATTTTACAAACATGAAACTTTTCCGTATGAATGTCACGGACGTCGGATTTGTTCCTTCAGTCTTTACAGCCCTTCTTTTGTCATCTGAGGGGAAAACGATAACGTATACGGAAACTTCCGGGATTTTGATAATATTCAAACGAAGATAGTCGTTAGACTTTCTCGTCAGATCACTTCCGCCCTCAACTTCCCTTGACGTAATCCTCTTTGCCAAGATCGTTAAAGGGGAACTTCAGAACCCCCAAGGGAAGTCTTGGATGGTGAGAAGGGCCAACGAACTTGAAAAGTATCCGATGCCAGGTTCACTCGTTGTTGCATTATTATTTACTTTCCACTTTCCTTGGCAATCGTAACAAAATAGTGATGAGACGAGAATTGCCGTACGTTTTGTGTTTTAATTACCTATTATTCCGTCATATTATTTTGAAGTCTCCGAATTTCTAGTTTTAATCATTTTTGGATTCACACACCAGCTGATTAGGGAACGGGTTAGATCAATCTACTGATCGGAATTTCAGGAGAGACAGAAATTATGGATTGTTATGTAAGGAGGATACAGCAATCTCGTTCAGGGCCCGAACCACCATTTCAAGCAATTGTGCTCAAAATAATAATCACTGTCTCATAAATTTCTCGTACGCATCATTCATTCGAAGGACGACCCTAGTTTCGTGTTATGGAAGGGAATATTTGGACCACGACACGATCCCTGTGGGGCTAATCGCTTTATCATGGCCCTCTCATCCCTCGCTGCGAACAAGCCCCATACGGCATCCACTCCATCTTTTGAATTGCCCTCGCATGCGAGTAAGTGCCTTGTTATTAATGCGCTAGTTAAAACACGAGCTTGTTTAGGTACTGGGAGCGCATTATGTACTTGTCATCACCCTTTTTTCCCTGCTTCCTGATGACAAATGGTGGTTTCTTAAAGATGATGTTAATTTTAAATTGCATATGGATTCAATCGTCGTTTTATTTTCCTTGAGGACAAATGGCCTATGCCCGTGCGTTAAAAGCTCGCTGACTTGGCAGAGATCCTCGAAATTAACATGTTTTATGGTTTTGAAAGGTACCACGAACGTCTGGGGACAACTGCACCATTAGTTCGCCAAGTCCCGCTAGGCTTCAGCGCAGTCGTGATAAGGCCCAGTTATCACAGTTAGCCCTTGTAATAGTTGCAAATTATCATGTTCGGCGTTCTATGATAACTTTTCCTGCTCTCGGTCTTCTAGTTCTAGTAAAAATGAGCAAAAGATAATTTTTATTGTGTTGATAGGTACTTTTAATTACAGGAGATAATGTATCAGTATTAAACAATTTGGGTGGGTTTCCAGCCAACATATGAATCAATAAGAACGAATAATATGGTTATTGATTCTATTTTTGGGGGTTTAGAGGAGCCATATTATTTTAAAATTTAAATTTAAAACTTTAATTTGGGAATCGTAATTTGAATGAGAACTTGGGCCTTGTGAGGACTGGCGTTGTATACATGATTTACGAAAGCTACGGTTTGGTAAACATCCTTCTCCTTTTCCTTCCTATCGTAGATCTATCATTATTATCATCTACACGTACATGGGCTCAACTATGTTTGTTTACTGCCGATTTTGTGGATTCTACAGGGGTTTGCGAGATCCCGTAAAACTTTGAATGTTGAAAAAAAAAAAAAAAAAAAGTTTGGTTGAGTTTGTATGGGGATGGGGACCCATTCACGTGGAGATGGCGAGGCGTGTGCACATACTGAAGGGCGCTAGTGCGAGCTGTTGGTAGACTGATGCATAATTTAAGACGGAAGCTGCAGCGTTACTTTCGAGAGACACATGGAAGTTAGAAAGGTATTTGTGTGGAATGGAGGCGAGACTGGTGAGGAGATGGGTAGTCGGCCGAATCAGTATTCTGGAACCGGGCCCTGTCTTCTCTCAAGAAACGGGTAGGAGAGAAGGAGGGCGATGGCTCATTAGGAACCATCTGAAATAACACGGGTGTGAAGTGCCTCACAAACGATTTAACTAGCAGGTGACGAAGTGGTGGGAGTGGCCGGGGGCAGCGCCCCCTCGGACTCCGTCGTTCTCTGGCCGATCTCAACTGAAAATCCTTTGCGTGGACATTTCCCTCGCCATTATTTTCTCAAGGGGGGCACCAGCCAAGATGTCAAACTAATGAGATCGTAACGTCTTCTCCAATAGGGAGGAGGTGTTCAGAAATAAGGCGAGCTTTCGTGGCCATTAGCCACCTAAACGCCTAAACGAGGAGATACCCGTTCTATTTTGCTTTAAGAGCCTGAAACCATCAACGTCGACTCATGAAGTTTTTCACTTCTTGGGTTAATCTTGATGTATTGTGCGCGTTTGAAACCTCATTCGCTCCCTCATTTGTAACTGTCCAGTGTCCTTCAGCAACGTCCCGAGTTTCTGGCACCCTTTCTACCGTACACGTGGCTTCCCTCGATCATTGCTGCTCTTCCAAGATGATAAGCACAAAGTAGGCTTCCTTATCGGCAGTGATTATATTGCAGATGGAATTGATTAATCATCTAGCTTACCGGAAAAAATTAAGCTTTCCCTTCAATGATTTATTCACGATAACCCTTCGAGCCCGAGTTGTGGAAACTTTAGAGAAAAAAAAGCATTTCAAATATGCAGTAACTTTAACGGATGATAACAAGAAGTATCGCGCGGCAACATGCGGGACGATGGTTTCCACCCGACGTAGTCTGGTCCTCTGGGAAATCTTTTCTCTTCTCATTTTTTTCTTTATAAAAGCAATATTTCAGCAAACTTTTCAACTGCCTAAAGTGATTGTCTGGATAGCTCCCAACTCCATTCCGCTCCATAATTTAACGATTCGGCGAACCGTTTTTCGTTCGGTGTCCTTTAACTTGGTGCCACTTCTGTGGTTCGCTTCCTCGTTCTGTTCGAAACGTTTCCCTTTTCCCTCCTATTTCCTTGTGTTAGTTGTTAATCAAGGACCTCCCAGGTATCCGCCCCCGACCGTGGGGAACCACTCAGCGCCTAAGTCAAGCTAAAAGCTTTCTTCGATGGTAAACACGTCTTTTCGATTCTGATCAGGTCGATCAACACTTGTTCATTCGAGGGCGCTTGTTTCTCTTGCTAATATTTTTTGCCTCCCGTTCCGAGAGAAGGTAAGAAGGAAACGGGATAGTGGACTGCCGTGTTTAGCTGTTTTTTGATAACACGGTTATTGCCTTTTCAATTTTATCTACGAATTCTATGGGAGGTTACCAGTAGCCTACTGAAACCCGTGGGAACTGGTTCTTCTCTGAGTTCTTTCTTATTGAAATCGAATACTCTTGTACTTGCACTTGTACTCATAAAAATAAATAAATAAAAAACATTAGCAAATCATCTCACTAAATAATTACACTGGACACTAGATTATTCAAGAAATAACCAACCAAAACTTAATTTTTTATTTTTTTTGCTTTATTTTGAGGCAACAGATTGAAGTAGGAGAATCTGCCGGTGCCCACTCATTTGGAAATATATTTGCAATGGAGCAGAGAACCATCGCGAGTCGGGACTATTATCATGATTTAATGGTGAATTATTCCGTGATTCACGACTCCGTAAGAATTATTTCCCATCTTTTTTCACTTCTTTCTTATTTGGTTGTGAGCATCCATCTATCTTCTTCTGTCCATCGTCCGTTGCCAACGCTGCGTGTGGCGAGGTCCGTCTTTTTTACGAACATAAAGCATAATTGGAGATTGATGTCAGCTCGACTGTTGATTCAAACACAGGCATGTAGATATTTTATTTCGACTCCTCAAACAATCCGCATTTTGATCAAGTGGGGAAACAAACAGCAAAGATCACGCGCCACCCCCCGACTCACAAGGGTTGTTTCTGATAGACAAGTATTGATTGGCGCTCCCCGCTCCTAATTGCCTCTTTTTGCCCGAGCTCGGATCCTTTCCTCAGACTTGACTTCCCAACTAGTTGTTTAGAAGTGGACCAGTCAAAAGTTGAGTTTTACCTTTCTCTCGAGAGGTTTTCTTTCTCGAGCAGCCTCCCCGTTCTCAAAGAGTCACCAAAGTGACGGTCTTAAGAAAACGCTGCTTGACATCCATAGAATTTTCGTGATTTTCAACTGTCCGTTCGATATTCTGTATAACATTCATTCCTTCCTGTATTCTAATTTTCTCCATCAGATACGCACCTTAATAACCTTCTGTAACGAGGTAATGTTACTTTATGTCGTGATTCGGAATAAGTTTACTATCAATGATAATAATCGAAGCCCATGAATGAAGGGCCCATTAATTGAAGATGCGTCGACAATATATCATCAAATTCCCTTCCGTGTCAGGTTTATGTAGATCTAAGCAGTTGGGGTCCGGTAATGAGCCTATTCATTAGAAATACATATAAGTCTTTGGTTCTTCCTACAATTTTCCGTTGTTCGCTTCAACGAGAATTTACATACGACACTACCGGGGGAAGAGATTATTATCTTCGGTGTCCAATGTCGCCACACATAGAGCCTGGTTAAAAACAGTCCTCCTATACCTTTCGGTGACCACTTGGCTCAGAGAGAGCATGAGGACTTAATTAAACCCTCGAATGAGAAAGTTAGAAATAGATTTGTTTTCTCGTCTAGAATAATTACCGGGAAAAAATCTCACTTGAAAAGTCACACCAAACATTCCCACTAATGACTCTTGTAAATTACCAAAGTTACCCGAGAGTTCATTAAGTCATCTTGATGATTTATTACTAGTTGGAAATTAGGTGTCCGTCTGGTTTAACCTCCGACCAGTATAATTTACTTCACACAGCGATAATTGTATGAGCACTATGAGTATAAACTTACCGGTCACTGATCTCCGATTAACTCTCAACGTGAAAGTAATGAATGGATTCTTGCGTCCAGTAGGATGTATAGCGTGAGACTGCGTACATTAAATAATTGTACATTGCATTGTGACACCCCTTCGGTTCCCCAACTGACGTAATTTTGCCCAAAGCTCAGCCAACATGGAAACATGGAACATCAACACGCTTTTTCTTTGTCCATTCCAAATAGTAAAACTTTAGTTAAATTATTATTTATTTATTTAATTTTTTTTTAAATACAGTTGAAATAGAAATGTTTGTCTTTGAGTACTCATATTTCGATATGAGCAAGTCTTCAAAATGAAAATTACGCAACTCCATCCCCTGCTTAAGAAGGAACCGTCCCATTACTTACTCCATATCTACCGTCCCCACCGTTTTTGGTAGATGGTAGAAAATTTTCTAAAAATCTGTAATTATATCGATGGCATCACATAACCTCGTATCTCAATTTTTGACCACTTTTTTTAAATTGGATTTTCTGAATGAGAACCTAGCTTTAATTCAAATTTTGGCGGAATATTCATTTCCTGCTCTCTAGCGCCCTAAATGATAACTTTAACGAAGTTGAAATTAACATTGCTGGTAGAACTGCACAGTTATTTGTCTCTCCTGCAAAATTTGGTATTTTGGAGATACGAGGTTATCATATGATGCCATCGATATATTAAAATGTGGGGTATCCCACATTTTCGAATAAATTTTGGACGCTGAATCCAATGTGGTGGGTCCCAGAACGATTGGGGCGCTCACCGGAAGAGGTTATGGGTCAAAATGGGTGTCTATCTACCTATTTCAAAAGAGGGTTACATGGGGGGGGGGGGGGGTATTTCTGGTACCTGGGCGTCTGGGGTATCATTTTCCTCTACATGTTGGATGCTGAATCGATTAGAATGAGTCTCCATGCTCTAGTCTGAGGAATAACCAACCCCTATGAAATCTCGTTCTATTCTTTTCACCAGGATCAATTGAATGAATACGACACAATTCTCAAACGATTTTTACCTTTGAAACTGAAATTTTACCTTCGAAATGTGTTTACTGTTGGGTCGTTATGGCCTCAATATGCACTACTTACCGTCTCCAAGCATGTTGGATCAATTCATCAGAGTTTGCCGCATTATATGGCCTCTGGTTTCTCCTTACAGTTGTATCGAAACAGGAATATTGGACGTTAATACGGAATGCTCTGCAATCTGCTTTGTACTAAGAAGCAGGAATCTAGTAACTCCATTGTGTTCCCAACATTGAGGCTACCACTAGGGTTTCTTTGGTTGGTTCTTATCTTATTACCATGCTCACGATTTCTCTCCGTCAATTCATGACGACAACATCTGTTGAATGTAATCTCCAACCTCCTTTCTCCACAAATCATCCCTAAACCGCTGGAGCCCTGGGTGTCTTTTTTTCTCGATTTTTTCCCCCCTCTTTTTTTCACCATTCAGATCTCGGCTGGTCTCAAAGTCTTCGAAACTCCAGTTCCTATGTTTCTCACTAATAAATAATGCCGTAGTGCCGACAGTGTAAACTCGTTCTTTGGAGGTCCCGAAGGGGTTGGTGGGCATCTTCCTCGTAACTTCATTTTAATTGCTAACCTCCCTCAAGGGTAGGCCATTCATCACGTGGCTCTGGACCTGTGAAGTGCTTCAATGGTTGTTCTCACAAGTGAGTTCGTGTGTTGTGAAACAAGACGCGGTGGAGAAAAACTTTGGTCTTTCGCCGCTTTAGACTGCGTATGGAACTGAGTTCTGTTCTTCGTTTCGCGTCCACTTGTTGCCTCTGCAAAAGTTGTCAAGTCCTCCGGTTTTTTCTTTGCCTATTGAAATTCAACGGTCATGTCGGGTGAATTTTTTTCATTTGTGCTGAATGTGTAATGTTGATTTCTCCAACCAGCTGCTTACCAATCATACAAAGTAGTACTTGAATAATCTCTCTCACGCAAAAATAAAATTATTATCCGACTGAAACTTGTGAAACTTGAAATTTGTTTTTTATACCTACTCCTTATCTGTATACAACTGTTGTAAAGGAGATTTATGTATGTCCGCCATGCCTTATGCTTTCTTTCTCCACTCTTGAACAGCTTTTTGGTTTGTTATGGCATCTGGAACAAAAAGAAACGTTTTCGGTGTCTTGTTGGAATGGGAAGGGTTACCTGAGGTCTTAGCAAGAAGGGCCCCTCCCTGCATGAGTGGAGATACCTGTTTGAACCAGCATGTTCCATTAAGCGGCTAACTGTGGTTCATATTAAAATGGTTAACCGTGATGACTGGACAAACGTACGCATCCACAGATTATTAGTTTATCAGAACGACCTTCATTGCCCTTCCAAAACCTTCCAGTGAGATTGCATGTGTAAATCCTGAGAAATTTTTGTTGAAAAATGACTGGCGCTGAATTATGAGGTGGCTCCAAGCAGTGATCCCACCATTTGAAGAGGGAACCTTCCCATACTGACCAAAAGCCAGAGGAATGGTGGCAATGATAGGGGGAATGCCAGGTCAACAGACCCTTGAATGTCGCTATTCATTTTTTCTGGGAGGAAACGAAAGGCATAGAGGGAATTTGCAGACATTAAAAACTCAAAGGAGCAATCCTAGAGCTAACTCAAAATTTATTTCTGTTCTGTATTTAACATGGCCCACTTCATTACGAAAATTATGGGTGCCGGTGCTTATCCCACTCGTGAGTGCATTCTTAATTTTATTGTTCCTCCCTGGAAATAAATAGAAATAGAAATCCAAAATATACGAGGTAACGGCTCTCTAACCCCGGCAGCTATTTATAAGGCTCTCTCCATTATAGGCGGTCACACTCTCACTTACAAAACGACTCCCGGCAATCGTCCAGAGCTCCCAGCGTCCCAAGACAGGAACGCCGTCTGGTGACTCCTTCGTTCCTCATTTACTGCTTTCGCACCCCTGCTAAAACACAGGGAATGTCGCTCTTCCCACTTAGCGTTTTCTTGAGATGTCACACTTCTTGGCTGTAAATAGCTTCTTTAGACTAGCGCTGTTTCGTGAAACACAATGCACTTTCTCTTGCATTGGGTTGTTTCCGTCTTCTTACTCGGTTTCGCCGCATCCAGAAAGGCAAGTAGGCAGGTAGTTGTATAATTTCAATACAATTAATGAATGTCCTCAAATGTAATTACTTTTATTTTTGGTCTGAATTCGGTGATGATTACAGGTCATCAACGTACGCAGTTTTGGGTTGTTGTAGGATTCCTTCTTTTGCTAAGTTTTACTAATAGTGGCTGTAGCGGGAGGAATTGAGGTGAAGGAAACAAAAGTTTTTTGGCAGTTATAAGGTAGTTTTTGAACTGTTGGCGCTGCATTCGCACAGTTTATTTTTAAAGAATGCAAGACATTTTTCCTTACTCAAAACATTAACTAACCTGAATTGTCACTGAATTATACGTTTCAGAGCTTCCTTAAGAAATTTAATTTTGTATCCGACTCTCCACATTTCATTGCCATAACCACAATGGTATTGGGAATTTTCCGCACAAAACTCTGTGTTCGGCCCCAGGCCTCCCTATAAGATCGAAAGATGCCAAGGAACAGCCAGTTCAAATTACCCGCCTTTAGGATCGACCAGGGTAGGACCATTTTGCTCGCGCTAGATGACCCGACATCAGTGCTTGCTCATTCTGGGAACTAAGGGGGTAACCTTCCGTCCAAGGGAAACCTCTCACTTGCTGTTCAATTCTGCTTGCTGTGTTCATAAATTCTGTATCCGTTTGCATCCGTTCGATCAGTTATTAAAAGTTCAATTAACTGTTACAAGTTCTTGAGTTCAAACCTACGGTCTCACACTCTGTTCAAACTCAAACTCACATCAACAGGCTGAGGAGAAATCACATTTCATGATCTTCCTATATTATCTTCCAGCACATACCAAGGTTTCATCCAGCATCTTCAAACTCCTATATTCTTCACAGCCAAATGCTGCCTTCTTTCGTCTCTTCGACAAAAAATTCTTTCGACCCAGCTCCGGCCGTGTTGAAGAAGTTCACACCAACCAGGTTTCGTACGATTTGATCTTCCTGATTAGACACGTACCAGGGCCGCTTATCTTGGCCGGAGATTTGTTGGAAACGCAATTCGAAAAGCGGCGCTGAGTTTTGAAGATATGTGACGAGTAGTTTTGTAAAACTTCTTGAAAACTATTTCCTGCTAAAACGTGTTGTTATAGCGCAGTTTGACGCATAGGATCGGCTTTTGGTTGGTTATTCCTTGAATAATCAACCTGTATTTTCATGTAATGAGTCAATCTCCCCGATTCGGCCCAAAATGTTTTTCGAGACGTTTCAAGGTGTCTATATAATAAATCCTCGGATCAAGCGCATGAAGATTCATTTCTTCAACATAAGGAAAATGGGAGGAAACAGTGGGTGTACCAGATACCAGAAATCTCGAAAGCACATATTCAAAATGGGTAGTAGATACCCATTTTGACCCATAATCTCTTCCAGTGGGTGCCAATCGTTCTGGGACCCATTTTTTTTTTTGGATTCAGCGTCCAGAATTTAGTGGAAAATGATACTCCACACACCTAGATTGCGAAAAATCTCAAAAATTTTTCAAAATACACATTTCTACCCCTACCCCACTCAAATTTGGTCCGATCGAGTTGAAAAGTTTCGAGGATCAACTAAAGCCATGAATGGACTCCTCACCAAAATTTCAGATTTTTCGAAAATTTTCTACTACCAAAGGCGGACGGACATTTGCTAATTTTGATCTAGACACCTTTGTAGTAGAAAATTTTCTAAAAAGCTGAAATTTGGGTCAGGGGTCTTTTCCCGGCTCTAGTTGGTTCTCAAAACATTTCAGCTCAATTGGACCAAATTTGGGCGGGGTTGGGGTCAAAATGTATATTCCGAAAAATGGATTTAGGCGTATGGAGTCTAATTTTCCACTAAATTTTGGACGCTGAATCGATCCGGGACCCGCCACACCCACTGTTTTCATTTTCCCCTTGTTGAAGAAATTAGTAGAACTGAGTATGAAATGAGTTATGAACAAATGAATCATTTTGTCGTTCAAAGTTGCATCTGAGTATTGACTATTTTTATTCCTGTACTCATCCGACTTGGTGGACTAATGAAATGCGAGAACACGGGTTGGTGGCTACTAGGAAGTAAAACCTGTTGTATACTGCCAGTAGATATTTAAAGAGGAAAGGAAAATATGGTCTTTTCTATTTGAGAAAAAATTTGCATTCTATCCTCTATGACCGTATCGTTCTTATGCATTTTTTTCGTTAATTCTCCACGGACTCAGGAGATGATTTTACGTTTCACTCAGATCGTCGTGTTGCGGCCGCCTGAGTGCGAACAAAAGGCAGTTTTTTCCTCCCAACTGGCAACACTCCAGAGTCTCTAGTTCAATACGATTGGTAAACACAAGCAGAAACGGAATGAAAAGCTCCCCAAAGGCTTTTTCTTCAGGGACGAGCACGTGATGGAGAGTCAGACGCTTTTTCTTGTAATCGAAGTTGTTCTCTACTCTAATGACTTTTGCGCTGTCTGTTATTCTACCGGTTGTGGACAACCTGTTGTAGTGCGATGTTGATGGTACTCACGCTAAATCACCGCGATCACAGCTTCACATTATGGAACACTCATCTAAAATTCCAAATTAAATCTTTGAGTAAAACCCTGAAAAAAGGATACCAGACAAACAAACTCTGGAAATGATAAGTAATCATGAAGTAGTATAAGGTAATATTCCACTTACATTGTAGTAGATGTTTGAAAGATAGCTTATGGCCAGCAGGTACTCAATCTTCATCAGCTAGTATTGATGGCTGCTGCTGAATGTACCACCCGAAATAGTCCGATTCGCTCGTCAGCCACAAGAGAGGAGGACATTATGCTCACGTAGAGTGATTCAGGTGAGGGAGTTTTGAGTCGAGATGTGATTATCTTCCATCTTATAACAGCTTCTGATTGAGCTCAGCCGCCGGTAGACGTTAAAAGAACGTGATGACCCGCGGAGGGCACGAACCCCCCCCCCCCCCCATCCACCATACCCTTTCAACCATCACTGACACCAGCGTGCTGAGCTCTTCTGGTAAAAAGCCGCGGTCATTACAATCTTCACCCGTTTTGTTGCTCGCCCGCTCCGCGTCATTATTCGTCTTTCAGCTGCTTTTTGTGAATAGCTCGCTCCCGTGATGGCTCTCTGGGTGGCCGGTTTTTTTTCTTTTCATCATCAGCTGCCTCGAAGTGGTCTCATCATCAAGGTCTGCCTTACTTATTCCGTAAACGCGGAGATTTGCGTTGAAAACATTCTCCGACGGCGTTGTATTACTGCTTTATGAGGCGATGAATTCTGGAACATTTCCTTTTCACCAACGCCATCTACGGATTGAATAAGTAATGGTCTTATGGCAGCTTTATTAATGATCGGGTAGTGGGTTTAAACTCGTTGATTAGCTCTGGTCAGCCAATGGTGAACAGAGACCCCTTTATCAACTATTGCCAACTAGAGCCTAAGTGGCCGACCACTAACTTTGGCCGACCCTCTGAGAGCCAGCTAGAGCCCTAATTACCACTTAGAGCGCAGATTGATAGATAAAAACTAATATTTTCTGTCATTCTTCGTTCTTGGACTGTTAACTATTTAATACACTCTGCATAATACTAGACACTAACGGGACAATATGCGCATCATGGCTTCGGGTCTTTCGAAGATGTCCGAACGTTGTCGATTCCGAATTCCTTTCGTGGGGTCTCTTATCAGTCACTTAACAATTATCAGTTTTTATCTGCCTCAATACAGTTCTTTTCTTGTGAATTGTTGCAAAAAATAGAGCAAGAAATATACGACGTCACTCTAAAAAATTCCAAAACATTAACCTTCGGAATGCCAATAGAAGCGGGTCCCGAAGCCATGCGCATATTGTCCCGTTAGGGTCTAGTGGTGTGAATAATATGGTATGTAATGAAAAAAAGCAAATTACAGTAGCCAACAGTAAGAGACAATTTTGACTTACATAATCGCTTGTAGTTAATATTTTGGTCGTGTTGGCGGATCTGCTACTAACAGAGGAGAATAGGAGAGGATTAGTCTAGTCATGATAAACATGAGAAATTACATTTTTTGCAGTTACTTTGTGAAGCATTTTCAAGGCAAGTCGGCTCCATTGCCAACACCATTTTTGAATCATTTTGATACAAACTGGATGTATTTCACGAACTTCTGTTTCTCACTAAAGTGATCCCTTCGTGATCAGAACGGACGGAAACTACAAACATAAATTAAATTTGTCGTTTTGGGAAATTTGCCTGTTTTTGACGATCTCTATCTCCTCTTGGGAGCTGTAGAGTTCTTCAAGGTTTCATTTCTTAAATAGACTTCTTTCTAGTTCAAAAATACTCTCTTGAAGGGTGGAGACATGTTGTAGATGTGACAGGATTGGAGCTTGCCTGAAGACCCGAACGTGGTTGGAAAGCCGTTTTATAGATGCTTGACGGAGTTAATAACTGGGTCGGTTCGTTCAGCGAATGCGGAGAGAATCAATTTCAGTATTTTCATCAAGCTAATGGAAAGAGTGACTGAACCCACACGTTTGTAAGCTTTTATAAGTGCTTCTCTTCTTGTTCACTTTTCTTCTGATTTTCTGTTGTATGAATAAATCACGAGGTAAATCTTATTTTATTTTCCAGGTACGTCATCGCATTAATATTTCACTTTGAAGTCAACATGAATCGGTAAGTCAAGAAAATAATTCAACTTCAATCATCATTCGGCCCTCGTTCATTCTGCGAAAAATGAAATTAACTCGTTCTTCTTTTAAAAGTTAAACGGAAACAGTCATCGTTGAGGGGGAGAGAGAGCCCATTTACCAGTTTCAAAGAAAAACTCAAAATCCTCGCCCCCTCACGTTCCATTTTGTCTTTCAAACGTCTGTAAAGGGCCAGCGGTTCTGCCTAACCCCTGAGCGAATTAGACATTGTCATGTTTCAAAGAAATTATCCAATCCTCGCTCTCGGGATGCCCTCGGTTTAGCGCTTCTACCCTAGGGGGACGGTGAGTAAAATTTGGGCCTTCCATCCCTTTTCCACCCTTTTCACAGGGCGAAATTAGTCCCCCACTTTGAAAGCCCCGTTTAGTCGTATGCAGCTTTGATGAAACGCCCAGCAACTCGTTTCTCGTTATTTGATGAGATTGGGAGGAGTGTATAATTTGTAGGACTTTTCTCTCTGAGTAAGAAACGAATTATTTTATATTTTCATAACATCGACGCTCATCCATTATTCCGCAAATGGGGTAAAAGTGGTGTGGCGGGTCCCAGACCAATCCAATCGATTCAGGGTCCTATATTCGTGTAATATGATACCCCACACGCCTGGGCACCAGAAATCCTACACATACAAAATGGGTAATATAATACCCAATTTGACCCATAACTTCTTCCAGTGGGTGCCAATCGTTTTCTGGACCCATATAATTGCACCCTACTCGCCTATGTCGCCCAAAATCTTAAAATCATTTTTCAAAAAACACTTTGTGACCCCTACCAAATTTGGTCCGATCGGGCTGAAAGTTTGAGGATCGTCTAGGCGGGAACAGACCCCTGACCAGAATCAGATTTTTAGAAATTTCATACTACCAAAACGGCGGACGGCGGACAGACATTGACCTTTTTTGATCCAGAAACATGAAACGTCAGAAAAAAATTTTAAGCCGATCGGAGAGGTTGATCTTTGCATAAAACATAGGCTGATTATTCAGGAATAACCAACCAAACAAGCCTTTAACATGTCCAGAAATGTTCCAAATTGTTGCACAGGGACTCGTCTTGAGGTCTGCTGGTGCCATTTGATCGATTGCCGCGGAAGGAGGCAGAGTACAGGTAAAAATGGGGTGCCTTGGGGACGTATACTTTTTGGAATATCATTTCAACTGACTAATGGACGCTGCATCGATTGAGATTGCTTAATTGATTGATTGCTGCAAACGGAGGAGTCAAAATCTGTAAATAACATTTTTAATGGGAGCGAAAAAATACATTGTGTTTCTGATTAATACTAAGTCTCAAGTTATTTACCTGAATTTCTCGTGGGAAATCGGGGTCATTGATGACTTTGTTGATTATCACCGTGCTATTTTGAGCAGAAAGGACAGTAAGGGCGGCTCTAACGAGCGATTTAAAATCGCCTGGACGTACAAGTGTTAAGGCCCGAAAACTAGGGAGGGGGTGAACGAGGGCAGATAATGGCAAAAGAGATACTGTACTCCATTCACCGATGCCTTGGCTTCATTATTTCAAGTAATTTCTCTCCCCCATTTCGGAGCCCAGTAATCGAGTACTAAATTTAAACTCAATTTCCAAGTTCTATTAGGACAAAGCTTTGCCAATCTGAATACATCAGTAGTTTGCGGGAGGTCGGGACTGATGGAATGAGCGTTAATTATAAAGTCGTTTATGAAGTTCTGATCGCGGAGTTGCCCTCCAAATTGATGAAGGATTTTGATTCTCGAAGTTCAAAGGAATGGTAATGCTATTTCACGAGTAGGGATTTCGAAGCTGAACATACCAAACACGACGAACTTGATTCCATTTGAAGGCCGAGTGTACGGTAGTAAAATACTCGAAGTGGGCAGATAGATCAAAGGCATTCAATTCGATGGCAAGAATTTATGGGTTTTGTTGATACTTATTTCGGTGTCTTCCTTTAATCTTGTAAGATGAGGTATACCAAGAAAGAAACAATAGAACCTATCTGTCTTGAAGTGAAAAAGTGGCGTTTCAACGAAGAAATATCGTATAAAATTTCCATTAGCTTTGTTCAATTGACCCTATCCGACGGAGATTTTCATTTCCTCTTGACCGCACGCAACTTGAATCGATTCCGTCGATTGCACCTGACAGAGAGAGGGGTAATAGGAAAGTCGTTTCAATTATGCGGGATTTAGTTACGGCTACAGGAAACAATAAATATTGTCTGTGAAGGTCGAGAGTAGTCGGTTTGTTTTACTTCGGAACTCTCTTTGGAGTCTGCAGCTACTCCTTTCAGTTACCCAACTAATAATCATTCAATTCATTGCATTTTTTCGGGCTTGTAATGAATATCTTTCCGTGAAACTCAAATGGGTCATCGATCTGGTCGATCATCAATGGTCGATATTTCCCGAACAAATGTGGTTTTCCTGAAAAATAGATTTTCAAGATTTTTGGCGATCGAGGCGTGTGAGACGTCATTTTCTATTAATTTTGTGGCGCGGAATCGACTGAAATGAGTTCAGGATCATGCTCCATGCTCCTGGTCCGAGGAATAACCATCCCCTGAGAATGAATTTCCAACGTTTTTATTTGACAGTTTTCAGTTCCAAAAATGCCAAAAATAAGCAAGTATTGGGCGTTACGGGTCCGATATGAACGTAATGTTTTCAAAGGTTGGGGTCAATTATATCAAGAGCCGTACTTGATAGGTTGGAGGGGTCGAATTGTCGTTTTTAAACTCATTACCGTAACTTTTCTATGGCTGAACTTCAAAAATGTTGTGCTTTCACAAGAGTTTTTATGAATGTAGTAGGTATTATAAGATTTTACGGTAACTTCAATAATTATGATTTTGTGTTAGTATTGTTGCAAGCTGGCACCTGTGCCTGTCAAATGGGCGGCCGGCGTCGCAGGATCAACGACCTGTGGAGGGAGTCATTTCGAGGAATTGTGCATCATATCGAATTGGCTGGAACCTTCCCATTCACTTGAGACAACATGTTGAGTTCCCAGAACCAGGGAAGGTTCGAGAACGTTCTCCGCCAGGCAGCAGGTATAAAATGGACCCAGGAATGCCATGCAGTTCAGTTCAATTTGGAGTCTGGATATAGATGCTTTGGGTTATAAATTGTGCCGTGCCGCGTTATAAATAGTGCGACAACCACGTTACAACCGTGTATTGTGATTCTGTCATTGTGTAAGTGCGCGAATGTGAACAGTGTATTCAAGTGAACGATTGTTAATAAATTATTTACTAAGAACATAAATCGTTACAATTTGGCGACCCTGCCAGGATGAGTGGCTGTAGTACATACTGTACTATTGTAGTACATACTGTAAGATTTTGTTATAATTATTCTACTTTTTACACATTGATTGCTCTTTAATTCTCACGTTAAAAACTCTTTAACATCGAAAAATTGTCCCTATGATGGTAACGGTGTTGAATCTTGATGTTTCCCTTTCGATGACCTACCCTAGGTTTTTACCCAATTTATATAAAGAGAAAAATACATTCTGCCTGTCACCAGCTGTCTGATAAGGGCGTCTCTATGTGATCATACGCCCTTTGATGTCTGCAGTTCAGAAGAGGTTATTTCATTTTGAACCAGTAGGTTTCTGTTGCAATCATCGTTTGAAGTTTTCACGTGGAAAGTTTTCATCAATTTATTGGAGTTTTATTTCAGTGATAGGTGAACCTTTTGAATGACTCTTAACTGTTTGATGAAATATCGCCTTGATGGTTAGTATCGCACAGACTGGTTTCCAATAAAAAGAAGGGGATTAGTAGTAAATTTTTTTGTAATGTTAGCAGCAAGGCTATTGAGATGCATATAAAGGTCGCGGTTCCGTTGGGAATATCAACTCCGGACCGCCATAATGCCTTTCAAAAATCTTTCAAGGGGGAAAAACAAGCAACCCACACAACCACAATAATCAGTTAACGAGCCATGTCCATAACCATAGCCTATAATCGGTGCTCGTTACCGAGTTCAGTGGGGGAAAAGGGTGCAGTCCATTCCAACCACTTCCGACCAACTCCGCGCACGTTCCGGCCCTTTTGTTTGCCAACTCCCTTCGTTCGGAGTCCGGCGTGTATTGTAGTTTAATTCGAAAACCCGCGACAGGGGGATGTTGGATGGTCAGGGGGAGGGGGGTCCCTAATCAAAACTCGTCACTGGTCCTCAGGGCGGAAAAAAATCTGCCGCGGGGGTTTCCACATCGTGTTTGCGGCTCGACGCCCCTTTCGAAATGCCTCCGACGTTTCCTTCTTGGTAAGTAAATAGGGAACCGATGCTCGGAAAATCAATATCCCCGAGCTCTGTCACAAACGGTTCACGTGTTTGTTTACAAATACGTACTGGCCACACATCATTCATCTTCGTTTATGAACCTCTACGCCGATGGATCCCTTTTCCACCCTTTTGCTTGCATTGATGCTGTGATCCCGATGGACGTCCGCTATCGAACCCTTTTTCGCTTTCATCATTTGATGGCTGGTGAAGAGGGGGAGGGGGTCGTTGATCTAAGGAATAACCCCAGCAAACATTGAAAGAATTCGAGTCGTTCCCATGCCGGTCCTGAAACGGCCGACTCCGCTTTGACGTCTCTTGCATAATGCATACGTAGAGGCATCTATGCTTGGGTCTAAGCTTTGGTTCTGAGGGTTTCCTTGGTTCATTTCCGAAGACGACGTCCTACGTATTAGGTTCTCTTCAAGTCTAGCCGGGCTCATTTCTCGACCGATCGAGGTCATGCTTCTTAATTAAAATCATATAGTACTTGTATTTTTATTTTCATTTTTATTATTTTCGTATTAATACGCCCTTGTGCCTGATGGTAAAAACGCTGGAAATTTTTTCCACTGGAGCTGGTTATTCCTCTGACCAGGAGCATGGAGACTCATTCTAATCGATTCAGCGTCCAAAAATTATTGAAAAATGATACCTCACACGCCCAGGTACCAGAAATCTCGAAACCAAACCTTCGAAATAGGTAGATAGATACACATTTCGACCAATAACCTCTTCCAATAGGCTCCAATCGTTCCAGGACCCGTCTCATTGGATTTAACGTCCAAAATTTAATGGGAAATGATACCCCAAACGCCTAGGTACCAGAAATCTCGAAAACCAACTTTCAAAATATACATTTTGACCCCCTTCCCTCCAAATTTGGTCCGATCGAAGTTTTGAGGACCGACTAGGGCCGGGGTCCTTGACCGAAATTTCAGATTTTTAGATAATTTCTAACGGCGGGATAACCCTTCTCTGTCAATGAATATTCAGCGTTTTTGAATTGTCATCATTTAAACAATAATGTATCCAATGAAAACTAGATAGGATACTTTTCTACTTGCTTGTTCTTCTTCCGACCTAACCTAACCACATGAGCAATCGAGAATACTAATGCACTTTGGTGGAATAATTTGCAACTTTTGGTTGGTTATTCCTTGAATAATCAACCTATGTTTTCATGCAAATGGTCAACCTCTCCGATTCGGCTCAAAATTTTTTTCTGGACGTTTCATGATGTCTAGATCAAAAAACGCTGCAAATTCTTACACAGGGGTTGGTTATTCCTCGGACCAGGCGCATGGAGACTCATTTCTTCAACATGGGGGAAATGGGGAAACAGTGGGTGCGGCGGGGTCCCAGACCTATTCCAATCGATTCAGGATCCAGAATTTAGTAGAAAATGATACCCCACACGCCCAGGTACCGGGAATCTCGAAAACGCATATTCAAAATGGGTAATATATACCCAATTTGACCCATAACTTCTTCCAGAGGGTGCCAATCGTTCCGGGGCCCACTTCATTGAAATTAGCGTCCAAGATTTAGCGGAAAATGATACCCCACACGCCTAGGTTCCAGAAATCTCAAAAACACATATTCAAAATGGGTAATATATACCCAATTTGACCTTAACTTCTTCCAGATGGTGCCGATCGTTTTGGGACCCATTTCATTGGATTCAGCGTCCGAAATTTAGTGGAAAATGATACCCCACTCGCCTAAATCGCCCAAAATCTCGAAAATCCATTTTTCAAAAACACATTTTGACCCCTACCCCGCCCAATTTTGGTCCGATCGGGCTGAAAAGCTTGGAGGACCGTCCTAGGCCGGGAACAGACCCCTGACCCAACTTTCAGATTTTTAGAAAATTTTCTACTACCAAAAACGGCGTGGACGGCGGACGGCGTACGGCGGACGGACATTGACCTTTTTTGATCAGGACATCATGAAACGTCCAGAAAAAAATTTTGAGCCGAATCGGAGAGGTTGACCATTTGCATGAAAACATAGGTTGATTATTCAAGGAATAACCAACCAAAAGGTCAATGTCCGTCCGCCGTACGCCGTCCACCGTACGCCGTACGCCGTCCGCCGTCCACGCCGTTTTTGGTAGTAGAAAATTTTCTAAAAATCTGAAATTTGGGTCAGGGGTCTGTTCTCGGTCTAGGACGGTCCTCCTAAGCTTTTCAGCCCGATCGGACCAAATTTGGGCAGGGTAGGGGTCAAAATGTGTTTTTTGAAAAATGGATTTTCGAGATTTTGGGCGATTTAGGCGAGTGGGGTATCATTTTCCACTAAATTTTGGACGCTGAATCAAATGAAATGGGTCTCAGGACGATTGGCACCCACTGGAAGAAGTTATGGGTCAAATTGGGTATTTATTACCCATTTTGAATATGTGTTTTTGAGATTTCTGGAACCTAGGCGTGTGGGGTACCATTTTCCTCTAAATCTTGGAAGCTGAATCCAATGAAGTGGGTCTCAGGACGATTGGTACCCACTGGAAGAAGTTATGGGTCAAATTGGGTATATATTACCCATTTTAAATATGTGTTTATGAGATTTCTGGTACCTGGCGTGTGGGATATCATTTTCCACTAAATCATAAACACCGAATCGATTGGAATGGGTCAGGGACCCGCCGCACCCACCGTTTTCCCCATTTCCCCATGTTTTATGCGTAAGTTTCCATGCGCCTGGTCCGAGGAATAACCAACCCATGTGTAAGAATTTGCAGCGGTTTATTCATTCAGAGCTTCACGTAAAAATCCCATGTACTCGTATTTATCGCCATCACGTTTTATTTGCTTTTTGTTCACCACTCTGATCGATTAGTCTTTTCCCCTCGCTCCATAAGACCACTGGTTGTATTAAAGGGTTAATTTGATAGTTGTGAATGACGCCGGCGGCAAATGGACTGAACTGTAGATGATTTTCGTTACCTTGTGAACCCTCTCCGACCCTTGCACTTCCTCCCTCATCATCCGCCAAACCCACGTATAATGAATATTCTAATTCAGTTTGTTTGCACATCTCCAACCCGCCCTTCCTTCCCTCGAGCCTCCGACCTACTCGCCTTTTCACGACGACCAGAGCGGCTATGTATAATTCATGGGACCCCCCCCCCCCTTTATCCACACCCCCTCTCCTTGTTATTATACCTCCGCGACTGTCCGCTTCTCCTTCGCGTTCGACAATCAATGATGAAGGATTAGGTGCTTCTACAGAGGATTTGGAAACGCACGCTGCAACATCTGTCCAAATAGATCCTCCCCGAGCTAATTAAATTTCGAAGCTTTTATGTTAATTACTGCATAGAGTCTAGCATAGGATCAAACGTTCGCACTGATATTTCCTAATAAGAAGTTAAAATAGCTACAGATCTGATCCACTTGGGGCCCTTAAATAAACATTTTGTAATATAGAATAAGAGGTTACCGTGCATTCGCCTCCTGCATGAGATTTTGAGGTGAAGGTCGCCCCTCATACAGTTTCCTCCTGGAGATGCACAATTTAGTACCAATACCGATTGACCGGCAGTTATATCTCATCAACATGGGCTATTCTCACAAAAAAGCTGCACCCATCAAAAAACATAACACTGAAACTTCCCGTTTGAAATTTTGTCGACAATATGTTACATCCCGATACTGTCGATATTATTTGAAATCCTACGCCCTGAGAACACTGCGCTCGGAAAACAAATTGAAACATCGGTATTCACACGATACCCCTGGGCATTTGCTCGTGTTGAACATCTCCTCGTCTACATTTCTCAACCGTTGCACAAGAGTTTCGGCGCGTAACGAACGCGTTTGTGTTATAGATAAAATCTATCAAGAGAAATACCTACAAGGTGTTGGGGGATCGAACCGGTCTGTATGTATTTTTTGAAGAACAATCCAGATACGATAGTTTCTCCTCCGGAAAGAAAATCAAGAACTCCAGCTCCCCTTATGCCGATATACCGCCAACATTTCGAACGTTCAACGTTCCTACACATATTACGTTACATATTACATATAAGTACGTTTCACCACCAAGTTTATCTCTATTGCCAGGATAAGAACTTCTAACGCCTCTTCCCCCACTCCATTTTTAAACTGATTTACATTGGCCTGCAAAGACTTGGACAGCTACGCAACGTTCACAGCCCCACAACAGAAAAGATGATGTCCTTCCAAGGCTCGCGAACTGGAGAAACCCCTCTGAATAAACCATGAAATGGGTTTGGGAAGGAAAATACCTCCAAGGAAATGAATAACTAAACCGGTTCGAGGTTTTCTTGCATCCCTCACTCCGCATATTGGGACCCTTTCGAAAGAACAAGGGCCTTTAACGGTCTCAAACATGAGGTTTTTCCACCCCGAGGGAACACAATGAAGATGGGCTATTGGCGTTGCCAGTGAGGAAAAAGAAAAAAAATGGAGAAGGCCAAATATATTGGTCTTCGAAGGGATGCCTTTCCTACTCTCTTGAAGAATATTTTCATGGGGAAAGTAAGAACACCGTCTTAAATTCCGACTATTGAAATCATTCACAGTATCAATGTAGTTAATTTTATGTGCTAGTAATAGAAATAGGTCAAACTAAATCAATACTCATTATACTGTTCGACGCCAACAAAATTATTCTTGTCGTAGCTCGAGCTCATAAAACTGATAGTTCTGAGGGTTAAGTGAAACACAAACTAACTGCACGAACTAAAACTTGTATTCTCGGATGAATTACAATTAAATTGGCTTAGAACAAAAATGACCAAAATTTGAACAACCGAACACTGCGCAACGAGGTCGGGAACAACCAGGTTATATGAAGGTTTTCCCAACAGACGAGCAAGAACAAGAACAAGAATAAGGCAGAATTACCGCCGGCTCACAAAGCGCGGCGGAAGCAAGAACTAACACCCGTAGGTAATCTTAGTGTCAGCTCCGAGGTAGGTACCCTTGCCCACACGGTCAAACAATTCTGTCTAACCTGTTTTCCCCGCTGAAGAAAATGAGAATTTTTCGCATGTTCTGTGTTTAAAGCATTCAAATCGAGTAAAGGAAGAATGGGGAAAATACCGTAAAATATGTTGAACTAGCTTTAATTTCGAGCTCAATTGCTGTAACGTCTCCACAATTTATGACATCCGTTAACTATATGTTGAAAAAAAAGTATAAAACGCGAGGGCCATCTCTTGAAATTTATTACAGACCAAATACATTACGCGAAATCGTCGTATAAAGTAGTAATGCCGTCGCGAAACGCTCTAATGGCCCGCGCTATGGCCAAAAGTCGGTGGGATAAATGGAGTGGACTTCTTATAGTGGCCCGAGGCGTAAATAATGACGCCAAAGAAACCAGGTTTAAATCAACAGGTCCTAAGTAAACGTCTCACGAAACGGCGTTCGTGAAAGGAAGATGATAAAAGTCCTTATACTCATGACTTGGCTACGAGGTTCTGAGTGGAAATGATTCGAGACAATGAGAATTGTTTCGTGGAATCTACGTATAAGCCAGAAACGAGGATGGCGCGATAATGTCTCCCGATTCAATTAAAAAGAAGGAAATGACCGCTGCAGCGATATAGACATGACCTCTCTAGCTATGAATAATTGAATACATGGACACCGATTGAACAAAGAAACAAAACCTAACGATCAATATATATTAGCATTCAGAAGCAACGATAATAAACGAGTGCTTTGAAGATGCACATTTAAATTTCAAATCGACCGAACGATTTAGGGGCGTTGTTTTCTAGGGACGTGCTAGTTCGAGAGACTATATTGAATCGAATGAAAAAGCTACGCGATAAGAGAACGTAGAGAGGCAATATATCGCCTAGGAAGTCCAGCATTGGCGCGATAAAGTAGGCGCATGTTAATTTCTCGTCTTTATAAGCCAATAGAAATAGCTGATAGGACGTACCAGACGGGGTAGAAACCCGCTATGGTCGATGTCGTTGTTAGATGCCCGATCAGACGTCATTCCCATATTTTTTAAACATCGATTTTGTTCATAAATGTATGTCTTAATTTGAATGTGGTCAAGTTTTGGTGACGTAGCGTGGGCCAACCTTTATATAGATGACATCTGAAGGAATCGCCGACAGCTTAAACCCTTGTTTAGGCAGGAAGAACACGTTTTTTTGACTCTCAAACCAAATTTTCGTGGCTAAACCCAAGAATATGGACCGTTGTCGCGTTATCAACTGATAGCAATGATATCGCGCATACGGTCGATAATCGATAATCGAAAGTTTTTGTTGTTGCCTCCTTTTTGTCTCCTCCTGCTATCTTCAGTCACTTCACTTCAGTCAGTGTACATTTTCCCTCCATCCTTCCTTGTGTGTGTCCACTGTTCCTGCGAGCGTATTACTGTGGGAATCTCCAGTCCTGCTCTGAATTTACATTTGTTTAACTTGGATTAGTCGACCATGAGTTCTGAAAGTGATGATCTGATGAGGGAATTTCTCAAGGATGTGGCCAATGTATATCGGCCAGATGGCGGGAGTGAGAGGCATAGTGAAGCCTAATATTTTCCAAAAGATTCAATTTCATGTCAATTTCAATTTTTTCATTACGTTCACTTTTTCCAACAATTATTCGATTTACATTTTACGCCAAAAGTACGAGGTAAGTTTATTTCAATTTAGTATTTTCCTCCTTTTTTATAAAAACAAATATGGCCGACAGGGATAAATATTTCGCGTATATATCGATAGTGCATATCGAAAGAGCGTACTATCGATATCAGCTGATAACGCGACAACGGTCCATATTCTTGGGTTTTACCATTTTCGTTGTCTAAGTCGAGTACAAATGAAAAATTGATTCAGCCATTGGAAAGCTGACCTTCTGGCTCATGTTCTAGCTGACCCTCACAGTTCTGCAACAAGAAGGAGTATGGCTACGGAGTGTTTGAAAAACTGGTGGTTTTAACGTTTTGTCAGTTATTTTTTTAGAATGCTTTTATACTACTCAATTGCATCTGAAAAACATTCGTTAAGCATTGAGAAGTTAATAAATTTAACGGTCTGTCCAATGATATCCTCTGAGTTGATTTTATCTGAAAATTGAAAGAGTTATGTCCATTGTAGTTGCTACAGATCGAAAACACAAAAAAAAAATCTTAAACCGCGAATATTCGAAAACGAAGCCTCTTAGAAAAAATTGCTATGAGGTACTTTTGGTCGGAAATGAGTTGTAGAACACGTAGGAGTCGAGTCGGGAATTACTCGTGGGACACCCTGTATAATATGCTGGCCTACGTCGGAGCCAGAAGAGTGAACTTTCCTCCCTTCCCTGAATCTAGTGGGATTTTGTAAAGAGCTGAAGAATCCAATTTTCCTCGGTGGATTCCCCAGTAACTAGGCATTCTTGTAAGTTGCCTTTTAGCTCGGTAAATAAATTATGAATGTCATCTCGATGCAGATAACTTTCTGCCTGGCGCTAATACGAAATTATTGGTAGCGTTCGCCCGTGAGAACTCAAACCGATTAACACGGTTGACTCGAATAAACAAATTAAACGAAACTGAACTTTTTTACGCTGCGGTATTCTTTACTATGCAGATGTATATTAAAATGATACCACGATGCGATAAGACTCTGACAACGATTGAGGTGAGCTGAGCCGCGAGGGCGAAGAGATTATCATCAATCTTACATTCAATTCCCTTCCCTTAGCAAGATCGTGGAACTTTTCCCCTCGTTCTTGACCCTAGACAACATCTTTTTATTCTAACGACTCCGCTTCCCTCACTTGCCACTATTAAAAAAGAACAAAAAAGCTGTGCTCTTTGATTTGAGGGTTCCCGCTTACAGGGAGGACAAAAAGAACGCTATCAAAAGGTCTGGGATCTCTTGGGAGACCGAAATGAGTCTTTTTATTGAAAGCTGTTGTCTGAGAAGAGTCTGATTCAATG
Organism: Cyrtorhinus lividipennis; assembly: GCA_019603395.1. Taxonomy (NCBI): domain Eukaryota; kingdom Metazoa; phylum Arthropoda; class Insecta; order Hemiptera; family Miridae; genus Cyrtorhinus; species Cyrtorhinus lividipennis. Next base: position 12,579,726 of record CM034005.1, read on the forward strand.
ATAACTCCTCCAATATTGTTAGTATCCATTTCTACTTTTTCTCATTATTGAGCGATGACACGAAAAAATCCTATCTTAATTATTTTTAACTTCCTTAAATATCCTTAAGTTGGGCGTTTTGCGAGAGAGCGGAGCTGAAGACAAGTGGTAGGATTAGGGGCTGACGTCATGGATGCGATCAGACTTTCAAGTATTAGTTTTGAACTAGAGATTAAGCCTCAACTTATTTGTTGTTACGATATTAATTCCTGTAAATATACTTTCATTCTTTATTCAAACTACCTTCGCTACCGACTGACCTCAACGCGCTCTATTGAGAGAAACTATCACATTCGTAACATCCCTGGCCCATTTGGTTGGTACACCGTCCGCCGTCGACGCCGTTTTTGGTAGTAGAACATTTTCTAAAAATCTAAACTTTAGATCAGAGTCCTCTTTCCTTTCAGCTCTAGATGGTTCTCAAAACTTTCCCCCTCGATGGGCCCAAATTTAGAGAAAATGTGTTTTTTAGATCTCAATTTTTGGAACTTTTTTGGGAACTAGGCGTGTGAGGTATCATTTTCCACTAAATTTTGGACGCTGAATCGATTGCAATGAGTCTGGGACACTCCACACTCTGTTTCAAGGAGTAATCGACGATTGTGGAAGAATTTGCAGCGTTTATCTGAAGGGTTTTCAATTTTCGTAGGTGGTCCTTCATACTCATCATCTCGATCCCATTCACGGATTTCATATTTATATTTTATGTTTAATTTTGATGGTTTTCAGGCAGTATCAGTGAAATTGGTATCATTTATCTTTTCCCAAAAATGGTTTGAGATTCCACAGTTGAAAATATGATGGAAAGGGAAATTCTTTGTACCGATCTCAGATCTCAGTGACGAAATTCCTGCGTTTTTCAGACCGGAGAAAAGATGAATTCTCGATTACTCAGAGCTGATTGAATCATTTAGCGATACCAGCTATGGATGGTGAGATTATTCAGAAAGAAAAGTATTTAGAATGTATTCGACGATAAAATTGTTCAACGGTTTGAGCAAGAAGGAAAGAAAGAGGCTCTAAGTGAGCTAACTGTGTCTCAAAGCCAACCAAGTAGAAGATGCCTCTCAAGATGATCGCGTTTGAACTCCTTTGACTAGTGCCAGTGATCGCCGACTGGTCTAGCATTGTACGAGTAGACAAGTTGACGGGAGCATAAATGCGGAAGAGAGGGGTTCGGTCGTGATGGTTCAAATAGAAGTTGATGATTTGTATCCGGGAAGTGTCTCATCCAGCATACCCACGGCAATCACAAGGGCGAAGTACCACGTGCAGAGGAGGGAAAAGCACATAAGCGTATAAAATGAGGATTTTATGGCTTCCAACCTTCCTACCTTTATACTCGCTTTCGTCCGAGTCAGCTTCGTGCTTATTTTTTTCCCCTTCGAAAAGTAAATTTAGGTTATGGGAGAAGTTTTCTTCGACCAGAACGTGTTCGGCTGCAGCGTCAACTTTTTTTTCAATACTGTTATTTTATCGTAATTTATGTAGGAAATAATTTATTTTGTTTAAGACTCTCAGGAGGCTACGAGTTTTTTTGACGAATTATAACGGGAAACACCTACTAGAATGATATGCATTTGTGGTTCTTCTGTTTCACGTGTACACACCAGGTACGGATGAATTCTGCAAAATGGATTTTGTAGCTTCGAATGACTAAGTCAACGCTCAGGACATTGAAAACGCCTAATTTTTTAAATAATTCAATTAATTAAAATTAATTATTTTTTGCTATAAGTACAACCTTTTCTATAACGCCAATGAAAACACCTTGTAACTCAGTTCTGTATTCCATTAATTAGTTTTATGAATGTAAGATGGAATATCGACCAATTAATTTACTCGTTGACCTAAATCTCGTTGCCCCAAGGGAACCCGTCCTCGGTAATTTCAAAACTGAATGAATGGCTTCGTGAGATGAGAAAACAGTTTATATCGATGGCAACTTTTCGAGAGTTTATCGAATTTCATTTACTGAAACATTTGAAAGTTATATTTGGACCGGGATAACGTTCAGTTTGAGCGCGAAGGGAAATTGGCCTCTCTGAGGTTAGTTTCGCCGCTGAGAATTTCTGAAGATGTTTTCGATATAGATTATAGATTGCAGTCTGAGGCATTTAATTGAAGAACTACTGTAATTACGTAGACCGAGGGGAAAGCAATAAAGGGTTATTTGGAGGAAATATTTTCTGGTAGAAATATTCCAATGACCGATGGAGCACAAGGTATTGAAAATGTATTTCCAGCATTCAGTTTAGTGTGTTTCTCACCATCCAATCAATATCCATTCCTAATTGTGTTGTCTTGTTTTGTATCTGTGTTTGTAATAGGACGTTACAATATTGGCTTCTTAGCCGTCTCCTGGAAAAGAAATGGATGGATGATGGCAATTGTACGGCAAACCTGCCTCATTTCTTTCAGTTTTCGCCTTATAACATGAAATGGTCTGGTAGTAATATCCTTTCTTTGTCAATCCAAAATAAATTTTCTGTGATTTCTTAAGCTTACGAGTTTCAAGGTACAGATCCCCGTAAATGGTGTGTATATGTTATTCTAGAAGTTAAAATTTCCAGTTTTCAGCTCTTTTTAGGTGAAATATCGGTGTAAATAGCCGTTCCACGAGGGTTTCATGAGGGTTTAATGGTACGTTCCAGGACATTATTTGGCTTAACTTTAAATCCTGAACAAGTTACATGGGCCGAAGAGTTTTCCGTGTTGGGAAATTAGATTTGGGGAATGTAGGTTTGCAGAGAAATTTATTTGGTCAACTTACAGTCTCAACAATAAGGCGTCACCTTTGAAAAAACTGCGCAATCATGCGCAAGTGATACTAACTTTTATTATTGTAAATGGGAACCCCAATTTTTTATTGCGGGTTCGGATCTTACACGAAATTTCTTAAAAATATGATCTTTCAACCTGAAAAAAAACCTACTAACCTATAAAATCTGATGTGCTAACACCGTATTGAAAAAAAGTGATTTGTTCACGCAAAATACACAAATTTTTTGTCATTATTCCGGAAAAATTGAGCCGAATGAAGAAACAAATAGCATCACGTAAATGAGCGTTAACAAGAAAATAAATAAATAAATGTTTACTCCCATTTAGATGGTTTTACCAGCGAATTGGGGGAGGGGGGCAACTCGTGAGACACCCTATTTAAAACGTTATAATTTGAATTTTATTCTTAGATAAATAAGTTACAGGTAAATCGATCAAATCAATTGTTCTTCGAATTTGCTTGTTTTTCAAATGCAGTGATCTTGTGACCTCTGAAATACACCAGGTAGTGCTGATAAAACCACAGGACATGCGATTGGGTCCCAGGAGGGTGCAGCGACGATCGTCATTATACGTCATAATATGTCAGAATTACGTCAGGTAGTCTTCCAGGTATTCCCTGTTTGTTTGAAGTATTTGTTTTTGTTGGATGGGTGTTGCTGACGTGTCATCGTCAAGACTGCCAGGATATTTCGGCTGTCTTATGTTCCAAAACAGCGGTCATGAACGATGAAATGATGGCGCGGCGTACCTTATTTGGCCTTATTAACTATAAAATGGTGGAAACTCCGACCTAAACCGATAAGTAGGCTAATTATTATCGTTGTTATGCGCGAGAGTATTTCACGTCTCGTTGACGTTAATTGCAATTCGCTCTGCGATCAGCTTTATTCTCACCTCCGGGAAACTGAGCGGATTAAGGGTCTGTTGGTTCGTAACGGCGCAATAATTACAAGCAACGCTTTTGGCTTAGCTAATCGAATTAGAGGATTTGCAGGAGATGAAGACTGATTACTTATTCCCAAATATCGGGTGACGCCTTTTCGAGTATGATAAATGGAGTCAATCCCCCTTCCTCGCCTGTCTTCACTCAGGTTCCCTTTAAAGACTCTGGATGGTTTAAGGACGAGGTTACACAGAGAAGGTTTTCCGTTGCCCTCACTAAATCATTCCTTCATTGTGCGCCAGGACGGAGGCTCTCTTTACTCTCGTGACCCGGTTCCATAGAACAGTTTGTCATGGTAATACAGTCTTTTGCGGCTCACCCTCGTCCCTTAACTCGAGTCAAAGGAGCTGTCAGCTTTTGATTAAATTTTTAGGTTTTCGGCGTTCGAACGATGGTCTTCTTGATGGATAAACTGTACGCTGCTCTTTTTGGATGCCTATTATTCCTACTCTGCCTTTCTAAACGCCTAAGCAATCTTGGTGTCTTTTTTTTTTCAATTTGTGCGCTGGGGCATAATATTGAATTTAGTATTGAATAATTTGGCGATGATGGATGGAATATTTATGATCTATCGAACTCTTCAACCTTACCGATAAGTGACATAGTCAGAAGTGGTGTTCTTCAATTTTGGTTGGTTATTCCTTATATAATCAACTTACATGTTTTATGCAAAAAAGTCCGATCACTCCGATTCGGCCTAAAAAATTTTTCTGGACGTTTCAAAGTGTCTAGGATCAAAAATAGCAAATGTCCGTCTGCCGTCCAAGCCGATTTTGGTAATGAAAATATTCTAAAATCTTAAGAAAAAATTCTAAAAATCTGAAATATCGGTCTAGGGCCCGTTTCCGGCTGTAGTTGATCCTCGAAAATATTCAGCCCGATCGGACAAAATTTGAGGGGAGGATCTTCGGCGATCATGGCGTGTAGGTTATATTTTCCTCTAAATTTTGGACGCTGAATCCAAATAAACCTAGACCCGGGACGATTTGCGCCCACCTGAAGAGGTCATGGGTCAAAATGGGTATCTATCTACCCATTTAGAAAGTTGGGTTTCGAGGTTTCTGGTACCTAGGCGTGTGGGGTATCGTTTTCCACTAGATTTTGGACGCTGAATCGTTTTAAATTAGTCCCCATGCGCCTGGTCCGAGGAATAACCGACCCCTGAGAAAGAATTTGCTGCGTTTTTTTTTTTTTTGTGAAATCAGCAATTACATTTTGTGCTTCATTTGATTTGGTTATCCACCCTTTATCCGTCTGTAAAAGCCGTACGAGTTTATAGTATTTATTTAAATCTTTTGACCCAGGTTGAACCGTTCGAAAATAGTTCGTTAAACGGTCAATCATTATCCGGTTTGTAAAACAAACAGCTCTTCCATCTAAATTACTCAGTCACGAAACTTGTCACGAAACCCTCGGCGTGTTTTCACTCAATCAAATTTGTTAGAACACCGAAACTTCCTTGACGAATTGATTACATGATCCTGTGTACAGTTTATCTCTTACTCCAAGATGATGCTTCTCTTTAGCTACGTATAGTAATATGGCGTTATGATTATGATTAGTCATGAGCTCTAAATTGCCCCATCACTGCCTCTTTGATCTATCGGGTTCGCCCGCTGAAACGATAGATGATTGCAGCTGCACACCAATACGTTTTGCTAATACTATTGATTCATGGTCAGAATTGAATGAGGATCAGAGCTTCTATCAGGTTGATATTGAAACGTGATGAGTAGCAGAATTGCGGTACCACGATATCAATTAGAATTGAATTAATTTTCTCAATGTCGAAAATACAAATCAAATACAACTCAATACAAACACAAATAAAATCTCTAGCAGGAACTTCTGGTATATCACATTTTGGTTAGTTATTCCTTATATAATCAATCCATGTTTTCATGCAAAAATTCAACCTCATTGGCTCCTAACAATTTTTCCTGGGCGTTTCGAAGGGGTTTTGATCAAAATAGGCAAAAATGTCCTCCACCGTCCACGCCATTTATGGTAGTAGACAATTTTCTAAAAATCTTAAATTTGGCCAGGGGCCCGTTTTTGGCTTTGGTTGGTCCTCGAAACTTTTCAGCCCGATGGAACCAAACTTGAGGAAGGAACGGGTCAAAATGTATTTTTTGAAAAATGGATTTTTGAGATTTTTGGTGATTTAGGCATGTGGGTGTCGTTTTCCACGGTGGTTTGGACGCTGAATTGATTGGATTGAGTACAAGACGCTCCACATTCATTGTATTCCCCCATTTTCTTCATGTTTATGGTCCGATAAATAACCACACTCTGTGAAAGAATTTGCAGCGTTTTTGAATTGAATTAAATTAAAAACTTCAATTTTAAAATTAGTTTTCAAGCGTTTTCTATTCGATCTTTTCATCGTCAAAAAGATGGCAAATTTAATTAGATTTGATTACTTTGATTGACAACGTAATAGATGTTGATTTTCTTGTTCGACCTCATTATTACCGCCGTATTTGGCTGTGTAATTCTTCGCTGACAAAACGAAAAATTGGACAATGGAGACCTTTTGTATGGAGCCCGCAGATGAGAACGCTTAGTGAAGGTGTCTTGGGTGGGCGTTGAGGACCACCCAGGTTTTAGGCATCGAGTGTACGAGTTCCCGCGGGAGAGTAATGTGATGTTAGTGGGAGATAAAGAGATCTATGATTCCTCAGTTATGAAGTCAATCTGAGGTAGGTTTGAGTCTTGAACATTCCCTGCATTGCGAGTGAAATGGATGAAGAAGATTCCATTCGCATCCAAAATTCTCCATTGCCGCTTGAATCAGCAGTTGTTATAATTTATTCATATATTTACAATCAAAAAGCCCAACTTCATATAAAGTGGCTAAAAGTTATGAATTATAATCTCACAGCACTTATTCAGTTAATCACTAGTCGACGCGGTCATTATCAACGTTAAATGTGTGGATCTTGGGCCTATTTGATTACGTAAATTCGCCCTATTTTGATTAATTCGTATTTATATTTAAATTGGTAAACACCTAATATTGTGAATATAAACATGCCCTGGTGATACATACTGTTGCGAGATTGCACCTGCGCCTGTCAAATGGGCTGCCGGCGTTGCAGGGTCAACGACCTGTGGAGGGCTAAGGGTCGCTCTCGAACATTCATGTGTCGTATTGAATTGGCTGGAACCTTCCCGTTTGCTCGAGACAACACGTCAAGTTCCCAGAACCAGGGAAGGTTCGAGAAGGTACTCGACCAAGAGGCAGCCAGTATAAAAGGGACCCAGGAACGCCGCAGGGCAGTTCAATTCAGAGTCCAAATATAGATGCTTCCTGTTATAAATCGTGCCATGCCATGTGATAAATAGTGCGACAACTGCGTTATAACCGCAAATTGTGCTTTGTGATTGTGTAAGTGTGTAGTGTATTATAGTGAACAATTGTAATAAATTATTAACGGAGACTATAAATCGTTACAATACTGATGGTAATGACCTGATGTGAGAATATCCTTTTGAAACTACTCAGAGAACCTTGTCATTTCAACCTAGTTGGCTAATAGTGTTTGCCGAGTACTTGAGGTTGTGTCCTATAACGCAGTATACGAACGGGCCCAGTCTCACCAATCATCTGTCAAAATGCTTGAATACTTGAGCAGTTTCTCCGGTGGCTCGCCCTATGCGTGTAATTATCTCGTAAAAACACGTTCATGAATGAACCAAATTGTTTTTAAAATCGCTTCAGTAATTCAATAATTATGGGTAATTTGTATGTAGTTGATATGAGTCCCTCGAGGGCTTCAATCAAATTTTCTTCATCAGTTCCGTGTAGGCTTTCGTCCTTGTATGAGAGGTTCTTGATAATTACGAGATATTGAGTAACATTCATCAATCAGCTCATGTGGCTGTCTAAGTTGAGACAAATGAATGGGTATGTGAATGGTAATTCCGCGGAGGGTAATTCACAAAATCGAAAAGCATCTTGAAGATGATTAGGCTCATCAAATTCCTTTGTCGAGTGATAAAGTAGAGCGATGGATCTCAAGTTGAAGAATCACGTAACAAGCGATGTCCCAAACTTTTCTTTTCATCGGATTCAATCTTCATCACCCTCCGAACTTTTCCTTCAATGCATAATTCAGGTCACTTCTTAATTTTCGGTTGACTGCTTTTGAATTAGTTTTTAGGAGAGTTTTCAGAAGAAGGCAGAGTTATTGGCTTCTTTCATTTATCAAAACGAAAGAACTTGGTCGAGGTGATCAGATTCGTGGATTTCATTTGAAAAGAGAACAAAAACGAATAGGATGGCTCAGATCACCTTACAATTCATGAAGTACGTGATACCTCTGCCGTCAAACTCCCCCTCATTCGAACAGAGCTTTTACTATGGGCTCGTGACTGATGTGTAAAAGTTGGTAACGAGCCTTGAGCGTGGCCCCTTCGCACGAGCCCACGAGGGTGTCAAGGAGGGCAGAGGTGGAGCGAAAACTTGTTCAATCATGTGCACGTGTGTTGGAAAGATCCACCCTTCGCAGGGAGAATAAAGGGATTGGCAATGAAAGTCCTGTTAGCGCTTTTGGGGAAAGGGCTGATGTGAAAGATTGTAAAGGAACGGCGAGTGGTCGTTGCAAGGGGGGTCTTGCCGCAGACCCCAGCACGCAGAGGAGAAAAAAACCCGGGAAATGGGGTTTTCTTGGAATCTTTTTCGAACAACCTTCTTTCAAAGATATCTTCGCACCTACGTTATTAGTTTTTTATTCCGACCTCTTTCTTCCGTAACATGAAGTTGTAGGTCTTTCGCGCTCCGAGAATCATGAAAAACAATGTGTTGATAATCTTCCTGAAAAAAACTTGAATTATTTCCGCTACTCGTAAAAACTTTGTGCTTGCGAGCTAGCCTGAGGGCATCCCCTTCTTTTCGCAAATTAAAGTAGCTCATCTTCAATAGCAACAACAGTTTCTGTTCAGAAATGATAGCTGCAAACATTACTCAAACCAAAAACATCGCAACATTGTGAATGGGAACAATCAAAAGGCTCTTCTTACCTAACATGGCTGGCTCTCAAAAAACCTGTGAAATTCAGGTCTTCATCTTTTCCTATTCACGTGTACCTAGTTACCATTGATAAATCAATTAAAACCCTTGATTACTACTTCCTTGCTGCTCTGGCTATGTCATTTAGGTGAACTCAGCGTATCCAAGGAATTACATTTTGTTATTTTCCCTCATAGAACATTATCGAGGGCTGCCGTCGGTGGAAAATCGAAAGAGAACATCGATGTTGACATCAAAGTCACCATCGACTCCATTGAACATGTTCCGAAAATATCGGCAAAACGTTGAATATCGAATAAAAATCGATGTTTTGATAACATTGACATCGATTTATTATCCATAGAGCCGTCGTCACATCACTGCCCCATATTCCCGCACTATTTCGATTGTGTCTGGAGTTTCCATGTATTTACTGCATAATTATGATAAAATCGCCGGTTCTCACCTCATCCCATCACATATCATGAGGACGAAAAGTTACATATTGTTTATAACACATTGGCTACTCTGCCATAACTGCTCCACTTGCCATGAGGTTATTTGTTTCCCCAAATTCGTTTAGATAACATCTTTTTAACTTGCTCTCGTGAATTTGTTTCTTCATAATTGCCCTGGATCGAGTCCCCTAAAACCCTGCAAGCTTAGGTTATGGCCAAAACTAAAGAAAAACGCTGAAAATTCTCACTCAAAGGTTGGTTATTTCTCGGATCAGGAGTATGGTGACTCATTCCAATCGATTCAGTATCCAAAAATTAGTGGAAAACGGTACCCCACACGCCTAGGTATCAGAAATCTCGAAAAATGGGTAGGTAGACCCGTCCCATTGGATCCAGTCCGAAATTTAGTGGAAAGTGATACCTCACACGCGTAGATCGCCGAAAATCTTGAAAATCCATTTTTCAAAAAACACATTTTGACCCCCCCCCCCTCCACCTCCCGGGTCCGATCGGGCTGAAATTTTTCGCACACAGTGCCGAAAATGTAACTTTGAAAGCAGGAATTGCCCTAAATCAAAAATTCCAGCCTACTTCTGTGCTGTATTCCAGTTCATTGAGATACTGTAACCCATTCTGGCACATAGCCCATGATCGAGGCATGTTCCCTCCATTTTCCTCCAACGCCTGTGTCAAGCAATGACTTTGAATCATTCACAGCTCCTTGCAAAGAAGGCCAAGACACGGTTGACGAACAGGTTTGGCACTCATCTGTGAAAGCTCATACGACAGTCTATTTGTTCAGCCTTCACGTCCGTAAAGTGTGTCCCAGAGACACTCGTCGATTAATTTTTTTTTTCTCCACCATACCTCGCTAATTTCACAACCGATCCTACAGTCCTTGGATTTAATCAAGTTGTACTCCCTTCATGCTCCTGTCACGAATGTGTTTCGCGGAACATTGCACACTGCAGCTCAACGTCAACTCATTCCAGTCGTGTGCTCTCGTTGTGGAACCGGCCCCGTTAGATTATCCGCCATTTTATCAATGAATTCCTCCGTTTTCAACGACTAGCAAACAAACCTCATGAGCCGTAAACGTTGAACAGATTCCCTTTGATTACTAGTTGCAATCTCAGTCAATATCTACTTTATCCATTTAAGGGTAAAGAGGCTCGAGTTTCTCGTTACATCGTGGTGTTTATGGTAATTTGTCAGCATTTTTCCCGAGGAAAACCCTTGATTGTCAAGTCGCGTTATTATGATTCACCTAATGTTCTCTCCTTGTTGAGTCTTTCCGGTTTTTTTTTCTCGTTTTACGCATGCAAATTTGAATACATTATCACCGTAAAACGTTTATTTCGTGCCCAACGTTCCTGGCGATTTACATAATCCAGCAGATGTTGGGAATTGCTTGACATATTTGCTCGTATCGAATGTACGTTTCACCGAAGAGATGTGGGCACTCAAGGGAGGGTCTTACATGTCGAGGTTCAAAGATTTACTTGAATCTATTCTTTATTGGTAATCTTTCAATGATCCGCTCGGTTAGCTGTCTATAGTGAGTGAAATTGAGGAAAAGAGTAATGCCATGAGTTTTCGAAGAAAATGGATTCAGCTCTCATATAAGGTCATTTGAAGGTCTTGTAAAAATCTCCTTATTTCTGGACCATCAAAAATCCCTTCTTTCAACTTGGCATCAGATTTATATTGAAACTTCTTTTCCAAGTATTTAAAACATTGACCATTGGCATCTAAGGCTTTCACAAATTGCTTCAAAACCTATATATACATTTTTAGACATTTTTTGCTGTTATTTTGTTGGTTTGACCTTCAAATGACCTTGAAAGCGATCTGATCTGAAAAAAACTGGCAAACAATTCGAAATCAGCGACCCAAAATACGTAAAACACCACAGGTCGCTTTCATGGACTTTGACTTTTTTTTGTGTGTGCCTGTGTAATTAATGGCAGATTGGATGTACTGGTAATGTCATTTTCGCGTTCCCTAAGCGCGTCCAATATTGGCAGGGGCTCGTCATTTAGATGTGCAGGTTCAGAAGGACTCCCTTTAAATTAATTTTCAGTTTTTTATCTGTCAAGAGGGAGGAATGTTGAGGAAAAGTATCAACTATCAAGCAACTTGAAGTTTTCTTAGGTATGCTGATCTCAATTCAGCACTATCTGCAGCCCCGCCGTGGTGGTCCTTTAGTGCCAAGTGAGAGTGGGGGGGGGGGGAGGAGGCAAAACTCAGCAGGTTATGAGGAAGGAACTGTCAGATGATTGATTAATTCGTTTTAATTATTCTTCGCTGTTGTTATAGCCCCAATGTGTCATGAGCAAACTAGGAGAAATTCCGCCTATCCGCCGTCCGGTAGTTGAACATTTTCTTAAAATCCTAAATTTTGGTCAAGGACCCGTTTCCGACTTTAGTTGGTCCTTGAAAGTTTTCAGCCCGATCGGACCAAATTTGGGCAGAGTAGGGGTAAAATGTGTTTCGAAAAATTGATTTTCGAGATTTTTGGCGATCGAGGCGTGGTTGGTGTCATGTTTCACTAAATTTTGGATGCTGAATCAAATTAAATGGGTCCCAGAACGATTAGTGCCAACTGGAAGAGGTTATGGGTCAAATTTAGTATCTATCTACCCATTTCGAATATATGGTTTTTCGATATTTCTGGTACATAGGCGTGTGGGATATCATTTTTCACTAAATTTTGGATCCTGAATTGATTGGAATGGCTCAAGGACCCGCCATACCCACTGTTTCCCCCATTTTGTTCATGTTGAAGAAATTAGTCTCCATGCGCCTGGTCCGAGGTATGAATTTGCTGCGTTTTTGTGCCGAGCTTCCTCAAATTCTTGGGTCATTTTTGAAAATAACCGTGACGGTTTTCTCTTCTTCCAAAACCTACTGCAACTCGATTGCAATGACGCTTTTATGGTTCGTTTAGTACCTTTTGAATTATTCCAATGACTTTTCAACGCTTCCTATTCTACCGAATGAACTGAATCACCTGGCCGGTCTCTTGATGTTGATGTTGAATCCAGTCACTCAAGAGCAAACGGAGACGTCTGTTTCGAATTAGGTTTGGACGTGGTGCCTACAGTAGTCGGTGCAATCAGTATTCAGTCCCTTAGCTCGAACGTGATCCACCGACAGAGAGGTATTCCGACCTTCGTAGACAACGCCAAGCGCGATTAAACTACGGGAGAACCTCAACGGACTTGGAATCACAAATTTTTCAACTTTTTATTATTTAGAAAAAGAAGTATGCAAATAAACACTGAACGCTTGCTGAGAATGGTCATATACCACTGGTGTTTCTTTTGCCTCGTACCGTCGACATACATTTTGAGTGACGATTTGGAAACTGAGCACACATTCTACGATTCACAGAAAATTATATGAATTATATATTATAATATAAAACAACCACCCTTAGCAGGAGCAATAGTTACAGAATTTCCAAGCTAATCGTGGACAAAAGAATCCTTTTTTGAACTTGTTGGAAGTCCAATTTTATTTTACTTTGATTTGGGTTGCATATTAATTTTTAAAGTTATCATTCCATTCTTACATACTTTTTGCGCACATTTTATCTTATTTTTGATACAAATTTTTCATACTTCGTATTATTTTATTTTTCTTTCCACTTCATTTCAGTTTTCCATTTAATTTTTACATCATCCATATTCTAGTCTCAATTTATATTATTTTAATTTATTAATTTATGTTTTTTCGTTGTTTGGAGTTATTTTCTACGGTTACTCATCCCCGAGAACTCCGAGTTGTCTACAGTTGCGTGAAAAAGTACAAAACCAATCCAACAACACTTTGAAAAAGCGATTAAAATAAATCCTCACGTCAAGCCAAAACGTTCTATCGTTGGTCGTCGTCCAATACAAAGGTCAAACCTTCAGCCAGACACGCTCTCTCGATGTCATCGATCATCTTTCAAAGAATGGTCGGTTGAAGTGGCCTCTTTGGTTGGCAAACTTCTTAATTGGTTGTATCAAATTGGCCCCGTCACTTTTCGAGCGAATCTGTCTCATCTCGTAGTCAGCTTTCAACTCCGGTTTAGATAGCATTTTGGGAACGATCCCTTTAACATTGTTTCGCGAGGTATTTTTCATCTCTGAACCTCTCACGTTATCTTATTCGTCTCTTTTCTCTCTCGGATTCTTTCTAGTTTCTTTTGTGGACGCCCGTGGATGAACTGAGGATGAGACGAAGAACAGCCAAATTTAACCTTAAACACCAATGATATAATGAGCCTCATTAAAGAAGGCAGCTTCATTAGTATCAACTTGAAGATAGCGACGCCTAATTAATCCTTTTCCTCGGTTTCATTCTTGAATATTCCTAATTATTTTGATTTCAACTCATCAAGTAGGTCTTTGCTATCATATTTTTTGTAGCTCTGTAGTTATTGGCATCAACAAAAATCAATATACTTTCGAACTTTAAACTTAGGAGTAGGATACAAAGGACCAAGAAATGGAGATTTTATTCTAAAACGTCTTTTTTGTTTATAAGTTATAAAAAGTTCTAATCCTGATGAACATAAATAAAGTAAAGAGCAACAATAATTTCTTGGATAACAATTTTCAAGTTACACACTATTAAGAACATTTGATGCGACAAAATTGCATGCAAATTTCTAGAAAATTCCAGACAATTTGCCAGTCTTCAGCGAATTTTTCCCAAGAGTCATCTGAAGTTGAGTTTACTCTCAAAACATCTTAAACATAACCTGAGTTAGTTACTATTTCATCCTGACGAGATAATTTGTAATTTATTAAAACAAAATGAAGTCGTAAACATCGTCGGTAGATTATTTTCTGACATCTTCAGACACTTGGGGCCGTTTCCCGTGAGAAATTACGTCAAGATTGCTTGATCATCGAGCTTCTGGCGCTGTAGAAACCGATTCTCTGCCATAAATTTAGGATTAATTTGACCAGCTACCGTTTAGTTAGATGGATGTTTCCCCCTTAGCTCTCGCTAAAGTAATTAATGGAGATTCTCGTGGGAACGGCAATCGCGAGGGCTTTGAAACAGTTGAACTGTGTCGTGATTTGATTATTTTTTCACAGATTCACTCCACATTTTCAGTCAGAATTTCGACACACAAGTATTGGAAAACATCAGGGACAGACGTTTGATGAGAACTTGATTTCTTTTGTTCGTTCGGTTCAATTTGTGTCAATTCTTGGGGGTTTAGTGGAGGAATACATGATACACATTTTAAGCCCAGTTCAGAGGCAGGTAAAAGGTTAACGGTTAAAGTTGAAGGTTAACAACGAAATTTTCCAATTTATGGAACCAACAAGGTGGATCGTGAGCCCACGCTTGTTCAAAAGCCTATTTAATCCACATATAGTGCGTATATATTTCAGGGATTCAACTGGAGAGGCGTTGCTTTGAATGAGCCTGTTCATCCTACATTTCATGACTCAGCAATGTCCAAAGTTTGCAAGAACATTATTCATTATACGCGGTAGGTTGTACGAGTGGGATAAGGAGATTGTATTACTGTCCCCACGCTCGGACGTCGCACCTCATCCCCTGTACAGACTCATTCAGGCTCACTGCGAAGCGAGGAGGCGGTAATCCGTTGAGAAGAGGTTTCATTAATGGAATTGACGGTATCTAGGGATCTCCGATGCTTGGGATTTCCACTGAAGGTTGTTCCCTTCTTGCGTCGTTCGGGCGTCAGGCCCTCCAAGGTCCGACGATGAGGGTCGTAGAGGAGGGTGAAATTCGCTCGGCTAAGCAAAAGTCTCGGCGTCCAATAAGGTGGCATGGGGCCGGAATTCGGATTGAGACATTGGAGGAAAGAAAAAGGGACTGGATTCCGAAATAGGAATAGTTTCATTTAGAAGAAGGGAAGGCGGCGCAGTTGCGCAACGCATGACTAATGAGGTCGGGCTGACGATCGGATCCCTCGATATCCCTCGAGTGAGAGACAAGCCCAGTAAGAAAAAGGAGGGAAAAGAGAATGGATTCAAAGCCGTGCGGACTCATTAGCGCGGCTGATGTACAGTTTCCTTGGGCGCCACGCCTACGTCTCTTCGACAATGGCCACTTAAAGTAAAAACTTGGCTGTAACTCCTCTCAAGAGGAAGACGAGGAGCATTAAAAAGCGGCCTTACCCACTAAAGTGATGCTAAGCTGGGTTGCTAATATGGACGGTGATAAATCCTCAGTGAGGCGGGTCCAGCTTGGAACTGTGGTAGTATCATTTCTCCAAAGGGGTGTCCTAAGCAATTTCTAGGCAAGTGGTTTTTTCATTGTAAATTAACTAAGTTCATTTACAATGAAGTCTTTATGGCTCCAATATGATCAAATTATGGGTTTTATCGTTAAAACAACATCCTCTTCCACCACGCAATAGGATTTTTTTTTTGTAAATAAACTTAATGGCTACAAAATGACCAAAGAATGGGTTTTATAATTATAACAGGCTATTCACCCGCCAATCCAAAGTGCACCAGGATAACTTCCTCTAGCAAGTATTTCAAGCTGTCTTTGGATTCCTACTTTCAAGCAGCTCTTCATCAAACAGTACATCAAACTAAATCTAATCAAATATTCATTTAACAATGCAACAAAAATACAATATAAATTTGAAAAATATAGCATAATTGAAATAAATACCACTGCCCACCAAAGAATAACTTGAAGAACTTGTGCTCTTTAGTGAAGTTCCGAAAATCAAAAACTACCTATGTGTAGAATGAAATAATGAACAAATTGCCTAAATGGAAAAAATTAAAAATAAATACGAGCTCCTCCCCCTCCCTTCTGAAATCATCCAGATGGGAGAAAAAATTGTTTTGAATCGCAAATCTTATATTCGCGCACCCAGGGCAACCGCGAGCACGCAAAGTCGCGCAACCCCAAAAATATCAGATAGTGGATGATTGTGAAATATAATGTGTGGCATATAAATTTTTCTTTTTTTTCAACGCTGATTCACAAGATGCTATCCGCTTCTTGATTTGATTCAATTTTCGCGGAATAATGACCAAAATTTGTAAAATAATCCTCTTTTTAGCGCGTATTTGCATAATAAAATAATAAAGGAAAAAATCTCAAGGAAAGCCTGTGAGCGTACGTATTATGCTTATCATAATTTGTACTATACGTAAATTATCGCTATCGAAATGACTAGCTACAATTTTTCTTCCAACTAACTTTTGTCTGATTATCCCATATATTCATCTTCTAATATAAATTCAACGAGATACTTCTAGTTCAACTTTATCCTCTCAACATTTTTTAAAAATTAATAATTTAATTTTTTTATTTTTTATAATTTTATTATTATTATTATTATTATTTATTTTATTTTTTTAATTGAAGGCCAATCTGCTGCACTCTGGCAGATATTAAATTACTTAAACCAGAATATTGCGATTAGTGTGAGTGAGAATCTGAGAATCCTCTACTGTATCTCAAACCCAGGTAAACCGTTGTGATTGTTGGTTGACCTGTTCAATCATACACGTATGCTAACAAAGCAGAGGATCGATTTCCAACGCGGTATTCTCAATTTCAAATGAGACATCAGCAGTGAACCCGACGCACGATCCTGATTACAGTTACAAACTTACGACCAGTAGCGACGTATGTATACGGCTTCAGTCCAAGCCTACTGGGAAACTTATCGTTCTATTTATACGAGGCGGTGCAATGGTGCGAGAGTCGATGTCTGGGGGCGCTTAGTGAGGTGTGAAGGATGCGGGCAGGACGATCGACTGGATGGGTTTCTGGTTTGAGGGTTGCACCCGGTTGATGCTCTTCTCCGATCTAAAAGGCCGTTCTCTGACAGGCCCACATGTCACTGGTATAGTTCTCAAAGGACGATTAACAGCTAACCAGCGACGGCCTGGGGGTATGCTCGTTGCTCACCCCTCTCACATGCTTGATCGTTTCAGCGTAGTGTAAATACTCATCAAATATTACTACTTGATGGAGGATCGTTTTGTAAGGCCTGCAGGGGACTACAGCCGTTACCGGGATCTCAGATATTAATGA
The DNA here is from genome assembly GCA_019603395.1 of Cyrtorhinus lividipennis. Taxonomy (NCBI): domain Eukaryota; kingdom Metazoa; phylum Arthropoda; class Insecta; order Hemiptera; family Miridae; genus Cyrtorhinus; species Cyrtorhinus lividipennis. The sequence goes on from CM034005.1 coordinate 12,597,010, forward strand.
TTGTTATTTTAAGTCGTTTATCTTAATTCATACAGAAATGAGTATCGTTAATCATTAATCATACTGAAATGCGTTGATCATTAGATGGACCTGACTGACTGATTCATTCATTGATCTGTAAATGTTTGAACCCCTTCTGCATAAATACCGACGCCTAGGTGCATTTTAATTGTTCAGGCTGAATCCTTGACAAATAGGCCTAAGTAAAAAATTAAATTGAAGATGTTTTGTTGAGAATTGGGGAGGAAAAAAGGGGGGAGAGGGGGGTTGTTCCCAGAAAACTGAAATGTCTTCAATGTTTAGAAATTGACTTGTCTAGGTAATTAGATGCCATCCGCTCTCCTCAATTGATAAGATTCGTTAACAGCTAGTTTCGCGCTCTCAAATAAGCCCCAAACTACCCTCTTCACCTTATAAATTTCATATCTAGGTCCTTCAAAATTTGTCGAAATAGCCATTTGAAGACTCACTTGAGTAGGAACACAGCTCCCTCCTTGTCCAGCCTGTCAACCCTTTGGGTAACCAAGGCTGCACTGCACCCCCGCCACGCCCGGTGGGTGAATCCATGCACTCCATACTGAATAGTGAGCGAGGATTGAAAGAGTTAATCTGATCAACCTTCTCAACCGTGATGGCACGTTATAGTTACTCACCTTACCCGCTTTGTTGCTGATTTTAAATGAACTCTGGTGTCATGTTCTGACCTAAAAACACTCCATTAAACTGCATTTTGGCCCAAAATTTGAGATTTTTTTTTGTAATTTTTACACTTTTGCAAAATGCAATGTATATATGCAAGAAATTTTCTTGAAGGTATTGCAATTTTTATCATCAAAAACTTATGATTTATTGTAGTCTTCTTCTTGTAGCTAATTTAGCTAATTTCTACTTCACGACTCACGCGTTTTCTAGGGTTGAAGTCATCGTGGGCTTTGTTGAAGGAAAATCATGAGCGGGGAAGCTCTTAGCGACATGGTAATCCCCTTCGCACTTCCCCGTGCTTCAATGCGCTTGAATAAATGAAATGGGAATGCCTTCAAAAATGTATGCATAAACCCTTTGAGGGAGCTTTTTATGTGTCCACACGCTCGCGCTGGTGATGTCTCCGATCCCTATGCGACCAGAAGTGATACGCCATTCATCATTTACAAACAGCGTCAATATGAAGATTCTCTTATTCGATGAAAATATCGATGAGCGACTTATTATGAAGCCCCCGGGTACGGAAAATAAGAAGGGAGATCGTAGCGGCGTTGAAATGCTTCAACTCGGAGAATAGGGGCATCAATAACCCCAACTCCGCAACGCACCTTCCGTTATAAATTACCTCGATTCCTCCAGCTGGAAGTGACGCTAAGTCTTCCTTGACGCAGATGCTAAATGCCTATTCGGTGCGACGGGGATCTGAAAACGGAAATATCTTGTGGATTTAACCTTTTCGCGTTTACTCACTCAAATGAATTCTTGACTTCTTCATTAAGTGATCGGATTCCCTCGTGTTCTATTTTACAAAATATCTCTGGCGGAAAAACATTATTTCACGAATTTAATCGAGGAGTGTAAGACCTGTTACATCATCAGCTGTAATTTGAAATAAATTGTCAACGCCGCTTAAATTCATCCAAAGCTTTTACGATTAGCTGGATCCTTGATGATGAAACTCATCATCGTTATGTCTGAATGGGACAATTCTAAAAATATTTGTCCATGTTGTGTTCGTCGCCCAACCTTCTAATCCCGTGTTTTTAACCCGTGTAAGAGTCAGTGCAAACGTGTGACGTGACATTTCACCGCACTCGTTGCTCACATCAGTTAGTTCTAATCCTCTGAAAAGAGCCTAATTGAGCCTAATTGTAGTGTGAAACTAGCAGGTAGCTGAGTGAGAGGTATGCCTCCACAGTACGCCTGGACGTTGGTAGACATGATGCGAAAGGCCATATCTCCACGTCCCACGATGACGATTATCCAAAATGTCAATATCTTCGATTCGGGCCAAAAAAAGGTTTTTGGGCGTTTCAAGATGTCTAGATCAAAATAAGCAAATGTCCTTCGGTCGTCCACGCCGATTTTGGCAGTAAAAAATTCTCTAAAAATCTAAAATTTTGGTCAGGGATCTGTTTTTGGGGCCAATTGGTCCTCAAAACCTTTCAGCCCAATCGAATCAAATTTGGGGGAGTAGGGATCAAAATGTGTTTTTCAGAAAATGGATTTTCGAGATTTCCGGCGATTTAAGGCCCAATCACACAGGACGCGTTATAACGCGGCGTTCAGGTAACGCGCGTTACCCCCGACGTTCGGCGATACAGCGACTTCACACTCACCGCGTTATTATTGGGCGTTATCTGGGCGATCCAAAGAAGAAATGTTTCAATGGACAACTCAGTCTAGCCCGCCGTGTAGTCGAAAAATGCTTTTGGTATATTGGCAATGAAATGGCGTGTATTTTTGAGACCCTAGAAACAGGCTCAACTGCTGATTACATCGTGAAAGCAGCTACCTGCTTACACAACTACATTAAAATGATGAGTGATGTTCATCTCGAATATTCTGCCAATGACCGCGATGCCACCGAGCCCATGCAAGGGCTGGTTACAACAACTCCCACCAATCGAAGATCAACGAATGCTGCGATTCAAGTTCGAGAAAAGTTTGCTGATTACTTTGCCAGTAGGTCATCATAACACACATCTCCCACATTGATGCATGGTACACAGAACACATACAACAAAACAGATAACACAATACTTTAAGTATTTATTTTTATATTATATATATTTTATTTTATTTATATTTTTTTACTTATATTATTTGTATTCGTATTTATATTATTTATATTTGTACTTATTTATATTTATCTTACTTGTAATGCTCAGTATTCCTGCAATCTTTTTCCAAGCCTCCATCTTTTTCAACACATTCTTGTATCGTTCATGTGAATGATCGTATAAATACACAAACTTCCGCACTTGATGAATTAACGCCTCTGTTTCCTCACTCATCTTGTTATGTCAAGTGGGAAAAGTCTGAGTAACGCCCGAGTAACGCGCGCTATTTTGTATTTTTGTACAACTCGAAAGGCTGACGCCGCGTTACCGTCGCGTTACTAAAGTAACGCCGCGTTATAACGCCGTGTGTGTGAACGGGATGATGCTTATGCCCGTCATACAACCTGACAACCGTAACGCGACGGTAACGCGACGCCTAACGCCGCGTTATAACGCGTCCTGTGTGAATGGGCCTTTAGGCGTATGAGGTATTATTTTCGACTAAATTTTGGACGCTTCATCCAATGATATGGGTTTTAGAATGATTGGCGCCCGTTGAAAGAAGTTATGGGTCAAATTGGTATCTATCTACCCATTTTGAATGTGTTTTCAAGATTTCCGGTACCAAGGCAAGTGGGGGTACCATTTTCCACTAAATTTTGGACGCTGAATCGATTGGAATGAGTCTTCATGCTCCTGGTCCAAGGACTAACCAATCACCTCAACTCGGTGGAATAGTGTTGTATGTAAATAGTATCAAATAATATTATACCTCGCGATTCAATCAAAGATGGGGTGAACCAACAACCTGAAGTCGGCGTCTGTTCAATACCGTTTTCCCCTTATTTCATCTATTCCGTCCTGGACAAAACATTCTTTCCCCTCAATGCTATTTTTGTTTTTACGCTCGGTCGCTTGTCAGATTCCGTGGTTGAACTAAAAGGCGTTGACAGTCTTGATGAGCGCACAGCATGCACCTTTGGCACTTTACCAAAATTTCGTGTTTGCTCAAGCTAATAATATTCATCCCGATATGTTGATCTTTTTTAAATTGTTCCTTTTGAAAGAAACGCATTTCCTTCTCGAGAGCACATCGTCATCGTGTTGAACCCTTTCCACTCACATTGAGACATTATACGAGCTTCGTTTTTTCGGTCCTCACCCCTTTTCGTCCCTCCATGTTTTTAATGCTTTCTTTGCTGAGAATCCTTTTTTTTACCCTTTCAGTTGAGTCAATAACAGAGCATAAAAATAAAGCGTTTTCAATGTGGAAGAGCCCCAGAATTCCAAGCCGGTAATGAAATGCCTTTTTTTCTTCCCTCCAAAAATAACATCCCAGCTCCATAGAAACGGTCGAGAGAATAAATATATATTTTCCATGTTTAACGAATCTTCTTGCGCGCGTCTAAGAACCTGGCATCTTTCTAGTGGAACGTTTACTCGTCTTGTGCTGTTTGAGGGGGCTCATGCAAATGCGAGCAAATATTTTCACGAGCCCCTCTATAGCTTGAGAAGCTGAGCTTTGAGGCGAAACTGTGCATAAACGATATTTACGAGCTGGAGAATGAGCGCGGTGAATATTCCAACAAAACCGACGCTGTTGACTGAGGTTTCAAAGATGATTCATCAGTTTATTTGAATCCTTGATTTTTTTTCTCGCTGTGAACAGCTTACTTAGAGGCTTGATTTGATGTTTTCTCTGAACAGCGCGGAATGCAGTTCTGCACGGATTTTAGGACAACATTATTTCGATTTCGAGTTCGGACGTTGTCAAACAGGCTCTCGGCTCATGTGTTATGCATGACGTGTCAGCACCAGCAGATGTCGAGCGTGTGATGAGCTTCTGGGTCGTTATTGTCGAACGATCAACACGCTGGTCCAGTCGAGGATGTTCCTGTTGTACTCGAATATTAGTATTCGCAGCGTGTAGGACGATTCCAAAATTATTATCAGAACTGAAATGTGGCGGATTCAAACAATTTCTCATTTTAAATCTTGTTCCAACAGAGAATATCCCAGACTGTTATTAATTTTCAAATGCTCGTATACATTTCAATTAGTTTGACTATGATATCAAAATCGTGAATAATACCGTCCAAATTAATTCTGAAATGCCAGTGGCTTGTCAAAACGATAATGTTTCTTATCAATTTTCCATGCTTTTTGTGTTCATTCTTCTTCTTCAAGTGCCGTCTTCGTTAACGAAAGTTAGAGACCACTTCACAGAAACGTTCTTTTTAGCTCGTGCGAGTTGAAAGAGATCCGCTGCTCTGCTAATGCACGATGCTCTCCACTGGCCGGCTCACCTGCACCCAGCAATCTTGCTCATCATTATGGTCTGCAGCAGTTCGTATTTCGAATTCCCCATAATGTGGCCAAGATACGCAACCTTACGCCGCTTTATGGTGCACAGTAGCTCCCGGTTGATGTGGTTTTGCTGCAGAATGTAGTCATTAAGTAGACGTAGTCCATGGGGTCTTCAACGTTCTCTGGATCAACCAAACGCCTTAAACCGGTTTATATCCACAGCCATAAGCATCCACGACTCAACACCTTGGTCCATCCTTTCTATGAGGATCTGGTATGTCCTTTCCATCCTTGTGTCCTTGTGTCCTTTCCATCCTTTCCTGTCATCCTTTCCATGTTGAAATTTGACCATCCCTCAGCGCAGAAAGAAACGCTCCTCTTGCCTACACAGAAAACGTCGCATCTTATTGAATGCAGCTCGTGCGACCTCAATCCAAGCCTTCAACTCACCCTGCAAGGACCAGTCCATAGACAACAGCTGCCCCAAATTCTACTTGCTCTAGCGGCTGGCCCATCACCACCAGAGCACACTGCTTCCGACCAGACAGATACTGCCATGAACATGATCTTGATCTTGGACACATTGATTCAGAACCCGTACTGATGGCACCGTGCGTCCACTATATCAGTCAGTACCAGGAGTTCCTCTGGAGAGTTCGCCAGGAGAACGATATCATCCGCAAACCTCAAGTTCGAGAGGGCATTCCCATCGTCACATCCGTCCAATGCCTCCGAGTAAACAATAAAGAGGACAAATTTATGAAAGAAATTAAAGAGGAACATTTCTCCTTGAGGGGAGAAAGAAAGTTGTCCTTCGAACGCCGAAGAGTTCACATCGTCTTGACGGCTTCTTATCTTCTGTGTTCTCTCTCTCATTAGTGGTGTTTTTCCGTCTTTGTCGCACCGGGGCAGCAGTACGTGTCGGGACTTTCGAAGAGATATCGCGTTTCGGGCTTATCATCGGTCCATCTGTCGGTATTGCTCCGTGTTTGCACCGGTCGGCGAAGAACCTACGTAATGGACTGTGCAAAGTGCAGTAGGGAACTTCACTCCCCAAGGAAAACAGCCAAATGCTCGGTTTGCCTTGAGTCTTTTCACCCTGGATGCACGAGGTTGAAAAACCTCGATAACTTCAAAAAAATGAAGAAGGAGCTGCGAGTCAAATGGAAATGTGACAAATGCTCAGGTAAAAAGGAGGGCTACGAATCGGCGGGATCGGAGAGTGAAGAATCCGTGTGCGATGAAAGGGCAACGGATGGGATAAACGAAAAGTTATCTGTTCTGATCAGAGCGGTTGACAACATGAAGGGAGACATGGCGAAAATAGGTAGAATAGCTGTGATCGAATCTAAGCTTGCGGACATGCAGAACTCACTCCAATTTATGAGTGAGCAGTTTGATTCGTTTTCAAGCGAAATAAAATCACTCAAGGAGGATATTGTCGACCTTCGGAGTGAAAAAGAAAAAATGAAGGGCCAGATACGAGACTTGCAATGGAAGGTGGATTACATGGAGCAAAATGGTCGGAAAGCGAACGTGGAGATTCATGGGGTACCTGAAACAGCGAATGAGAACTGTGTCGAGATAGTCGAAGCTATCGCGAGATCTGTGGAATTTGACGTCATCCCGAGGTTCGCCTACCGTGTGGGAAGAAAAACCCCTGCAGGTCGTCCACGAGCAATACTCGCAGGATTGCCTACGGCGGAGGGCGCAGCCGAAATGATGAAGATTGTGAAGACTAAGAAGACATCGGCTAGACAGATATGTAGTACATGGTCGGACGATAGAATATATGTAAACGAAAACTTGACAGTCTTGAAAAAGGATTTACTTTGGAAAGCAAAGATTAAGGCTAGGTCATTGAATTATAAGTTTGTATGGATAAAAGATACTCGAATTTACGTGAAAAAAGATGAAAGTCACATACCGATTGCTATTCACAGAGAGGAGGATATAGATAGGATGAAGTAGAGTTACATAATTTCAGCAGCAAAGATAATAATTAATAATTCAAATGGCCAATTCAAATAACGAGCAATTAGGTAACATAATTCAAAACTGTAAAACATATGATAACCTTCGGGCTTTTAATGACAGCTTACATCTTTCGAACCATTTACTCCTTCTACACATGAATATAAGAAGTTTCATGAAAAATTTCAACGAATTTAGCGTTTGGCTTCACGCTCAACGTGTTAAGCCTGATTTTATTTTTCTCTCCGAGGTGTGGGCCGAAAGTTCCGGCAATTTCATAGACATCCCGGGGTATAAGAGGTACATCTCTACACAAAGCAGAAACAGGAATGATGGTGTTGTTTTTTATGGGATCAGTAACCTCCTGTACGATGTACAGCAACCTCATATACAAGATGCCTCAGTACTCAGAGTAAAATTTTCTACGCGGAAACAAAATTTTCTGATTTACGGTCTGTATAGAACAGGAGATAGGCTCCAGGAATTCATAGATGAACTTTCTGCCGAACTGAGGTCCTCTGTGGCCAACCAAGATATTGTAATTGTAGCTGGTGATTTTAACATAGATATAAATAATAGTGACAATCGAATTGTAAACGAATACGATGAGGCTATGTCAGCGCTGGGTTTCATTCATAGCATTACAGAGCCCACAAGGGTCGTGGATTCTTCTGCCACCTGTATTGACCACATTTTGGTCAAATCTGGGGGCATCCCTTTCACTCCGGGGGTGGTACAATGTTTTATCACGGACCATTTTGTCACAGCGCTGGCTTTTTCGTCTGATATTTCCGCCAGATCAAAAGAAGTTGTACGACGAGTTATAGACGATGAAGCTCTTGAATCTAAACTCCGTAGTCACAATTGGTCGCCGGTGCTTGTGGAGGATGTTGATGTTTCTGCGGCTTGCCTTGTCAACAGTATTAGGGAATGCATTGAAAGTGTCACAAAGGAAGTCCGTGTTGGAGCTGGGCAGAGGAAACTAACTCCTTGGGTAACTCAAGGGTTGGTGACCTCAATGAAAAAACGTGACAAACTACAAAAAAAACTGAGGCGTCAACCTTTCAATACGCGTCTTAGAGTTCACTTTCTCAAATTTAGAAACTTGCTTAGGGCTCTAATACGTTCGGCTAAACGAGCTTATTACGAGAAACAACTCAATGAGGCGGCTGGTGATAAGAGGAAGGAGTGGGGCGTGCTAGACGAAATCTTAAACCGCAATAAGAGGGAGAAAGAAGGGTGCCCATATGTGTCGGAGATTATGAGGAGGGACAATTTGATAATCAATGATGCTAGATATGAAACGTGCAACACATTAAATGAATACTTCACATCCATTGGTAGTTGCCTAGCTAATGAAATTATTAATAATCCTGCTTTGCGTACTAACCTGCCACCAATACACACGCCTACCACGTTCGTAATACCCCTGATGACCGAGGAATCTTTTTTTAAGGTTGTTAAGCAAATAAGGGGAAATTCCGCCCCGGGACCCGACGGTATCCCAGCCAAAACAATAAAAAAATATGCTCACCTATTAGCCACCCCTATTGTTCACCTATGTAATTTGTCAATAAAAAGGGCAAAGTTCCCGACAATTTTCAAGGTGGCTAAGGTTGTACCACTGTTTAAGGGCGGATGTAAGCTAGATCCTGGCAACTACAGGCCAATTTCGATGCTAAATATCCTGGGGAAAGTGTTGGAGAGATGGGTGAAAACCTGCTTGGTCCAGTATCTCGAGTCAAATCGGATACTGAGTACCGCCCAATATGGGTTCAGGGAGTGTCGCAGTGTTGACGATGCCCTGTTCCACATTACACAAAACCTTTACAGGAGCAGGGATGCCAGGTTAAAGTCGGCAATCGTTTTCCTAGACTTGAAGAAGGCATTCGATTCAATAAATAGGACTCTTCTATTGAGGCGCCTGGAAGAAGTGGGTATATTGGACGGTTGCTTGGAGTGGTTCACAAGCTATTTATCTGGCCGAACGCAGTTTGTTGCCGTTGGTGATACAACCAGTGAGGAAAGGCCCATAGAGTTTGGTGTAATTCAGGGTAGTACTCTAGGACCTGCACTGTTTTTAATTTATATAGATCGCCTCGCCTCTCTTTCCCCAGAGGGTGACATTGTCCTTTTTGCAGATGATGCAGCTGTGCTGGTGTCGGGTCCCACCTGGGAGGTGGTAATGTCGGAGATGCAGTTGCTGTTGGCGCGGGTTAATGGGTGGTTGCTTGGGAATTTTCTTTCGCTGAATTCTACCAAAACCAAGTATATGCTCATTGGCGGTGGTGACGTGCCGCCTCATGGAGACCTCAGGATCCATTCGTGCGCTCCTGGTGCACCATGTAGCTGTATACCGCTTGAAAAAGTAGATAAATTTAAGTACTTGGGAGTGTACATTGACTCGGCACTTGTATGGGACCAACATATCTCCTACTTATACACGAAGCTTCGAAAATTTATCTATTTATTTTACCATGTGAAGCCATATTTGTCAGGCGAGAGGGTGAAACTGTTATACCATTCATTGGTCCAGTCTCTGCTCCAGTATGGAATAGTGGTGTGGGGTGGGACATTTTTCAGCCACCTGAGAAAACTGGTTATTTGGCAAAAAGCAATTCTCAAGGTGATGCTGGGAAGGTCTAGGAGGTACCCCAGCCATTTGTTGTTCCAGGAGATAAAGGTTTTCACCATAAGGCAATTGTTCATCAAATGTTTGATTTTGTACTACCACCGGAATCCGTCTGTTGTAAATGCACCGTATACCCACACACATTCAACTAGATTTCAACTTCTGCAGAACGTAGTAAATCCTAGAATTAATTTAACATTAACTAGTAGAAGTCCGCAATATTTACTACACATTGTCTATAACTCTTTGCCCCCTCATATGAAAGATCCTAGTCAAGTCACCCGCGCCACCTACAAGAAATTAATTTTTACATGGTTGATTAACCTCGGTCCGGAGAATACTGAAAATATGCTCATGAGTTTATATGTTTAGACTACGAGCTAGAAGATTATATATATATTTTTTTTTGTTATTACTTTAATTTATTAATTTATTAATTTTCTCATTTTGTATTTTTTAATTTGTCGGAGAACAACTCAGGCCCGTCAATTCAGGCACTGCCTACAGACGGGCCTTATTATTCGGGTAATTTTTGGTTTGTAAGTGGTCTCTTGTTTTTTTTGTAGTGAATAAAATTTCTTTCTCTCTCTCTCTCTCTCTCTCTCTCTCTCTTTTTTTTTTTCATAACATTTCTTTTAGAGTGAATAAACTCTCAAACAAAGCTCATACGAGCTTCTGGGCATGTTGGAGTCGAACATTTTATAACGCATCAAACATACGACTTCTGGCATCATGATGTAATGAGTACCTACTTGTCTGAAGGTAAAGCAAGCCAGAATCGTGCATTAATAAGATTTGGGAACCTAACTGACCAAAATAAGTCATTTCTCACTAACATTGATAGTTTTAGTTGACGTAAAAACTCAATTAAACGCGCACGTTTCAGGCTATAGCCTCCAAGCTGATTCAGGCAAATTTTTAATTTATCTACACTTCTCAAAAAAGATGAATATTTTTACGGCCCCAGAAAAATCAATTAATTATCAGAATAAATCGAGGTATATAAATAAAAAAAATTGGATAAATAGTATACGAAAGCAGTATCCTCGTTTCTTTTATGGAGGATCGCCTCGAATTAATAATAACGATATGCTTTAATTGCCTGCAACCCTTCCTGATACTAATCCAACATTAGCCAAACTAAAATACGTATTAGCAATGAAATATTACAAACTGTCCGTTACCACCCAACAGAAAAAATTGTAGCCAATCGATCCAGCCGAAGGAAAAAAACAAGCCTTGACGTTTCTCGTATGGAAATAAATGTCGTCGGTTTGCGGCTCATTTCTCAAGAGTTATGACGGAAGTTTTAAATATAAAAAATACATTTATCGGACTATAGATTACGTATTTATACGTCTGTTGGAGAAGAGGGAATTGACGTAGACAGGTGGGGAGTTAATGAGTTGGGCTCTGTATGGCCTCGTGCCAGCAGGCACCGTGGTGGGTCTTCAGGGGCTGACAGGGCTGAGAACTAGGGGAAGTGTATTTAGTTTGGTGGTCCCTCGAGCTCTCTCGTGCTTAATGACTTCGAAAAATATGATTTTCCTTTGATTTAGTGAAGCGGGAACAAGCTGAGTTTGTCCATCGGTTATTTCGGGGGATAAATATAGCCCTAGTTTAAAAAGCGTTATGTCGCAACGGCTGCCAAGGCTCGGGAACCTCGGAGGAATCGAATATTCATATTTGTTTGTCTGGCAACCCTTTACATGGTCTCTCCCGTTTCATTTTTATGACAGCCATAATTTAGTAACTTTATCGCGTGTCAACCGTCTAAATTTGTCTTTTGTTTACGATACTGATTTTACATATTTTTTAAAATATTTTATTCTTTTTGTTTTTCAACGCTGGGATGGTCGTTCGATAAAATCCATGATGTGGAGGGCAACACTAATTTCTGTCACTTTGAATGTTGTAGGATCGGTCGCACTGCCGCTTCCTTAGGTGATCTAAGGCAGGACCCATCGACTGGTTTCAAGAGGGCTTCAGTCGTAAAATAATTTATTCGCTTCATCTGAACCGGTGTATGTCGTCATACTCTGTGCGTGTATATTCAGTTGAGTAATTACTCTTGAGAAACTTAACAATTTGACATTCTATGAACGATTAAAGACCATGTTAATAAACGTCCTTTTTGGCAGTTTCGTTCGCTTAGAAGAAAAAAAATTCTCTTTGAAACACGCACCTCGTAATGAATGCATACTCAAAACGGAACCGGGACGATGCAAAGAATGTAATCAACAATCGCTTGATGTACTTCAATACTTTCTAGGAGCGCATTGTTGACATATTGACACGCATCTGTTGCTACCGTCGTTTTGGTGTCATCACTAATGAGGTCGAACACCTGTGGCCCGAGAAATTGGACCACCCATCAGGATGTGGCAACTGTTGACACAAGCAAAGGAGAGGAAGGGGTTTGATGAATGGGAAAACTGGAGAAAACGGCAGTTGGAGGCTGATTCGGTGGGCGGGGTGTTGAAATTTCGAACGTTTACTACAAAGCAACTACCGTCTCATCAAAACATAATTCGCTATTCAATACAAAAAATAGATCTAATAATTACAATTTATCATTTTAATACGTAGTTTTATTGTTAGGTTTCCTTATCTGTCACTCCGTCACAAAGCGGGTAAGTGTTCGTTCCATCGAGATGTAGTCCATTTCGACGAAATCTAAAATACTCCGGTGAGGATTTGACCCGAACAGGTAATGGAAGCTAACTACCTGTGACTTTGTGTTTTATAAATAGAAATTAATGACATGAAAGGAAAGATGATGAGACAAGAAAGGTCGTATTCCGTTGTCATTATTTACAGGAAAAATAAAAAATAAAAAATGGAAAGGGTTGGCCATTTAGAGTGGGATTGTAACACGTCATGCATAAATATGGGGACGAAATTCAAATTACATTGGAAGGGGGTTTGTGAATGGTTTTCGGGAACAGATGATAGGCAAGGGAAAAGTTCCATTTCGGACTCCCTTTTCCCTTTATGCATATTATAGGAGGTTGTTTGGTGTGGAGGGGAATCGGAATTGACTCGGATAAAAACACGGCTGCCCGGAATATTCAGAGCCAATAAAATACAATTAAAAGAATAATGAAGGTCCCGGGACAGTGCTCTTTCCTGAGGATTGAGGGAATGCGAAAAGCCTGGTCAAAATACGCGTCACACTTTCGTCGTTTCCCTCGTCATGACTAGCAATGAGTTGGAGAGAATTCGGGGTTATTACTCTATTCTGACGAAGGGGCCGCTTCAACCGATGTGATTCAGGTCATGTCCTACGACCTCGGGCCGACTAACCCGCCGTTTAGTCGGCCGAACCAAGCGGTGAGGGACATAATTCTCCGAGGAGGGTGGCCGGTAGGAGAGCGAAAACTGAACTAAATTCGCCCGGAATGGAAGCACTTCAAATGGAATTGTTCATTCGGTGGGAATTCGCGCTGACCGTCAAATTGATGAGCTCGACGAAAGGTGACCAAAACTGTAACGACGCAGCTCGGGATGCACTGTTGACATTTTTGCCATTAGGAGTGAATGAAATTGAGCCAAAAAATAATTAATCTAGGACAGGGGCAAACACACGATTTATTCTGCTCGTTTTAGATAAATGACAACAATTCGACATGGCCATGGCGTTTTGAATGCTCTCACTATACAATGGCATATTTGCCCCAATTTCATGGTCAAAACTACATCACATCAAACCACGGGGCTAACCGAGAAGCCGGTAAAGAAGTGATGGACTATTCAGTCGACGAGTAACGAATAGTATCATATTCAAAAATACAAAAACGCTGAAAATTCATTCACAATGGATGATTTTTCCTTGGAGCAAGAGTATGGGGGAAAACAGTGAGTGTGGAGTGGACTTATTCAAATCAAAACAACATCCAAAATTTATTGGAAAAAGGACACCCCAGACGCCTACGTAACCAAAAATCTCCCAAACCTACACTCCAAATACGAGTAGGTATGTTGGTCGCATTTTGACCCGTAACCTCTTCCAGTGGGCACCAATCGGTCCGGGGTCCCAATATTTAGTAAAAAATGATACCCTACATGTCTAGTTCCTCAATAGTTCCGACGCAAATCGTTTGGCAAATAAGCAACATGGGAGCATGAGAAAACGGGAATGCCAGAATGAGGAATTTCCTGAGGCTTGCGGAAAGGTTTTTCCAATTTCAATACATTTTTTGGAAATTCAATCGTAGACAAAAATGGACCAAAGCAAGATAATTGGAATTTTTGTATGACGCCGAGTTTTGATATGGATAGATCCCCTAGAGTAATTTTCTTTTTAAAATAATAATATTTTTTGTTTACAGGGATGATAAAATCATCTTCACGAATTCAACTTCTTGAGGTACAATCTGAACCAAAACTACAGTATCGAAATCCGAATTTTACGATGTTCTTTGGCATATTACTCGTCGGTAATGCTCACAATTTTAAGGTTTAATGTGATTTGCTGCTACAGCATTAGATAAAAGTTGGATCACTGGGAAATTCCGAAATCAGGCTTTCGATGGCTCAATCACGGTCCATGAGCAACCATAGAGTCAGAAGCGAGTATCAAAGTTGTTCCTAAAGCGTCATATTATTCCCCTCTCGATCGGTTTCAATAGCGAGTGGCTGCGGTACAGAAGTTGAAGTATTATGCAGTGTTCATCATAATCGCATGTACAGGATGCTAGAGCAAGCTTCTTTTTGAGATGATCTCTCTCCAGCTCCCAAATACGAATGTACTCACCAATAGATCACGTCAAGATAGAATTCGTGAAGAACGCGTGCTTACCTGTAACAGGGGAAATTATGATGTCAATTTTTAGTAAATAACGTGAACTAGGTCTCTATGCTAGTTAAGGCAAAGTTAGGCAGTACCTAAAATAGTACAAGAAAAATTAAGAGAATAGAGAAAAAATCAACTTATGGCCAAAAACGATGGACGGTTAAGACCGAGCATTGGCCATTGGCAGGCTGGAACGTCGCGTTGAGGGTGGGCTGTCAACCACTGCTGATATTTCGCGTCGCATAATTTAGCATTAACAGGGCCGGATTAGCCCTTCATTGTTCTTGAGCAAATTTCGAGCGGCTCCTTTGACGGATGGTCTCCCCCGCATCATAGCGAGCACAATGTTATCTCCAAAGCTAATAACGCGCCCTTTCCAAACTCAACTCGTCGGGATGATGTCTCGAAAGTTGGGCCAAGAGGCTCCGAGTGGCAATTGGATGCCTCTGCCTGTGTAAAGGGCCACCATGTAGATAGGATTTGCCTTTCTGCCCTTTGTGCTGTGCGTAATGGAACATCTTGGGGGTCTCCCCTCTTTTGTCTTTGCTTCTTGCGACCTCTCCTCGTCTTTCCGTCCTCCTTTCCACCCCCAAGGCCCTTTCCCAGCCTTTCGCCGTTCTCGACCTCCTCCTTTTCTTGTTCCCTTAACGCCAGAGCTATCTTCTAATTGTTCGCCCAAGGTCGTTTCGCATCGTCGTCGCTTATCTGCAACCGTTATCCGGACGCAGGGAAGACCCTTTTCTCTTTCACAAGTTCACTGGGCCCTTTACAAGCCAATTTTTAGCGATAAGGGGAGGCTAAGAAGCAGATCCTGTAAGAGACCCTCCACGAATCCGTCTGGTGTCTGCTGGGCTCGAGATTCTGATCTCATTCATCTTCGTCGTATCCGACAAACCTCTCCTCACAACACCAGGATCACTGAAGACCAGCGACTTCAACTCGACAAAACGACCTAACATTCAGTAATCCTACGAAAAGAACTTTTTTTTGGGATTATTTTCTAAAATGATTGAGCCTGCCGATAGGCGGCACATGGAAAGTACTAGTCGGATTACTAGATACTAAAATATACTCGTAGATAGAAGAACTTCGGGACCCCATCATACAACGCCATTGAATATTGCATTGTAACTGTGTTACCACTGGAAGTAAAGCTCTGCCGATTTCCCCAGAAAATTAAATTTATTTAAACCAATTTAATCATTTACCAATACCGGAAACCCACGAGCCATGATATTTAATTCGCTAAAAATATAAGAAGCGTGAATTTTCACAAAAACACCCACGAACGATACATAAATAAATCAAATTTATCGGCTCTCGACGTTTCAATGGGTTTGATATTGTTACTGCTCTCGACGAAGACTTCCATCATTTCACAAGTGAAAAGGGTTTTGATTTTTTTTTTCTTTTTCATTCGAAAACAATATGCGGCATAACACTCTGACCAAATTCTTTGCGGCTTTTTCCTCCGCATTGTGACCTAAAAGGAGGGGAGTTTTCGAGAAAAAAATAACCGCACTCCGTTGTATCAGAAACACTTGACTCAGTACAACCCATTGTTGCGTTGCTTCCCACCCCTACGCCGCCTAAATCATTTTTATAACGAGAAATCCCACCTCCCAAACAATCGACTTTTTCGCTCCCCTCTCCCTCTGACGTATTTTTTTTTTTTTTTTTTTTCCCCGGATACCTCGACCTCTTTTCGCCTTTCCCCTTTGCGTGCCGTGTAATATTTGGCACCTTCCATTCATCCGAGGCATATAACGTCGTTTTGGCGTCAGATGATACGCCCGCCTTCACAGCTTTGTTCGAGTATACCTCGGGGGTTTAATCTTGTTTCGTATCACGGACAGTATTTTTTTTTCCTCTCTCGGCACTTCCGTTCTCACCATTACCCCCTCAAGCGTTGTTATTAGGATAATGTTATCGCTGGGCGGAATTTAGCCGCAATTGCTTCATGTGAAACGCACCACGTTTAACGCCATTCAGTTTAACATTCAACATTTTTGTATGTAGCAGCAGGCTTTTACTAGAAATGGTGATTCCTAACGTTTTTACCTCCCACGATTCAGCGAAATTCGCTGATACACTCAATCAACAATGTAAACCGGTTGGACCGGTAAAGCAAGACGAGAATTCATGAGATTTGACTCATTTCTGTGTCTTTCCATAATAAAAAATTTAGGAAAAACGTCTTTTTGAGAACAACACAATTTATTCCATTGTTAATATTTTAATATGGTTAGGACGAGCTTGGAAAATGTTGATTTGGACTAGGTTTCCTTCGATCGAATATTTATTCTAAAGCCTCAATCATCCGCATGCCGAGGTTTCCTTTGCCCTTTGATCCTCTTTCGACGCCTGAGAGGTGTGAAGTGACAGGCGGTATATTCGATATCGGAAAAGTGCCTCTTTCCCAACAAGAAAAGAAGTGTTATAGGACTCCCAAACGAACCATGGCGAAATCATCGATCTAGACCGACGAATTCGAGTCGTGTAGAAAAAGAACAAACGAATGACACTGAATCGTGCTACAATATCATTTTCCTTTTCTCAAAACGAGTAAAGAACCTCTTTTGATTATTTCAGAGACTCTATTCTCTATCCTGATGAGTCAGGCGAGGGAACAGAAAAAGGGGATACTGGAAGCTTGTTAAAGGCTCCTCCGGTTCGGTAGGGTGCAATCTAGTTTGGATTTATGTTCGGTTCGGGGGTTTGAGACCCAATGTCAATACACCCGGCTCAACACCAACACCTATTTGACACTCCCTCCCAGCGCCTCACCCATCCAAGGCAACAAATTACTTTGTTTTCGCCGTCGAACTCCTTCTTCTTCCAATATCTTCTATCTGGTTATTTAAGGCTATTTTGCCGGTTTCCATTGAGAGGTTTCCGTTCAAAGCGTCAGTTCCATCTCACTCAGTGTATTTTATAACGAATATTGTATTTGTACTGAACGATTTGGTGAAGCATGCTAGAAATACTCTTATTAATTGGAAGAAAGGGAAAGGAAAACGCTACTGACGCGCCGAAGAATGAAGAGCGAATGCTGACAAGAGAATCTCTAGTTCCGCTAATATTTGAAAATAATTCGCATTGAAACACATTTTGATAATACTAACAACAATAAAAATTAAAAATTGAACATTTAAACAAATCTGAAAAAAAGTCTTGATTGAAAAAAGATTGAAGTAAGCGAAATGAAACTTATAATATGAATGGCCATCAATGGCGAAGAGTATTTCATTATCCAATTTTATAAGAAGTGCCAATTCATTTTTTCCCCCATTATCTACTCTCTAATTTTGCGTTTATAGGCATCCGAAAATGAAAGAAAACGCTATTCATGAAACTGGAAGTGTATAATATGCTTTCATTCGTTTTTTGAAACGGAATACTACGAATTATTTCCGTTTTACAATAATGCGACTCTAATCCAACCTATTTCAATAGGCTTTTAAATTCTTCAGTTTCGTAAGCCTAATGAGATCGTTTTCTTCTGAGTTTTTATACTTTCTTCGCCTCACAAAGCCCTTCGCGGAGAATTGGACGTAAAAAAGGACCTAGGTGAGTAACTTCGATTTCTTCCCCCGCGTTTTCGTTCCTGGTATGAAAAATTCCATTCTAATCAAACCTTTCTCTCTACGACATTGTTCGGTTGGGAGTATTTAAAATAGAAAAAGCGGTAAAATTCCTATAAACCATATTCTTTAAATGCTGGGAAGGGGGAAAAAGGAAAATATGAAGACCGAAAAAAGAAAATGAAACGTTTATCCCAACGTGGCCTTCTGTTTACTCAGCTTGGGTTTGAAGAGGGTGACCTGGTTAACGAAGGAGAAAAAGACAAAAGGCAACTTTTTACCTCCATTTAATTTGGAGTCAGATATCATTGAAAATCCTCCGCCGTGCCTTTTAGTTAAATTAATGAGAATTGAATGCAAATTGAAGAATTCCATCTTTTGTATATTTTTTCCGTTATTCTTCAGACTGAGTTTTGATTACTACTTCGTTATTTTCTCGGCTTCTGGGCTTAACTTGATATTAGGTTGCATTGTTCAAAAAGATCTTCAATAGGCTAGGGAATAGTTTGTTTTAATGAAGGTTTATAATAGATTGAAAAATTTTACCCTTCCCTTTTTTACATCTCCAACGGTTGAATTAATTTCCTAGGTACTTTCGTTCCACCAGGAAAACTTTTTCAAGTAGTTTATTCAAATTACTCTACTCCGTAATAAGTTTTAAAAAACACATCTTCCAACAATGTTTCGGATTGTTCCCGGTGCTAATAAGGGTTCCAACAGCAAAGCAGGGAAATTTTTCAGCAAGTAGTAGATGTAACCCTTAGGATTGAGGACGGCACTCACTAAATCATTTCAGTTTCACTTACGTAAACAATACTCGTCTTTTAATGGTAGTAGATGATAAAAATGGAGAAGGAAGGTGAAATGTGATAATAAATGAACCATTGTGGTACCGCCATAAATAATGGTATGTACAGAACGGTACGGCGATATATTTCAAAGCCTTCATGACGATGAGTATTAGAGGACATGGACGAGACAGGAATATCCACCGGTTATTAAGGGGGACCCCCTGGGATGAAGGCCACAGCAGGGTAAAGCGTCGGGTTATCTCATTGATCCCCTTACGGAAAGTTGGGAAAAGTGGTCGACTAGTCAAGGAGGGGGGGTGACGGTGATTGACAGAGGGTTAGACCCCGGATTGTAGCCCCGAGCCAAACTCCCGCCAGCAAGACATATGACCAGTGTCCACCCTTTCGAGACCTCTACAAATTACGCTGGACCTCCCAAACCTCTTTTAGCTCGTATCAATAGTTGATATACTTCAACGAAAGCCTCTCCGTTCCTCCATATTCTAGGCCGTTGCCACTCCAACGCTGGAGAAGAGCTGAGATATCTTTTAGTTGTTTTGCCTTTCAAGTATGGATGGAAGGTCTACCCATGGGCTGCAGATGGCACATCTATGCTAGGCAATGGACACTAGATTTATACGAGGAATCCATGAATGGAAACAACTTTTTCGAGCAGCCGACTACGCAACATCGTGAAAACTTCAAGGCGTTTGTGGACGCCCCACAGTATTATGATCACCCTTATGAAAACTCGACTTGAAATAACATTCAGCAACAGTTCTCATGCCGGTTAGAAACGCTCATCAGGTGGTTATCAAGATAGTTCAGAACGCTCGGCAGCATCCCTCAAGTCATAAAACTGTAGGATTATAATATCACCACCGAGTCTATGGCATGGAGGGTCAAAAGGACGGAAAGAAACTTATATGGCGATAATAACTCGTTTGTGAGTACAGGAGGTACCTAGAGCAAGCGTTCCTCCCATGCGTAAATCTTTCGACCGTTATTGTGTTAATAATATTACTGCATGGTATTCATAAATTCAAATTGAAATTAATTCAATCATGAAGGCAGGAGAAACGTGCATCACTCATAAGTGGGACCAACATAGCCATGAGAGGAGCCCAGCTAATTGTGGCATGACCGTTAGCTCTCCCACGGATGTCGGCGGTATGTTAATGCCCGGGTAAATGATATCGATACTGAATGGTAATTAGGCCCCGGAACAATACATGCGGTGGGTGATGGAAGTGGGTGGGGACAAAGGTCAAGGCACAAAGTCGTATTTGCTCGGCTCAAAACGGTGCAGGTTCCTCTCTGGTCGGAGCCTATTAAAGGGTTAAACGGTTTGTACCCATTAGAATTCGCGAGTCTAATCCGATCTGGATGACTCCTTTTGGACGACTGATTTCAGTTTGACCGGTTTTGGAGATTCCCTTCCAGGACCAGAGGCTTTACAAATCGGCCTTGAGTTAATATTAGATGATCAGCTTTGCCTTTACGCTTCGCAGATCGCCTTGTCCCCGGGTACAGAGAATAATCCAACACAACCCGAGTGACTTCAGAGAGGAATTACACACCAAAGATGAACCACTTGGACGTTTTCCTCAAAGTCCACTTGATACTACCAACCTCGAATGCCTGACCGACTATCGCGCTGATTCATCCAAGCAACCAAGTACGAGAAATAGGCGGCGTTACCATTCGTGATTGAATGGAACTCTGTTGGTAGTACAAACAAGGTTTGAAGTGATTGAGTGCCCTCGAACTGAGGTTTTGCAACGTTTCCAACGCTGAATTAAGGCTAATAGCCGCATCGCATGCTGCCAGTATTTTCCCGAAAAAGAAAAACAGAGCGTCGAGGTAAACTATTTCAAGATTCCCGCGAATGAGTCGTCAGGAATAGCGGAAAATCGTTGAATTTTTCATTCAAAGTAGATCACTTTTTTGGCTTTTCAGAATTCCTAACATAATTCTAATGATACCCATCCAATTAAGGGGGACTGGGATCATTAGTTATGCAACTGCATGGCTCACCTGGTCTGATCTGGCTGAAAAGTCAAGGTCTAACTAAGGCCGCGAAGAGGTTCCTAACCAAAATTCAGATAATCAGAAAATGTTTTACTACCTTTTTGAAGCTGAATATGGTGAGAATAATTCGATTCCTCTCCTAATAAATGCAAACGTTTTAGCCGGGGAAAATGCTTTTGCTGAAGTTTCGATGAGTAAAAAATTGAGGCCTCCCAAGCTTTTATGGTATAAAAAAAAAAAAGATGTATAGATTCCTACCATATATTCAGAGTTTATTATGATGTCAATTTGAGATTTGAGGTGTTTCCCTAGAAACATATTGTGATTCACCAAATGTATGCAATATTGATCCTAAATTTCGCTCAAAATACCACTTTCGGAAAAATTTTAAGGTATTTTTCCGTGGGATAAGTTTTTTACACCAACCTGGCGTCTTTTATTTGCATTAAAGGTCCAGCTTTAAACCACTTTCAAATAACAATGCAAAATCTTCGATTTTACCAAGTTGAGTCACGTTTGACGACCAGCTAGGTAAACTTTCCCCAAGCTTTAATCGCCTTTAAAAACTTGTAAAATTGTCCTTTCACATTGAGAGACTGTTCAAACTCATCCTGGGAGTCCAAAAATTGATATTCTTATCTGAAAAATCAATTTAAACCCCCTTGGACGTATGCAATCCCAATTGAAAAAAAATTATAGAGGAATTTCGGGGTGAAATTCGATGTTTTTACGTTCCAGGATCGCTTTCAGATAATAATTGGATTCAAATTTCACAGAAATGGAAAATGTTATGAACATGAAAGTGATTTTTCCGATTTTGTCCATGTTGTTGATTGATTGATTGATTGATTGATTGATTTATTTATTAATCTGCCCTGCATTAGGCTAAAAGCCCACTCTTCCTGCAGGACAGATACATTTTATAAAATTACTTGAATAACATTTGTCAGGTCAACAATATAGTAACTTCATATATAACATCTTCTGCCTAATTAAAACTAAATTAAATTAATCAAATAATAACAGAAATAAATCATTGTTCTTCAAATACAAAATTATGCAATTTACTCTCCAACACTAATCTTACAATTGTTTTGTCGTATTTAAAACTAAATTAAATTAATTAATTAATTTGATGATAGGTACCAATGATTTTTTTTCTATGCCGTCGTTGGTCCATGTTTTAGACAGACAATATACTCTTAGCTTCCCACACGATCCACTAGGCGACCTCCCCCTCCCCCGCACCGGTTATTACGGCCGCGAAATGACTGTACACTGGCGCCCGAAACCGCAGGAACGTAGACCGCAGCTATGCTCTTCTTGTGAACGAATTATAGCTCATCTCGTCTTGTTCTGGGCCTCATCCGAGTTGCGCGTCGTTTAGTAGCTACACTGAAGGTTTTTTTTTTTGCACTCGGCCGCGAGGGACTGGAGTCGTTTCCCTCTTAGAGGCCTGCTTTCGGGTTTTTTCCCAACTCAAACTGTACAACTCCCATGAGTTTAGCTCCGCTGCAAACGATATTTCGGTGATATATCGCCAGAAGTCACAAATAATATCTTTTTCAGAGACTTAACTTATCAATCACTCGTCTTCTCATTTTATTAATATTATTGCAATATTTTCGCCATACGAATCCATTCGTTGACAAATTAATTACATCTCAATAAACAATATTGATTAAATTCGACCCATTGTAAGTGAGAGTTCCATCATCGTTTCTCTCGTCGACGAGAGCCGCCTCCAACTCACATTTAGCAAACAATGACTTGGATCGTCGGATCTTCGCTAAGAGAAGTGAAACCCTCCTCACTTCAAATCACCCTGAATAGGCCAACGCAGGGATAATGGGGAAGTCTGAGAGAGTTTGTGTTCCCGTTCGGTGAACTGTGAATACGACTGACGTGAGTTATATGAATACGAGAAGTTTGATATCAATAGTTTTGTAAAATTGAAACCCACCCTTGGGAGGGAAGGTTTCAGGGGTGACAATTGTTCAGCTGAGAACCACTGTTTGGTTGTTTGGTATCAAAGGATGGATATTCAAAACGGATAAGGAGAAGTACCTAGGTCAAGACAATTTTCTCTCAATTTATAAATATACTTTTTGGGATATTAACAACATCTAAGTGAGCTCGGTAACACTTTTTCTACAGAACAAACAGTAGCTGAGGATCCCCACATTACCTAGTTCATACTCCGTAGCCGATGAAAAACAAACGCCCAGCAGGGCTTCACACCAAGATGACTCACCCGTATGGTAATGCCCTGTTTATTTAAGCACCGTATTACCATTTTACAGTTCATGCTGCGCGCTCTCATGAGGTCGACGATCGGTATTAACATGACACCGCTAATAGATGGGGCACCTACACTTTTAACACCTCCCGTGAAGTTTTGAGTTCAAATTTGTACGTCCTAAGGGATGAGAGAGTGGAGAGAGTTGAAGGAATGAATTCAAGTACCAATGCAGGTCTTCGGATAGACTCAGCCCTTCTTATCAGGAAACATGCTATGTTATCAGCTACAGCTCACACATTTCAGACAGCGAACACGTTTTGGTCAGTTACATGCGCAGTTACATCATATACACTGCAAATTATGCCACAAGGATTTCTTCCATACTACATAGAGTAAGAGTATGAGGAAAACACTGAGTGTGTAGTGTTTTAGACTCATTCCAATCAATTCAGCGTCCAACATTTAGTGGAAAATAATACCCCAGCCGCCTAGGTATCCAAAAATCTCGAAAATCCGCTTTTGAAATAGGTAGATAAGTACCCGGGACCTATCTCAATAGATTCAGCGTCCAAAATTTAGTTGAAAATGATACCCCAAATGCCTAGTTCCCAAAATTTTCCGAAAATTTTCCTGTTTCAATAAACACATTTTCATTTTTAGCCTCCCAAAATTTGGGCCGATCGGGCTGAAAATTTTCGAAGGCCAACTAGAGCCATAAAGTAGTCCCTCGTCAGAATGTCAAATTTTTGGGGAAACTTCTACCACCAAACCTCTACTACGCCATTTTCGGTAATAGACTATATTCTAAACAATTGAAATTTTGGTCGGGGACCACTACCCGGCTCTAATTGGTTCTCAAAACGGGAAGGGTATGGATGAAAAATTATTTTTTGAACTCGATTTTCAGGATTTTTGGATACCATAGGGTTGTGGGGTATCACATTTTACTAAAGTTTTGACGCTGATGCCGTTGGAATGGATTCTGAACACCCTATGTTTCCTTCAAACTCTTGCTTTAAGAAATAACAAACCATTGAGAAAGAATTTGCAGCGTTTTCGATCTAGAGACCTTGAATAGCAAACCTGTAAATTTTGAATAGTTATTGTTCCTCAAGAAATAATGAACGAAAACCACCGACATTCATAATTTTGTAAGGTAATTCTTATATATAAATAAACTATTTCCTAACTACAGAATCTGACTCAACATTTTCTCCAAGCCCTACAAAACAGAGGCCAAGTTGATTAGAATCCTCAGCACAACTAAGCTTCAAATCCTTGTTGGAGTGTACTTCATACCTGAAACTTCGCTTTCTCAAGCTCATAGCAGTTTTCGTCTGGATCAGGCACTCTCGCTTAAGTTCCAAAGACCCTTGAGATAGAATCCTCCAAGTCCGCGACTCAAATTACCCTTCACGAACAATAAATTACACTCTGGATCACAACCCGTCCTTCGTTGTCCTTTCAACAAAATAAAACGTGTACCGTTGTTTTTACTACGAATGGATTTCATTTGGAGAACGATTATTTCTTTTCCTTTTATCTCAAACTGTTCGAAAGATACTGGTACATTCGCGATCCATTTCCATCCATTTCCATTTTTTCGCTCTCGGCTGTTCAGGGGTAGGACAAAAGACATGGTACAGTATTGCACGAAATCACGGCTTTGTGGAAGTGAGGCCCTCCGGAATGGGCCCTTGTTGAAGGTTCCTGTTGAAAGCCTCGTTTTCCTACATTTGTTTTCCACTCTTTAGAAGTCGTTAATGTACGTGAGGCCGAGGCTCGTGTGTGAGAGGCTTTTTTTCACTCGACCCCTCTCTGGGACCGCTCCACTCGAGTCAAGGGTTACTCATTTAATTTCATGCATCAATACGTTCCCGGCGGAGCTGAATCGGGATTTTAAATAATAAATTTTCTTGCCTTTTTGTTTGAAATTCGCATTGTGGAACTCTCAAGCGAGCAAAGAAGTGGATGTTTCATCTGTTGTACTGTATTAAAGTGCAAACTCGTCCACAACAAAATTACTCGTATATCAACTCATAAGAATTGGCCCAAGCAAAACTCGGGTTTTCGAGGTCGCTTAAGTATGGTTCAAATTAAATTTTGAGGGTTCAAGAAAATGTGACAGGTGTGGTATATCTAGTGTATCTAAAGGAAGTAAAACACTGCAATCTCCTCCACAATGGATGATCATACCTTGGAGTAGGAGTATGGGGAAAACAGTGGCTGTGGAGTGTCCCGGACTTATCCCAATCGATTCAGCGGCCAAAATTTAGTGGAAATGGTTACCCCATATGCCTAGTTCCCATAAATTTCGAAAATCGAGTTTTAAAAAACACACATTACCCTTACTCTCCACAAATTTGGTCCGATCGAACTAAAAGGTTTCGAGGGCCAACTGGAACCAGAAAGAGCTCCCCGACCAAAGTTTCCGAATTTTAGAAAAAATTTTACTACCTGAAACTATTTAAGGAATAACCAACCAAGAGAGTGAATTGATGATTCTAGGTAATTTCTTGAGGCGTATGTTGGAGCCCTTGTTCAGCTTCCTTGACGATTCATCTAGGCTACTCAACTAACTTGTTGAACCTTAAACCTTTACGTCTAGTGATTTCATTTTATTAGCCACATTGGAAATCATGGAAGAGTTTGCCCAGCACGACTTGAATGCGGGATAATTACAAATACGGTATCGAACCATCCAGGCGACGTATGTCTAGGCCGACCTGGTTACTAAATAGGTTATTACAACAAAGAGATTCTACAAAAGACGATCTGATGGCTCTTGAAAAAATTAAACCCGCAGGGCGTCGAAGCCTAATTAAAACGTCGTTACAAGATAACATCCAATGCGATAACAATGATGAATATTGTTCATACCATTGTTATCGTTTTGGCATGGTTCGTCGACCTCTGCCAGAAGGCTATCGCTAAGGATAGTTGTTTGTTCAGCCCTGAATCCCGAGCTATTAGCCGGGGATAGTTAACTGTTAAGTCATCAAATCATCAAACTATTGGAGAACGCTGGCAGACGTGAGAGTCGTAAAGGGTAATCGCCGATTTTACGACAATATAAAATTTAGATGGGGGTTATTATGGGATAACAAGGCGCAGCGAGGATAAATTAAGACGGTGAGCCGCCAAAGCGGACACGGCCAAATCGATGGGTAGGTATTTGTTTTTAAACTCTGTTGGATTATACGGGCATTTTCTCGAAGTGATAATCTTGATAGTCATAAAATAGGATTGACCCGTCGTTAGCGCGGCTTTAGGTTAACTACTAAAAGCATTGCTCATTTCATCAAAATGAAGTCATTGGGGGTGACAAACTCTCCATTTAATATTTCGCTCCAACATCTGGTTTTCTTCCTGAATAAGGCCAGGAATAATCATTGCCGACGCGTTTGTTCATTTTCATGGGGAACCGGCTTTTTATCACTGATTCATCACTCATTGTGATTTCCAAAACATGAAAGAATGAGAAATAAAACAACAAAAAATAAATTGGTAATACACATTTGTTTCAAACAGAGTTGTTTAAAACATAAAATTTTCGCGGATTCAATGCGCTTAGATTCAAAATACAAAATTACCCTGAGTATTAAGAATAAATTCGTTCAAAATGCTCGAAGCGATCGTATTCATTCATTTACACGGTCGATGCCCAGTTTCTACTTATTTTACCACCTAATACTCTATTTGGGCTCCAGACCTGACATTCTTTGCTCGCGACTACTGCAAACGGACTCAAACTACTACAACGGACGGAATTTTCCAAAGGGCTCACTTTGCCTATAGTTTATCCTTCAAATTCCTACCTTGTACGCCCCTAAAATGCGGTATCCCATGGGAGAGGGAACTACCTATAATAATATACCACTGAGAATAATTTCCATAGTTTTTGGTTTAGGATCTTCTCTAACAGAGGAATGACCAAAAACATGACGTTGCTCATACATAGCACATCAAAGAACTCATTTTACAGTGGTTTCATGCGGCAACTAACATATAGCGACTGTGAGCGAAGGAATTTCACAGGGTTATTCGAGTTGTTGGGTCGTTTCTAGCCCCGTTGGATCCGTTCCCGTAACTGACTAGAGACTGGAGAAACAGTGTAGATAGAAGCGCAACACGGCTGCTCGTCCCAGGGCACATTTCAACGTTATCACGCCGTTGGCTGGGGCCAGCAGCAATTCCCTTCATCACCCTCGCTTAACAGCGCCACCATTAACGGCAAGCGCTTTTCGTCCGTTGATGAAAACCCATTTCAACCTCCATCACGCCAGCGCGTGGTACCACGTTGTTTTAAGGAAATACCGTCGATGTAAGGAGTTAATTGTATGCGGAGAGTGATAAATGCGTGATAAACGCATGTTTTAGGGCGATGTGAAACGAGGGTGTTACAATTGCTCTCGAAATTAGTGAATCTACTTCGTTGCTCAGAGCCGTTTTATATTTTAAGGGCCAACATATTCAGAGAGAAGAACACTGAGATCTGAAATGTAGCGGGCGTTCTGGACAGTACCTATTATTGCTAACTACGACAAGGTTTGTTTTTTACAGACGTATATAGCAGGATTCTATCCATTTCGTATGCGGTTATAGACTGATAAGCCATGTAGAGAAGCGCCATCTCAAAATCGATATATACACACACAAGTACGTCACTCATTTCAATAATAAATCCAAAACCAGAATTTCGATCATCCATTGGAACCTGTTTATTCATCAAAACAAGCGAGCGGAGTCTCAATGAACTGCGCGCCGCGTTAAGAGTAAAATATTGATGATCCGAGAATACAATTGAAACGGACCCGTGCGACGCAAAATAATTCCTGCATCCCAATAAATTATTACTCGTCCAAAGACCGACGCTCGCTTGTGTGAGGAACAAGGTTTGGAAAATCCATTAAACATTCGCATATATGGAGCGAATACAGGAGAGACGCAATCACGGGATTATCCTCCTTGGATCCAGTAATTGGGATTCAGCGTTGGGCACCGGTGATATTTTTGGTTTTTCGAAGCCCAGCCTTGACGGAGATCCTTTTTCAGCGGTTGGGGATAATTAAGGGAAATCAGGCTTAGAATTTTAAGCCAACCGAGCCGCGGCCCTATTATGAATCGAGGGAAATTAGATAATACTTCAATCCTGAAGGGCTTTCAAATGGCAACAATGGAATTCGTCGACTATATACTGATGAGAAAGATACGTGAGTGCTCTTATTCATGCACATTTTTTAAATTGTACCTACGACTCTACCGACAACTGGGGGAATACTAACGAGAAAATTACAAAGACAGAATCGAATCCCGCAGCTCCAGTTTTCCATTGAGGTGACAATTCACGTTAAATCATAACCATCAATTTTTTGAAAATTTGATTTATTTTACTTGACTTGAATGTACTAATTGTATTCTATATTCATTTTTAGGCTGTGTTCAAAGATCCAAATTGCAATTTAAGGGAGAATTTTGAAAAAAATTTGAAGGAAATTATGTGCAAGCTCAATCACTTGATGGACACAATTTTTTTTTCGGTGCATCAGTTTTAGATTAATAATACATCCTTGCATTCGTATAGTAAGGAAAATATTATTTCGTACTCTTCCTTCACTTTTTACGTGTAGCAGCAAAGACCTTACCGCCGTTAGTGCCGAAAAAGCCTGAAAAGTCTGAAATTTTGTACATGGCTCCACTCTGGGCCACATATGTCAAAACCATATTCCCAGGCCGATTCAAAAACGGATGTGAATTCAAAGTGAAAATGGGCATTTTATAGATAATTATTTAAATAATTTTTTACAAATCTTGATATTAGAATACGTTTGTTTATGGGGGCTTCGGACGTGTGGAATACAACTTTTCATCAAATTTATTTTCAACGCTGAATTAATTGAGATGTGTTTCAGGCCGGAGGACCTACTTTTTCATTCATTACTCAGGAGACCTCACACAACGGCGTTTCCTACGAAACATTTTGAAATAATTTGTAGTGTTTTCATTTTTGTGGTAAAATAAATGGGACTAGATTTGAATAGAATGTTCTCCATTGATATACTCCGTTGCTAATATAGTTATTCAACTTGTCAGTTGAAGGATGGGAATTCCGAAGACTTTCAACTGCCACCGAGATTTGAAAACCCTCATGTTCCAATGAAGACCTCTCGGTTCGAGCACTCACGATAACAGTGGAATCATAGAGGCAAATCGTGAACAATCAAGGTCTCCCCCAAACTCGAAAATTCGAGAAGGCGAGTGGAAAGGTCTTGACCAAGCAGTAGGTCGTGTTCTCTAATATAGTAATTACGCGGCTGGCAAGATGCAGGGAGCTCGAACTCGATTAGCAACGGATCCAAATCACTACATGAGGGCTTCAGCCATCTTCTACATGCTTCTGATCCCAGCTCACCGGTGCCTTTCGTGTAATGATAGGCGTGAGGCAGCAAATGGCCAATTCGACATCCTTTGTCCTTTCTCACCGTCAAGGTTTCATTTTTTTTCTATTCAGCCGACGAAGTCCTCACGTTTTCGCTGCTACAAATTGATACCCTTTCAACCGGTTGGACGATTAATTGTAATAACCAGTTATGTATAAAATGATTCAATTGATAACGAAATTATGAGACCGTTGGAGGGTTCGTCTCAAGCGTGAAATTGAGCCAAGGGTATCGACGAATTCCTGCCTCTCACGGCGAACTAACAAACTTGATAGCTCGAGTTCCATTCAAACATCAAGTTCGGTATAGAGCCCGGAATTTCCGTGATAATGTCTTTGCTCAAGAACTCCTAATAGCACAAACGTTCGGCAACAGACTGTATATTTGACGACAATCAGGTTAAAGGCAATAGTGATGCAGAAAGTTCATTGCCCAGGAAATAATGAACGAATTTACTATAACTTGCAAAATCGTTATAAGCGCAAATAATGAACCAATTCTACTAGATTAAAAAAAAAAATCAAAATACGTTTGGTTCGTAACTAAAGTCGGGCAACAGCAAATTGCCATCCAAATGAACTCGATCGTTTATTTCTAAAAACTACTCTGCTATTGATTGGTATATCACTAGCAATTATTCACATGTGACGCATTCAACTCTTTTTAAAACGATGCAGATAAATTGATTATCCGTCTGCGTGACTGAACTTTGGTTCAAATCACTTTGTCAAGGGCGTCTAAGGCGAGTGAAGTTCTCTGTTTAGCCACCCTCTTGGACGAGGGTGCACGGTGCGGTCTTGAGCGCACAACGTCCACGTTGCCTGCTAATCTTAGGTCAGGGCATAAGCCACGTTGGCAAGGATCCCGAGAGGCTGAAATGCGATTGAAGGCCCAGATTTTATGAAGAGTTGAATGTTTCCCCCCGACTCTCGAAGGAATTGAGGCTCACGAAATATATGGAATATCGGAAATTATGCCCCCTTCATCGCCATCATTGGAAATGGCACTAATTGGAACCAATGGGCTGAAAAGATGAATGAGATTCCATTGAAACGACCGTCTACCCGGAGCAGAAAAAAAAAGAGGAAACAAAAAAAGTCAAGTCCTTAGAAGGTGCTTTCAACCTCGGTGAATCCAGCCGGATTTTACTCGCGGGAAATTTTGACTTACGGCCGGTAGTAATTTAACAAGAATTAAAGGCGTGGCAAATTAAGGGAAACCCCGCGTCGGGAGAAGGGTGTTTTGGCAGAGGTATATTCAAACATTGGGTACACATTGCCTGGCCTGGGTCCAAGTGGGCGAGCGGATTAATTGTCGAGCGTTGGGTGGGTAACAGGGACCGAGTGCTCCTACATCAACCCTTACCGGCCGTTTTCGTCCAAGTGTTAGGGAAGCTTTGGGTTTTTGGGGAGGAAGGTAAACCCGGAGTTTTTCTCTCTCTTTCTATTCTCTTATTCCCTTTTTCTTGGTGAAGGGCCTCCCGGAGAAGAGCACACAACGAGAGGGCGTTGGAGGTTATAAATTTCCGCCGAAGAGGTTGAGGGTAAGCGATTAGTAAGGAGGGGATGTAAAAAGAAAATATGTGACCCGACGAAGGAAACGCCTTTTTATCACGAGATGGGTTTAGTAAATCTTCAAAACCTCTGTATGTGAGTTATACAGCAAAGGGGCTTTTCTGATCAATTTAGCACGGAAGACATTACACAATAATAACGTCACCTACCGTGAGAAAGAACGTAAGTGTGTGGTATATTGATCGCGATGTAACATTCTTCTACAACATTTCTCATGATTTCCATAATCTCCAGTGGAACCTGATCGGTAGGAGGCATCGGACACGTCGGGAGAAAACGGAAACGTAACCCGATCATATTACTGCGAGATCCACGCCAAGTTTCAAATTGGTTTAACTGCAAAATTTTCTAGAAGGTAAACCATGATAGGCGTACCAGCACTTTCAAATGGTTCCCTTTGTCTGAAATATTCCCAGTTTTCCCGACGCACTACGATAGTTTTCGCTGTACAATCTCAGAAGAAGGAATTTTCGAGAAAATTTCGTGGCAACAAAAAAGAGTTCGAGAACCCCGATTTCAAAAAAGGTATTTTGATGGATGAACTTGACGAAATAAACTCTGGAAGACGCAGGTCTTGGAATCGGTTTTATTGATTTCCCCCACATACACTTAATCGGACTACTGCAGCTACTATTGTCTACTTTGAACCTGAAGTATCCTGGCTGTTGCTAGAGAATACACTCGTCTATTTAAGACTACGGATTTTCTACAAGTTACGGACATTTCGTCGAGCGGTTTGTATTTGTCACATCGTATCGTCACTGGTACAATCACGACCCATCGATGAACTTATCTAAATCTCAACTCACTTTCAGCCCAATTTAGTTCTACTTCCCCACCCATTACTTGCCACACCACTCTCAAAGCTATCTGTATACTTTTGACTTTCCCACTCACTTAATAGTTTTCAATTAGGCCATTTCAGTCGACGTCTTTTGAAGTATCAGATGACGCTTTTGGCCTTTCAAGGGTCGAAAGGGGGGGGGGGGGGAGTTTTTCAATTGAAAACTTTCCAAAGACCCTTCGCTACCCTCTTCCACCCCTGCCCTTAAATCCTAATGGCAAATAATGGGAGTCTCGGAAACTGCCGTTTAATAATTTCCTAATAAAGTAGTGCTTTTCAAAGTTTCCCGCGCTTTTCCCCTCGACTCTCCCAAAAAGGGTTGAACGCTGAAAAGCAACTTCGAGCAACACCGGTTGAGTTGTAAATTCGAGAAGCTGAGGTTTCTGAAAAGCCATTTACATGGATTAGTGGTAGAAGGAGAATGAATCATTGAAGTTGTGCACTCCTCTGTAAAAGTATCCACGCTTTCCAAAATTTGTGAAAATGACAATTTCGAATTTGGATTCAACGCTCTTATCAAAATTTTCACCATGCGATTATACGGGGTAACTAAGAATACTGAAGCAAAAAGACAACTCACAGTTCCCTCCACGAACACTTTTTTTAAATATATTTCTTGATATAGCTGTACCTACAATGGCGAGCTGCTGAAAAACATTTAATGCACTGGAAAAATCACTCCGATGTTCGAAGGTCATTGCGTGACTTAGGTCGAGTTTCCGAGGCTCTAATTGTAGTCTTTATTGGCATGTTTGGCGATGCCGAACACAAATATCATAGCAGATCCCTTGAGCAATTTTTTTTTCTTCAGTGTTCAGGGCAATTCCATTACTTTATAGGATACGTCAGAGAAACACCTATTCCTAGATACATACATACATACATACATCATGACAGAATGCGATAAATATCGAACTAACTGGAAGGTAAGATACGTATTACCTACCGAACAATTTATACTGTTGAGAATGAAATGAACTTTGAATTTGAATTGAATCAACCGGAATCACAACCACGATTCTTCTTTTGCCTGTTTGTGATCGCGAAGAAATTTATTCGTCCTCTCCTTCCATTCAGACAGTTTCACTTAATACGAACTCTGTACGGTACATCAAGTTGAGAGTAGCACTCAGCGTACCTACTGTTTCACGGCTCTGTCCAAATTGAATCCCCTTCGGGGAGATTTCATCTAAAAATATTACTCGGACATAAAACAGGGAAATGAGATGATCTCATCAACTTCTCTGGAGCGGGCGTAAAGAAATTTTCATGTTCTTTCCAGCCTGATGAGCTCCTCTTTTTTACACTGGTGCTCTTAGCAAAAATGCCTAATTCAGGGAATCCTACTTACTGGACAAAAGGGCTGAAACATGAGGGAAAATGATTGAGGTTTCTACGCAGATTGAAGATTCACCATTGTTATGAGCGACCATTTCAAGATAAAACTTCTTCAATTTTAAATTAGGTTTGAGTGAAGGTTCAAATTTGTGGCTCTCTAAGAGTATAGTATACACATCTTGACCGAACTTTATTATCTCATTCCACCCGATCTCAACCTTGATCGTCTGTTCGCCCATGAAGCTTGACTGGCAGCTCACTCAAAATCGATCCTCTACACTGATTCTTCCAAATAGGAAGGATTCCCTCCATAAACCCTCGGCGGGTGGTTTACGATCAGATGTCACCGGGTTGATTGAAACCTTTTGCCCCCCACTCTGGAAGTTGTTCCTTCCGTACGTCCCTCCATAACTGAACTTTATGAGACCCATATTGCAATTTCGGGTCGAAAGACGGAAAAGGCGTTGTTTTAATATCAAGGAAGGATGTAGCGTCAGCAACACGTATACCGGAGAGCTCTTTCCGGCGTTATTGCTTTGACTTGACACCCCCCCGAACGAAGCTTTCATGAAAAATGACCTTTCTCTTCCAACTGGCAGCCTTCCTTGACGCAGATGGTCTCGATATCGTTGTGTACTCACTCATTGATCCAGTAAAGAGTTTCACCGGTAGGAAATTTTCCCCTCTTTGATAAACCTGCACCGAAGAGTACTTCATCGAGAATTAGTTAGCTTTGACGTTGCGCACCTGCAAATGTTCATTTTTGTTGAGATGACAAATTGATTGTATTAAACCCGCATGGACGAGGCAGGCACAAGCAGAGATAACCTTCACTCGAACACTTTTTACTTTACTTTTTTTATTTTTACATAAATTATCAAAATTGGAAGAAAAAAAAACGCATGACATCAGTTGAAGATTTGCTAGAAAAATCCGGCTACAAAAGTATCAGATGGAATGAAAAGTCAGAGGAGGGAAAAAGTTTCTCTATTATAACCTACATACTGACTTGGCCTCTGACTAAAATTTACTTCTGGAATTTATCCACGCACTTCATAAATACGAGTATGAGTGTTTTCTTGCAAATCGTGCTCACAAGAGCCCTTAGCGAAATAAATCCAAGTTTTGTCGTCGTCCAACCTAAACCCACTCGTTCCTGTGCTCCTATCGGAAGCTCGTTTATCAAAAGCACAATTGCCTCCAGTTTCCAAGTGAAGGTACCTTTTGTCCGGCTTTTGTGTCGCCACGTTGTCTAAATCATTCTTCCCAAGCCAAAGCGTTGGAAGTGCGGGAAAAAAGGAGATGTATGCGGTGCGAAACCATCGAAGAATAAAGGCGGGGGAAAAGTTCTACGCCACTATGAATCAAACATAGTGATCCTAGCTCTGGATGGAGAAGTCGAGCCATTCCTATCCATTATGCGGTTGGAAATTGAAGAGTATGGAGCGCGGTTGGGCGACTCAGAACCCAGTTATCAAAACTACTGTTTTCCGTCCAACTTTCGTCCGGTTGGAAAGTTTATCTGAAACACCGTCGCATCGTACATGACTAATGGCCACAAGATCGATTTCTCCTCTCAAGTGGGTGTTTCACATTCACATAGCAACGTCCGTTGCCCTCAATTAACAGTTGGTAGAACGATTGATCCTTTGTTTGATTGAATCGTTTAGTTACTTTTCTGCTGTTCTGCATCGTTCTGTGCTGACCACTCTTCCAACAAACCAGGATTTACTTCAACTCAACGCAAGTAAAACACAAATAAACATACTTCAGGAAATGTAACCGCTTTTCATTCTATTTTCAAACTAATAAATTTCTGAACAGCATCTTCCCAGGGAGTACTTTTCTTTTTAATTGTATACTGAAACGTTAATTATAGAGTTGTTGGTCTCAAGGATTTGCAGCTGATAACGTCAAGCAAGCATTTTGAGCTCAATGCCGCTTCAGTTTTACACTATAATATGTCATATAACGTACAAGTAGTTCAGCTACCAACGGCCAACCCGGGAACTGACTTTGCCCTTTATCGATTCAATTGAAAGTCATCGTATATTTTGAAGGCGTTTGGCGTTGGATGTCAAACAAAACGGCAAAGATCGGTTCAATTTTTATTTATATATATATTTTTTTATTATCCAGAAGGATTTTAGTTCCACCCGACCATATAAATCCGCCGAGCAAAGCGAGAAATCGTCCTTATGATCATGCTCCAGGATGAAGGGGAGAGGGAGATCTTCTTTTCCCCGAGTTCTGCTATAAATTACCACGTATCCCCTATCCCGTTCCCTTTTCCACAATATAAACTGGCTGTCTGCTCCCGCTTTCGCCCCTTTTTGCTCGGAGTTACCCTTGCTGTTATCACGTTGCACCAAAGAGGGAAGAAAAGGTTTGATTTGTTCACGCTTCAATGCCGAACACCATCGTCCTATAGGTTTCTTCCCGTCACTACATTGGTTTCAACTCACCACCTTTACTACGTCTGGCAGTTAAATATGAAAGCATAAGCTATGAAGTTCATTCATTCAACTAACCGTTGAGACTAAACAGTTTTTTTTTTTTTTTTTTTTTTTTTAATTTTGTATTTATGGTTTTGAAGTTTAATGTTGATTTCTATGACAGGAAAAATAAGACAATTAGTACATGAGAGAAATTAGACAAGTGGCGTCACATCGACTTCAGGAATGTGATATTGTGAATTCAGATGTAAAAGTCTCAATTCGGACCATGGAATTTAACTAAACGCACTCTTGAGGAAAAATAGTTATGTAATCCGTTCAACCTAGGGATTCAATTCACGTTGTACACTACACTTATGAGCACAAGCTTGAGAGAAAAAAACTCTAAATTGAAGCCCTTCAAAGCAAATAGCAAACAATTGCTCCAATTCACGACATCTATTCTAGTTATTAAGTATATTGTTGCCTTTAAAATATCCTAATTCACCATTTTTCTTCACCCATGTCTAAAGTATCTTAAATTACCTTAAAGAATTTCATTCGAGCTTAGTGAACGCAATTGCGTGAAATCCACAAATCCGCCCCGGTATACAACATATAAAACCCAGAGAAACATACACTCGGGGTTCTTCATTCTCCGACTCCACAAGCTTCAATGCCGAGCACGTTTCCAGAGTAGGAAACGGATTAGTGTTTCCCACTCTCGGAAATATGATGGAGTCTGAGCTTCGTGCGATTTCACCGAGCCTTGGGGTGCTTGGGAAAGCTGAGGTCTTTGTAAAGGAGGGTAGCGATGTGAGGGGTTCTATGATTTTTGTATTAGAATTTAGTATTCGAGATATTATTATTAATATTTTGCCTTTATATTACTAAGGAAAATTAATGAAAAAATGCATTTGTTTTTGAAGAAATGCCATGATTTGAGAGTCAGAAACCTATCATTGCGTTTTAGAAGAGTCTCCATCTTTAGAAGACAATGTAATTCTCTCTACAAGATGAAATTCGCCAAATTTCACGTTCTGAAATGAAAAAAATTATGAGGTGTAGCACTATACGTCAACACATTGAACAAACAACAGTGTATAGGCAATGCTCCGAACCAGACAGCTAGGATTGTTCCATTCAACTCCTTCTTGATTCTGCAGCTAGGTTAACACCGAGCTCATTAATCACAATAATTACTCCCGCAAAGAGGGGAGAGTAGTAATTCACGAAACGTACAATAACCACATGGGCGATAATAGAGAGCGTCCGCAGGTACCATATCAAACACCAGGATAAATTAACAGGGGGATAAACTCGTATAAATGAACGGCTGAGGGGAGATAAGACAATGCAGGGTCAACCCCCAAACTGGTCGTCCTTACCCTAGTGGAAACTCGGTTAAAGAATTTTGAGCACCTCATAAATTACTCTCGTTCCTGCAACCGCATCTAAACTTGCAACTTTTCAGTGCATTGAGGCAAGACATTCTCGCGATCGACTCAGACCTTTTTTCCTTCAGTACGAGTATTAATGTCTTATTTTCCTGTATGAAATTTATTTTGAAGCAAAAAACATATCTACGAGGAAAACGACGACGATGTTTTCGCTCAAGTAAATTAACGATTTACCGAGGGGAATGCACCGTTAGTACAATGTCTAATAGTTTCAGTTGAGCGTGGTTTTCCTCCCTGAAGAGGCCCAATGCGGAGAAATATTTAAACTTTTCGATGAGAAAATGCGGCAGACTAAGTTCCGCCAACCGTGATATTACTTGGAGAAGAGAGGCAACTCGAGTCATAAGTGGGAAGGTTTTGAAAGTTTTGCGAACAACATTATAGCAGTTCGTTTCCTCACGTCGTTACCGAAGTTGGCAGCGAGAGCTGGTGATGTGATGTAAATGAGCCTATGATTAGTCTTCGGTTGAACTTGGAGCGGTAAATGGATTATGAGATGAGGGAATGGTAACTCGTTGAGAAATTCACTTCAATTCGGAGTGAATGGTTTAAAACCGAAACAAATTGGAAAATTGTTATTTTCATTACTTCCTGTAAGCAAAATAACTAAAACTTAATTTTTTCAGGCGCCCCTTAAAAAAATGTTAAAAGGACAAATGCATAACAACAAGAATGCTACAAACGTTCGCCTGCTAAACAAAAAGCCGATTACTAGGAACTAATGTTTACAAGACAAATTCACGATTATCGACAGACGAAGATATTCTACAGAAAGGTTTTGAATACCCAATTTATACCTTCAAATCAGGCACTATGTCCAAAAAAGGACATTTCCTCAACGTCTTTCTCCATGATAAAACATAACGTAGCACCCTTGTGAAAAAGAGCCATTCAAAATGGCGCACGAATGGGGAAACCCTTCCATTTGAACGACCGACCAAGGTGTTTCCCCAGAGGAAGCCGAAGAGATTTCGCTTTAGGCGGGGAACAGAGCGAAAATCTACGTGCCTGGCTATGCCTTGAACCTGGCCCTCCTTAATTCATCATTTACCCGTTTATCTTCATATCCCATCCCTGCCTTCTCTTCGACCCCCTCCCCTTTCCTACTTCGTCCTCAACACTTCCCCTTCAACAGGACAGGATCCCCCGGAACAATATCTGCATAATTTATTGCACCTGCTCCTTTCCAACAGAATTCCGGTAGCGTAATGAGTGTGAGCCTCTCGGAAGCCTGCGCTTGGTTTAACAAGTACCT
This sequence comes from Cyrtorhinus lividipennis, assembly GCA_019603395.1. NCBI lineage: Eukaryota > Metazoa > Arthropoda > Insecta > Hemiptera > Miridae > Cyrtorhinus > Cyrtorhinus lividipennis. The sequence goes on from CM034005.1 coordinate 12,635,477, forward strand.
ACCTCGCTCACTAAACCGACCTCAGTCTATAGAGAAGTGATGAAGCTTTACCCGATAGGAATACAGATGTCATTGCTTCTGTCAAACATCCAATGAATACAAAATCTTTGAATAATAGAGGAATTCAAGCCACACAGCCTAGCCAGGATATTAGAAAGATGCCATCTCACTGAAGATGTTCACTTAAAATTAGAATCATTACAAATCATACCAGGATTCTGGCAGCAGCTCGATTGCAAAACTAATCAGACAACCAACATGCGCAAAATTATATTTTGTATGTTTTGTTTTGTATTTTGTCTATGACGGCCACCAGTGAACACAACCAGCATTTTGAGTATCGAGGGGCGTTGACCGCTAAAATTAAACTTAGCCTTGGCCGTCAATTAATGTTCTCCACCCCTCTTAATTCGCTTCAACGAAGGTTAAATAAGAATATTGGAAGGCCTTCAACAATTACTACGAAGGCGCCTTCAACGATTTAATACGTCCGGTATTCAGGTTTCGGTTCGGAAAAATATCTCGTTTATCGAAAAGGTATAACTAGACCCCCTGCACACCCCACTGTACCTAATCGACGAAGTTCGACCTTTACCTTAACCCTTCCTGATATAATTAAAGCAGTTGAGGTGGGGGAGGATCAGGAGCTTAAAAATTAATTAAAAAGCTCTGCCACTACCCCTGGCCGTTTCCTTTCCTTTTCAACCCCTCGTCGCTCTTCGTTCCTTTTCATCTGACCCCCCCCCCCCCCCCCAACAAATTCCGTCTGGGCTCGCATTTTTCCCCTCCACCATTGTTTGCCTTCTTTCAAGAATCAATCATAAGATGGTTGCATTGTGGTCAACTTTGGACTATCATGGTGAATGTGAATTCTCAAGCTAGTGTCTTTTCTCATCAGAACAAAACCTGCATCCCAATGTTCACAAATATTACACTAGACGAGTATACCTATATCCACAAAAACAAGAGGTAAAGAATTGAACATTACTTTCGGCGGGTATCATAAAATTATGGTCGTAAGGAATTCACTCCCAACACATCACCAGAGTTATAATGAAGATGAAACGGGTCGGTAAATTTATCAAAGCTTGGCATCCCTGATGAGAGATCCTTCCTTTCAACTCCCGAACTTCTCTTTGCTCAAGTCACCTCCCGCTTAAATAGAAGCTTTCTAGCTCAAACGGAAGCGACGTTGAAGGTATTTGTAGATGAAGTTTTACTCACTAATCGCTCTTTAGGCTCTCGAGCCCTGAAGTTGTTAGAACAAGCGAACGTACCTGAAAGGGAAACAGACTACGTTAATAAATTTGCAATGAGAACGACACGATGAGCATGCATGAAGGTAATTTTGAGAAGGATGGTCGATTAAGAGGGAGCACTTTGAACAGAGTAACGTTTTGAAATTCGGTTCTTCCCTAATGTAATTTGTTTTGTATGAGATCCTTCTTATTCTTGGATCCTACTCCGCTAAACTAAAATTTAAAATTTCATTTTCAGACAATAAGAAAAGGGCGCAAGTGCAGCAAGAGTTCGTACGTGCATTCGGTCTGATCTGATAAAAGCAACAATGCCACATGATGACATCATAACCTCACGTATCCCGTAATCTCGGGAATAACTTTCACAATAAAATCCCATTTCAAGTCCCTCACCAGGTGCCTTTGAACTTTTCGTCCTCTTGTGTATGCATTTATGCTGACTAGCCTTGTTTACTGAAGGAGCCCACCAAGGACGGGAGAATAAAAAGCCTTCTCCGGCTTCTATACTGAACTTTGAGTGAAAAAAGTCCTCATCCACGTGTTGAGAGTGTTAAAAACGAAACCACCTTTCACGCATACTGGAAATTATAAACAGAATATGTTGTTCGAGTGGTGTTCTTTTAGAACGAACGGCTCTCGTAAAATGTCTGGCAGATAAAATACACAGTAAACTTTTTCTTTTCAACTCGCAGACAGTGTTTTCGGAAACAATTTCATGAACTGGAAACCAATAAAGTTTTTGCAACAGGTGGAAAGCAGTGAAATCAAGTGAAATTAATGTTCGAACCGTTTTATTGGTGAGTCATTCCATTGTGCGCCATTTTAGCTCCAGTGAAATGATGAGCGAAATGGAGATATCAATTCACTCCATAAAACAACTTGATGGGTTTAAACGAGAAATCAAAACTGTTCCCGGAACGCTGCTCAGTGCCAATACCGACAAGTCAGAATGGAGTATGAGCCTGTTAAAATCCAGTTTAGTACGGAAAAGTTGTTTTTATATTTCTGGAAGAAATGAGAGAAACACCGAAATGGCGTAATAACGTTAAAATGAGGCTGTTTGGAATTAGACAGAAAAACAAAAACTGTGCTAATTCATTTTCGAGTCCCAATGTTCTTGAAATGTTCTTGAAATCAAAACTGTTCCCGGAACGCTGCTCAGTGCCAATACCGACAAGTCAGAATGGAGTATGAGCCTGTTAAAATCCAGTTTAGTACGGAAAAGTTGTTTTTATATTTCTGGAAGAAATGAGAGAAACACCGAAATGGCGTAATAACGTTAAAATGAGGCTGTTTGGAATTAGACAGAAAAACAAAAACTGTGCTAATTCATTTTCGAGTCCCAATGTTCTTGAAAACCCATTTTTGAGTTGAGCCGGTGGGTACCTAATCAGTTCGAGGTCCATGGATTCAGCGCCGAAAATTCAGTGGTAAACGACATATTGGTGGAAAACTAATCCCTTCTTTATGTATTGTATCGTATATACTCTATTCTCCGTTCAGGAACATGTTATCTCGCGCCGTCTTCGCCTCTCCGGTTCTTATCTGTTAATGTGTAGTCAGCTGAGTTACCGAATGTTTAAGTCTCGGTATAACTCGGTATTCCGTATTTTCAGTTCGCGATCTAATAGTTTTTGCCGTGATATGTCGTCGCTGTACCGCCAATCGTAGTTTTCAATCGAGTCGTCGCGGATCCTTTGCCTACCCCCATTACATGCCTGTTATAATCATTTGTGCATATCGTTGTGTTCTTCGATGTCTGCGGGATGAAAGGCAGGTTCTACTTGTATAATATGCTATTTGCTTTTCCAAAAATGATCCAACAATAAATGCTTCCTTAGTGTACACTGCATCCTCCTAACAATAATGAACCCACTCGGAAGGGTTTCCGGTTATCTAAGCGTGTGGGGTATAATTTTCGAATAAACACTAAATCAATCGTAAAATTTCTTGAAAACTGGATTACTGAAAATTTTGGCGATTTTGGTGTATCATTTTCCTGTTCTAGACATCATGATACGTCCAGATGAAATTGAGGCTGATTGGAGATGGCGGCCTCGTGACCTTGGCCATGAAAACAAGCTGATTATTTAAGAAATAACCAAAACCGGTTATATACCCAATTATCGTTTCAAAAACATCCCTTCACGGGGGTTGGTTATTCCTCCGACCAGGAGCATGGAGACTCATTCCAATCAATTAGCATCCAGCGTCTTATTGGGAAATGATACCCCACGCGCCTAGGTACCAGAAATTTCGAAAACCCACTTTCGATTTATGTTGATAGACACCCATACTCGCCCTATTCATAAAAACCGACATTTCGATTGAACTTTCATTCATCCTCATATTATCACGTTGTTGTAAACGGGAAACTCCGGAGCCCATCATCCCACGCGACCCCCCTTTGACAGGGGTTATTCGAACACCTTTGACGTATGTTATGACCTCACAACAAAGGTGATATACCGCAGGTTTCTATCCAATTTGAACTAATAACCAGAACACTAATAACTTCCGCTCGTTCAACCCTTACATAACACAAAACGCTTCCTATGGTTTCGTCCCATTATTGTACAACATAAGCTCTGAGCCTAAAATGGAAACGTCGTCACGTTGTTTAATCTCGCGTGAAGGCTGAATGGGAGGTCAAATCCTTCTTTCGGGCACTTTCCGGAGGAGAAAACGCGTTTAGGTGTTAACCGAAGACCTACCTGTGCATTGTCTCAGTCAGAACGAAGCTTCTTTCCGTTTAATATAAATTAACGCTGGCGTCATTGTGCCTCATAAGTCGATTTGCTCAGTCTCGGGAAACGAGACAAGAGTTCTTTGTGACGCAACCGTCTCTTTTGACCATTTTTGTAATTCTAACTCGACCGACTCTTGTTACTTTTAAGAGGTCCTTTGAGGGTAAATGAGATTTCCATAAGTTGAAGAGAATTCGCTCGTGCTCTTTTGTTAAGGAGGACAATTCAACGTGCACGAATCCGCTTCCGCTAGCTAAAATTGCTTCCTTCATTTTTAGGGGACTTCATTGATCGTATTGTGTCTAAGACACTTATTTGTGTATGATGATCTTACGCATCTTGACAGCCTGGTCATCTTTCTGACAGCGGATAAATAACATTATTTCTTCCATCTCTTTCTATCGGAGATTCTAGTGCATGCTGAAAAGAGTCAGCAACACGACCGCCACCCACGACAATCAACTGTCGTTCAGCCTCTTCAGAATATGAAGGAAACAACAGTACTTACCATCATAGAATATATACATCAATGCTCGAAGAATCAACACACGCGAATTCGAACTTATTCTAGAGAAATGGACTACTATGTTAACATTGGATCCGATGAGTACTCGTACCCGTCATTCTTCCCTTCCGACCAAAATGTGATAACCACTCATTTATCAATCAATGGTATTGTTATAGCCGTCTTAATGACTGAATCGTTAGGGCTAGAATGTTTCTTTATCCAGTCATCTATCGGGAGCGATGTAAACGAGTTGATGAATGCTCTGAATGACATTCTCCCCCTCAGGACCCTGGTTAAGCGATTTCGCATTGATCACAACCTGAACTGGCGGGTCTCTGTCCTGCGGTCGTGTTCATTGTCCTCCATTTCTGGAAGGGCATGTGCCTTTCGACGGGACTCGTTGGCTATCAGGAAGGCGATCTCAGCTGCCTCACCGCCCGATGCAAATTACCTCAGATAGATATAATCTATTATTGGCCTTTACAAATAGCTTCTGACTTGAATATTCCCCATCTATAAATGGACGCGAGTTGGTTTATTATTTCGCGCCGTCAAAGTCTTCTTTTTTCGCCTGAAGTTTCTTCCTGTACTGGTTATCTCGGCAGATTCTCTTCTGTTCGGACCTAATGCCTATGATTATAAACAATGATGAATTGATTCAGTGATTGCGTGATTTAGTGAACTGACTTTTTGTCCCGGTCGATATGCTGTTAGGTGGAATGGACGCTCGATACCAAAATAAAACTCACAAGTCCAACGTTCCCAATAATGACTAAAGATGATTGAGGAATCAAGAAGTATAGGAGAATTGGGAAACCAAATGATTTTAGAGCATTCAAGGAAAATCATCTATTCCAGCGAACTTATTTATCGTAAACAATACACCACGAAGCACGGTGGTTTCTTCTTCAAACATGTTTGTTCCATATACATGGTTAACTCGTGTCGAAACCCCTGAACCGCTAAAGGAATACCAACATTTTGGCAGAGCGTAGGAAGGGTTATAAGACTCAATTTAACCTAAAATTTTAATCAAAATTCAATAATTTTTTGCCTTCTCCACGAGAAATTAAGGAAATCGGTTATCTCCAAGTTTTCATAAAATTCATGGAAATTCAAAGAATACGGACGAAATGGGAAAATTGACACAATATTTCTTTTTCTGTATGAATCCCATTTTGAATTGAGCAGATTGTGGATGAGGTTGGTGGTGTGAATTTGTGCGCAACCAGCGAACGCTTGGGTCAACCTCGGTCGCTCTGAAGGAACTTATCACGTTTAACCGTTCGGACGCCCTCATGATGGTACGATGGTAGGTTTCATGCTTATAACTGGTCAGAGAGAGAGAGAGAGAGAGAGATGTCAAATAGAAAAGAACAGAAACGAGAGTTTTCAACCCTGTGTACTGTTCGAAACTATGATCATCAAAATTGCCAGTGACACCACCAGTGTGACGACGAAATCAGGAACGCCGAAATCATTGTAGTGAGCGACATTATCACATCAAAAACCACCGGGGATTGAGAGGGCGTAACCACCATCCAATCATCTCCCAGAGACGTCCCAGGTAGAAATGTTCCATTTGGTTAATTGAACGCTCAGGACGAGCACCAGCCTCAGGACACAAACTCCAATGTGAACTCCAGGAGTGAGGAGGGGTCACCCACCGCCGGGGGCCAATTTGCCGCGACACCCACCAATTTAGCTCATTAAACGGGACGAAGGACATCACGCAAAAGCAACAACACTAACGACCGAGGCGCCCTCTCGTGGGAATCCCATTAATACACCTTAAACGTATGTTTCACATTAATAACCAGGCTCTGGTCTTACGCTTCACCCCTTGTGGCGTGACAGGAACTGGAGGAAGTGATTCTGACAGCGACTTTTTTATTTCACCACTCAAGGGAGGATGTTTTTGGCGTGTGAAAGACGATGGAAGGATTTCTTGTAGTTGCCAAAGATGCTAACGAACCAGTCGGAAGTAACGAGATGGTTTTTAATGATCCAAATTATTTCATCCGATCCTCGTACTACTTCATCATTGATAAAAAGATACGAACGAACTGAATCTCGACGGTGGGCTCATTGATTCTCTGAAACAGCCATGCATAATACAGGAACATCATGGGATTCATGACCAACAAAAAAAGAAGAGCCCTCGAGAATGCAATTTTTCAATTCGTAATTTTCCGTCGCCGTAAGGGTACATGAATGGCACCCGTGAATGCAACGACTATACACGCTATTCATTCGTGACGGAGCATCTTCAACTTAATTTTGAGATGAAAAGTCGTACTCTGACGAACAACTGAACTGATGAGACTAATTTTGAAAAGAAATTAGACATTTCTTGCTCTCAATTAACTTCCACGAGTCCTTTCAATTCAGCAACTATTAGCTTCATACATCACATGAATCCGACACTGAAATAAAAACATTTCAACAAGTTTTCCAACATAATATGCAGTGCGTCAGGAACCGTAAGCTACAAGACGAGCTGCACCTATTCCTAAAAGAACCCTTCTATTCATCACCACGTACGTTTTTGATCGACCTTGGTGGATTTTCACCCGAGCTCAGACCATTTTCGGGTCTGCAATGTCCCTTTGGTGCTCAGAAAACAGGTAATTTCCTTCGTCGCAGACGCTTGATTTCTCTGCCACGGCATTAAAAGCCTCCAGTCCGCTTTGTAATGGTGTTTCACTCGTGGGAACTCATTTGATGAGGGCATTTGGCTTTAGTCTCAATTCGAGGATTTCCAAAACTGACTACAGTTTAATCATTCACAGAAGTGGATGAGGGGTTTTCCACAGGATTTTTCGTTAATTAAAATCTCCCAATTTTTCGTTTCCGGCGCGAGGTCACACCATGAGCGTCGTACTATTCCGTTATTCCTTATTCAAGAAGCTCATTAAAATTTCTTTTGAAAAGTCTTTTCCGCTCACTTCCCCTTCCGACTTTTCCCGTGCCAATGCCACACTTGACGAAAATCCCTCTAACGAGGACCTAGGCGAAACAAGTTTTTTCCTTCTTCCTCCCGGCTAACAACCGCTCTCATTAGACCTAGAAGGGGCCAGCGGTCCTGGGTGCACAAGTAATCCCGACAGGCTCTTCCCCTTTGGAGACGATTCTACAGCGTTGGTTCGGGGGTTCGATCTATCGTTTGTTGGCTTGTTTGAGGCGCGCTTGGGGAGTCGTTGCACCGCCTAATGAACAGCGTTTGTCTCTTCAAGTCAAGAAAGGCATTTTCGCGGGTGAGTCTTACATCCAGTTTGTTTTATTTTACCCCGCCGCCTCGTAATGTCACTGGTACAAATAAGCTTATGTCCAACAAGCGACTTAGAACCTTGCTAATGCCAATTAAGAGGTAAAAGTGTAGTAACAGTGAAAGAATTATTTTCTCACCTATTTTTCGTGGAACTTCTCGAACAATTCTTCGTGTAATTCTTTCATTTATTAATTAAAATTTTCTCTGATTTCAATGGGACTCATTAATAATTGTATGCCACAATAGGATTTTTTTTTTTTTTTTTTTTTTTTTTACATACAAGTCGCTTATTTTCTCCATTTTCTCCACATTCATCAATTTTTATAACCTTTATTGTCACGGTGTTCTTTCGATAAGTTGAAGCACATACTTGTATGGCTCACATGATAACAATTGATTTAAATTTTCTCGCTGATGAGTTCGTGGAAATCAAAACCGATTTTCAAAAGTCCGCAACCGCTTCCCAATCCAGCAATCACTGAAGGTCTGCATTGACCATTAAAAATGAGCAACCAAAGAAGAAACTGGATACTTTCAACAAGCTCGAAAGAAACGTTGTTTTGCCCTGAACGGTGCAGGGCAAGTCGCGCGACGTCTTCTAATTTATTTTTGTCTTAATTGTTCCCGTTCCCGAGTGATTTATTCGATCTTCGGTCTCGGGAGGTCACCCGCATGAAAACCTGTAGCCAAAACCCCGTATCCCCCCTGTTCGGGAATTGTGGGACGTCTCGGCTTGATAACTAACGAATGATCACCAGGCTTTCTAATTGCTGGCCCGTCTAATTAAGTAATTATCGGTTCAAGGCTCAGGTGGATGAAAAAGGAGTTCCAATACCTTCTTGCCATCGAGCTGGCATCCATACAAACAGCTTCCCGTCAACAGACAGCTTATTCATTTCAAATTCCTTCCAGCTCCGTTCCCATCATTGCGTCTTTTTTTTTCCTTTTTCATTCGTTTTTCCCCGAGACAGATAAATTCATCACCCATTCTTCTTCAACACAATTCTGTAAAGCAATTTTCAAGAAAATTGGCGGCACGTGAGATTTTTCTCGAAGCAGACCGTCATGTTGGAAGCTCAGCTTGGCGAATCTCGAATCAGCATTGCGGATGACATTTGATCCGACGTTGAATTTATCCGTGGGGATTCAATTATTCGAGATCTTTCTTTTGCAAATTCCACTCAGAGTGGTTCGTCGGGAGTTTCAGATGAGTGTATAGTTAATTGAGAGGAATTTATGAAGTTAAAATTACGAAATCTTTGATCAATTGAAACGAGGAATACTGAGAGAGCCAGAGAACGGCTGAACTATTAAGAAATTGCTCAAAATTTCATTGTTTGGATCATTAAGAACTCAAGTGTGGTCCGCACTCGAAATATGATCCGTATATTCAAATTCCATCAAGCGTCCAGCGAGAATTTCAGAATGAAGTCATTGAGTTTTAAATGTATCGAGGGGCATTGAGAGTACTTTTGAGACGAATATATTGGCCGACGGAGTCAATAATTTATAATTACTCTTAGATAAAGTGAAAATGTTCAAAAAAATTTTAACCAACGGGTCTAGAGAATGTTGGCTGCAAATAATTCAATGTATAGTTGAGAAAAACGCGCGACACTCAAACTAAACTTAGCGCAGCAATTTTGTACAAACTGCCCAAATGAACAATGCTCCGCTCATAGTTATATCGACTACTATCGAAACAGAAATTTCAATGAAGGTCAAAAAACATCAGCCGAAAACCCTGACTCAAAATTGGGAATGAACCAACCTCTCGATTTTTTAATATTCGTACGTCGAGAGGGGAAATACTCCAGAAAAACTCAATCCGGGCAAAGTATATTTGGGGCAAGAGGGGCCCTGGGCACACAATGGGCTCCTTCAAACCTTCCGATCCGACAAAATAACCGGCTTCCTCTCCATGACGAGGAAGTTAAGCTCCATCTTCGCACTTTCAACCAGGCCAAGTCAATAAATGGGTAAAATCTGCGTTTGATTCTATTCTAACACCGACGACAGGATTTACTCGGACGAAATTTAAATTTTCGCAAATAATTCACATGAATAATTTATTATTTTTATAAATATTTGGTGAATCTATTAGATAAAACTCCTAACAAAAATTAAAACTAGAAAACATCATTATTTTTTTATTTGTCTTCAATTATTTTCGTCCTTCAAAAATTTGTTATAGAATGAATTGATAAAATTTGCATCTACCGCACAAATCCAATAAGGCTTGAAGTTCTATAACAAAACTTGAGGATCAAGGTACTCAAGATGTAAGGTCTTTCATCTATTGAGATACATACGATGGGGTTGACTGCAATAAGAAGGGATCATAGGACTCACAGATATTAGGATTGTCTGACGGTCATTTTTTTATCATGCGTCTTTTCAGGTGAACCTAGCATACTAACCCTCAACATAATTCTACAGCTGCCTACGTGGGTCGATGTTTGATAACGATGTTACAATGCATAAGGTAAAAGCTCTCCGAATACAAAAATTCGTGTTAAAAATATACATCTCATTCATTTAGAATGCGCGAAGAGAAAATGAAATATTGAAGAACGTTCTGTTGATCTAACTCACATACCAGCTTATCTGAACTAAAGATAACGAGTGAGTAAATATATCCCAACCTAAGCCCACAGTAACAATGGCGTCGTATCTAGTGCAGTATCTACAGCAGGGATGTCAGGCCGATTTTGATGGATACAAGTTGCCTGAATTACTTTTGAATTCGAGCCGCAAACATCAACATCGCAAACCTTGTGAACCACATGAGGAATCCGAAACAAACATTGAGAATAACATTGAAATTATTATATCTCGCGATTTTTCACTTCGATAGGTATCATTATCAAACGTAACCCTCTGCAGGAAAAACTGCACGGATAAGGGCGTATTCTCTGCCTCACAGAGAATTTCGCGTGTAGGAGAATATTCTCTTAGAATGGGCCAACCGCAGCCAAAACATCTCAGTTTCCGAATTTTCGGGAGCTTTTCGGGGAAAACCACACTGAACGTAGAACACAAGAGCTCGCACGGCTCAACCTTATTAGTATTCACTCGGCTTCCCGCAGCTTCTTCATCTTTTACTAAGCTGTTGGAACTACGAAGGTCGAACTCTTCCAGGCTGTCTCTCCCGGTTCATATCTCAGTCCTTCAGGAGGCCACGTAATACCCCGAACTCTCTCATTCACGCCCTAAACCGCAGTCCCTAACTTCTACGCCGCCGAAACTCCTCCAGGTTAATGTATTTATAATTCAACTTCAGCCCCCACCACCCGTCTCGGATCTTCCCTTGTAAACTCTCAACAACGGAAAGTTCATCTTTAGAAGGGATCGTTTGGGGGAGATAAGATAGCTGCAAACGCGATCCTTCCTGACCTCAATATTCCATTCTCTGCAGCTGGTTAACCTGCACTGCAGGATCACGTTCGTTTTTCGTTTGATTTCATCCTCTTACGTCTAGGTCTCCAGTCGAATTTCAAAAATGCAACGCCGACCTTCTTGTAGGACCCATGAAAATCCTTCTCTGGCCTCTTTGCCATAGGAAATGATACATTTCGGACTCTGCAACTGTTCAGCATTTTATTGGGAATACCGGCCGAGAAGTAATATTTCTCTGATTCATTTTAATCGGGTTTACTAGTATCCGTTCAGAAGAAACTGTGCGCCAACAGGGTTAGCCATGGCTACATCTTTATCGGAGACCAATCTTAACCGCGTAATGAAAGATGATAAATTTGGAAAGTAGGCGTAACTCCAGTAAATATGCGTAAAATGTAACTTTAAAGAAGGAGACTCGTACAAAACAGGCTCTAAAAAATATTTGTAAAATACGGATTTTAATCCGTTTCTGGCTCTGCCCTTTGCGGCAACCCTTCAATGTAGAACAGAGATGATAGAACAGCATCCAGATATTTGGAGGTGAGACTGAATGATGTTGATACAATGTATCATGTCATGTTCGCCAATCAACAAACATCACGATCAAAATTTTGGCAACTAAAAAATCACAAAATCTTTTGTTATTTCGGTTTTATGTTGACGGAAGATTGTCTTCAGACAAATTGTAATGTGCTTATACATTAAGTTTTCTACGATTTGAGCCAAAGGCAAATTATTCAAATTTTGCTTTCGTGTTACTGACCAAATTATTAAATTGAACAAAAATCGTGATTGGCAACGTTGTCGTAGAACACAGAAACATCCTACTGTAATCAAAGATAGCACGATAGGTAAGTAGGTACCTCTCCTAGGGTGACAGTTGTACTAATGCAGTCGATACCAGTCAACTATCGGACCACGACTTGGTCGATGTTCATATTTCATCGCTAAAGATGGGAAGCAGCTATCAAGCAGTTTCAGGAACCTGCAGGGGATCACCTAGAAGATGGGAGTAATTATGCGTTGATGGTTATCTGACTATTGATGACTTTTCGATTCAGTTTGAGGTCATTTGTTACGAGTAGGAAAAAGAACGGACATCCTGAACTGTCTAGAAAAGGAACTGAAACTCATTCTTGAAAGCGATGAGGTTTCCAAGTCTTTTTTAATTACAATAGATAATGTTCCGGGGAAGGAAAAAGAATGATGGGTGTTCTCCAGAGCGAAAGGGAGTTGAACTTTTGAAGAAATGAGAGAAGCAAGTCCCGAGGGTTAGTAATCTTTTAAAGGCTCTAGGTCTTTAAGGAGAACCGTTTCTTACAAAGCGTTTTGAAGATGTATTCTATTTATCAAGAATCACTACCCGCCTTACGTCCTAATGGAGCTAATACATCAGCACTGCTACCGGGGTTTAGGAGGGAGGGTCAAGACAATTGAGCTGCGGAATGAAGACTGGCGTGGAACAAAGTGAGTACAGAGCTAAAGAACATATGGAGCGACTTCGTGTACCGATTAACGTGAACTGAGGCTTCCACATTGTCCTCGTAGTTGTCACAAAATATCTGGAGACTTTAGGGAAACCGAGAATAAAGTGCAGAATTGGCAAAAACATCCCATTTGACCCATACGTAACCTATTTGCCCGGGATTCATTTAAATTAATTCAGCGTCTGAAGTTTAAAGGAAAATGATAACCCACACGACTAGTACCAGAGAACTCTCGAAAAATAGATGTAAGAATATCCTAAAACATAAAGATAATATGATTACATACCATTACTAGCTTATCCTTGGATTTTAGAAATTTATTGTGCTCATTAATAGGTTTTTTAGCAAGGAATGTAAATGGTTTATGGTTCAAAACGCAAATAAGTAGGCCGTTCATTAATGGGTACGCGCAAAATTTTATTTACGAAGGTTTTGCAAGCAGGGGGACAGGTATATTCAATCATTCCTCCGACAAATAAATAGCGTGCCTTTTCCAAAGCGTTTTATTGCTTCCACAACCGTAAAACCTGTTTTTATTGTGCCGCCTTTCTATTGGTCAATTAGTCAACACACCTCCAACATTCCCACAAGTCCGTACGGTGCCCGCTTGTTAAAAATGCGCTACAACGATTTCAAGTTGAATGAGACCGAAGTTTTTCAACCGATCATCGTTCGTGATCTGTGACCAATCATGGCCTGAGAGAGCATGTTATTTGAGTTAGTTAATGCAGAGGTTAAATCGAAGGAACAGCGCAGTACTTTTCGTTAAATTTCGAAAATCAGTGTGCTGCAGGAGCCAAGGAATGCACAAAGTAGGAGTGGCAGCCCCGTGTCAGAGATTCACGAAATCTCGCAAAAGAAATACGCGGCACTGATCCACCCTCAATACCGTTGATTAAAACTTAAGCCCTAAAAAAAACGCTATGTCATTCAGAATTTTGACGAAGGTTTTTTTTTTATATTCTGGCAGCCGGACAAGAGGGGCTAAAAGCCACTCCACGCACAGGCGTGATATAGTGGGCAGGACAGACAGGGCCTTCCCATATATTAGCAAAAGCCAGTAGAAGGGGGAAGACCAACGGCCGGAGAGGGAAATATATGGAACATCATTTCCATATATGGGTCATCAGATATTGCATACCTTTGTCTGACCAACAGTATACAATTTTTATTCATGACAACAATTGCCAGTGAAATGATGTTTCTAGAGAGGTCGAGAGGAGGGGATACTGCAGGATTTTTATCTTCGCGTGAGATACATCGTTTAAATGCGTCCAGATTTTTTTTTTTATGCTTTATTCCATTGCTAGGCAACATTTATCTTTGCTCAACCCCTTCCGCTGTCCTGCTTATCATACGGAATACGAGATCAGCCACAGAATAATACTCCGGTCAAGTCCATTCATCATGCGGGGGGAATTAATACGGCGGGGATTCATCGGGAACCAACATTATCATACAACATAACTCGGTGAATATTTCACTGAATTCCAGGGGACGAATATGATACAAAATTAAAATTCATAATCACCCTGTATCGAGATCGTGTAAATTGTTATGAGATATGATAGATCCAGCGCCAGGCCGTTTGCTTTTTAAGTCATAAGTTTGAGACTATTGAGACTTCGTTGCTTTAAAGTCTATCTAAAAAATGGTACCTAATTATCTAGCTCGATATCTGCAAGCCAACTAATTCTTCGAGGTAACAATGATTTCTTTTTTTTAATTTTGTTACAGGCAAGCCCTATTTTTTTAATAAATCATTGAATCCAATTTTTTTTTTTCGTTTCACGTCTTTTTTTTCAATTTGTACAACGACATACCGTCAAGTAAATAACTTGCCGCATTTCAGCAAGAGCCAGTATTCTTCCGTTAAAGTCAAAACCATCCCCTTAGACTCCAATCAAATCCCTGGTAGCCCTCACCACAAAACCCAAGTTGCACGAATGGAAGCCACTTCATTTGCTCGACTTGACTCAACTAAAACCACTGAGCCAGGTCGCCACTTACCGTTTTCGATTAAATGTTCAATCTCCTCGAACGGGTTTTATAGGTCAACTAGTCAACTAGGACCCCGTCAACGAGCGGCTTCCATAGGATTTAAAGACCATAATAGAACCGCTTGCTACAAATCGCTTGCGGTCGGTGATGAACCAACTGTAGACTGAAGAGGGTTTTTAGCGATGGAAACTCGTCAGTTGCCAACTCAAGAGATGGAACAGCCAGGGTTGTGAGGGGATCCAGTCCTTTAAATAGGTCACAGTGAAAATTCAACGAGCAGGAGACAGCGGGAGATATAATAGAGATGGTTTTCATATCAGGAGAGGCGACCGGGCTGGGCAAAAGCGCCAAGGGAAGGGGACGAGCTCGAGGAACAAGTTGTTAGCCATATGTGGGAGGTGCGTGTTGTTTTTGGCCTGTCTAACGACAAGTAGGTCCGTCCGAAGCATTAGCATGGTAAAGTGGGAGCCTCTCCAGGGCCTCGGGCATATTAATGACAATATTTGAATAATTGCCACGGAGTGGACCGCTGGTATTTGCATAATACCCGCCTCTTTCTCTCTCGGGTTCTCTCCAGGCTTCCCGAGTCTTTTCTGGAGAAGCAGCGAACTCAGGGTCCTGCGGCTAGGGAGGGGTTGTACTTTTCAGCAGGTTCTTCATGCTGTTTTTGAGTTGAGCCTTTCAAACTCTCGTCAGACGAAAAGTTGCCAACCTGAATATGGATGGAACACCTGCGTTCTGAGGTGATGACGGAGGCCAGGGGTGGTTTCCTGAGTCCATACTCTGGTAGTTTGAAGAGGATGAAAAACCGCAACGTAATTTACATGACACGAACGATAATATATCACCAAGATTAAGACTTAATATGGAATTTGCAACGAATTCGAAAATTGGACATTCTCTTGGCTATTTCACAAGTGCTCGATTTCTCTCCAGAAAGCACCGAACAACGTAATCCAGTCAACATGGAGATATGCAGCACGAAAAAAGCTTACATTTTCATCAGAACCTGAGTAGGCATCTTCTCCTTTTAAATCTGTTTTTCGAGATTTAAATTGTGAAGTGGCAACACTGAGTTAGAAAAATCAACTTTGAGCAACAATGTGAGGAACACAGTATCCTTCCGGAGGAAACATAGAAAGAAGGACTCTTTCATTCAATCGTGGTAACTGACCGTCGATTTTAATACGTGAACACAAAATTGGAGGACACATGCGAGCAAAATAAATAACGTTTTTCCTTGGGAAGAGACAACCAAAAATGAGAAGACGAATCACCATTATAAAACCCATAATAAAACTAATAGTGATCGACGAGAGAGCGATCGAAATGGCAATCAACATCCGACCGAAAAAGCCCACGAAGGAGCAAATTTATGACAGGCAATCAAACTCTTCCAAAACAAATACCTGAAGCGGAGTTGGATCTTTCATGAATAATTTAAAAGAAACGCGACAGCGCAGCTAATAAAATGCTAATGGGCCCAAATAATACTCTATTGAAGGAGAAAGGAGGGATATGAATATTGTAATATTTGTACAGCGGTCCAGTCTTGATTTATTGATTAAATGGGATTTACAGGGGAAAAGCCTCGGATCCGATTTCCATCTCGAGATGGGCGTCATTCTTCATCATCCATAAGGAAATGTGGCACCTTTTTTTCTCTCTTTCGAGGGCATAAAATATGTAACGAGGCTTCCGTTCATTTTTTTCTTTCCTAAAGGAGTATTTCTGGGAATCTTGTCTCTTCTTAACGGTGCATTTGAAAATTGCCAAAGGACTCAAGGAGTCTCAAAGAATTGCTATCAGCGTCGGAAAATTCCGATTCTGAGATATTGAACTGAGAATAAGAGTTTGAAAGATTTTTTTTGTAACAATTGAGTCCGTTGTGTGAGTGTCAAGCTGAAATTGCATTACCAAATACCGAGTGACGTAGCAGTGATTCTACAAGGGTTGAAATGCGAATGGACTAGACAGTAATTTATTGTTGTTTATTTGAAATTCTTCGATCCGTGTCCATTTTCTTTTTTACGCCCTCTGCCGGATTTTGATGCGACATGTCCTTGATGTATCCTTTTTACGCGACTATCCCTTGCGATGAGGGCTAAATTTTGTCACCAGGGTTTATGGAGGTCGGGACGATGAAACTAAGAAGGGCATCGTAACGTGGATACCAGAACGAACGGTCCTTCTAATGTACGTCTCGTGAATACGTGAGGCACAAGCAAATCTTACATGATTTTTGAATCTAACAATTGTGCTTAACCTTCACTAGATCTTAGACACCCTGACTGAATGCGTTTGTTTCTAAATCACCAATGGCACCTGTCCCATACCCAAATCCTGCATAATTGCTATACGCGATTGGGGCCCATGCGTTGCTTGATGACTTCATGGAAGCTTACATACTTACACCTTATTCATGCTATGCGTAACGAATTCGAATATTAGGTCTTCCGTAGCAATACCGCAATTTATCTAGATTCACAATAATTTATAATAATCGGCGTTCCTTAGCAATCTCTACTTCTCCCATTAGTTGCTTTTGCCATACGTTCAAACCGCGGTACCAACCCAATCCGAATAGAAAAGAAAAAAACGAACGTCCGAGTCTTCAAACGCAAGAAACTCCAGGTTTTCTTGAAATAAGTCACGTGTCTGCAAGAAGAGAAACAGTAATCAAGAGGGCTCAAGACTGAATAGCGAATAGAAAGGCCCAGCCGTTATCAAGAGGTTTTTCACTTAGGTCTTATGACCAATCCAGAGAGCTCCAGGAGAAGAAGGGTATGAAAAGAGAAAGCGAAAAAAAGAAAAAGCAGAAAGGGAAGAGGGTTGGCTTGAAGATAAGGATAACGTATAGATCAACCCCTTCAGCCCACCCTTCGCCCTTATCCTTCACTTGAAGAGCTTTAGAACCTTATCCGTCCCTGCCCCAACTGTGAACTCTCAATATTTCAAATAACTTTTTCTCTGAGTTCGTCTAGAAAATTTAGGGTCACTTTAATTTCATCATTCACCCTAAACAAACGAAACAAGAGAATGAAGAATGAGTTTAGGTTAGCATACCCCGGATCGGAGACCGTAATTGGAACCCGGACACTGAATGTGAACCTGAATTTTGCAATGATTTCTCCATTTATACATGTACGAAAAGATAGGTGGTGAACTTTTCCAACATTACCCAGCAATAAACAAGAACGTTTTTCACAACAAATTATCACCTAATTCATTTAAAACACGTTCCTTTCCTCTTTGATCATTCAACATTTAAATCGATTCCTTCTACCAAACACGAAATCGAGATACTTGCGGAAAGTTCACATTAATTAACGGCGCAAAAACATGGTAATTACTAATTAGTAAAGCAATTATCGGAACGGGAATACCGTTGAATTGTGTCAATTGTGTCTCCGGCTTAGATTTCTAACAGGTGTATGGTGGTAAATAGGTAGTGAAATAACGTTTCACCTGTGATGTGGTTAAAATATTGCAACAAATTTGAACGTAATTGATTCTGCTTTGAATGCTATGAAAGCTGCTGTATTGAATCTAAAAATCTGAATTTCAAAAGTGTGTTTTTCTGATACGTATGTATTAGTATTTAGAAGGCAATGATGAACGAATTTGACCTTGAGATCGGCGAAAACCAAGTAATTTGGTTTTTAAAGGAATTCGACTATGTACATACAGTAAATTGTGTACAGTCGATTTGTAGTGATTTTACCTGGAACGCGCTCTAGGTATAGCCGACTGTTCGTGGAAACTCTCATTATAAACCTGATGGCAGAGCTTTCAAATGTTGGTCCGAAGTAATACAAGAACCCTAATCGTGTTAGATCGACTTGACGTCCGAGAATCGGTCCAATTTAGGCGGTCGCTTAATTGTTTGAAGGAGGTAGGAGGGTCTACAGGAAGTACAGTGGGAGAGGAGGGGCTAAGACTTGCGACTACGTCACTTCCGCCAGATCCGCCATGGCTCTTCTTATATGCACGGGAACACAAACATCCTTCCCAGCCTTCACGTCCGTGAACAAGGAGACGCTGATGGGATCCTTGGGGACGAGGGAGAGACTAAATGACGCAACTGGTGAGAAGTGATAAGTCTATGAGGAGCCTAAGAGGATGTAGTAACTTCGACAGTTTTCCTTCCTATCGATGTTAAAATCACCGATTTGGAGAAAGGAGGACGAAACTGCTATGAAACAAGCGAATTTCGATTCTGAAAGCCTCAAGTTCAACTCTCTTGGCTGATCAATCGTAATCCAAAGCATTTCATATTTGGAAAATATACATAACGGAAAACGAGGTCATGCGTCATGATGTGAGCATAACGCGCCCCGCAAAAAATTAGCCGACTTTTCCTCCAGTAAGAAACCTTGGTAAGCGTAGGTGGGTGCCGGAGGACTCGAGCAAAAACGTAGAATATATTGGAAGGAACGTTTACAGCCGTGAGCCTGCATAATGCCGAGGTCGCATTAACAAACGTTCAGCGGGAAAAAGAGTTTTTTTTACGAAGATAAACTTTCAGCAAGTAGAAAAAGTCACGCGTGAAGCATTAGTACGTCCGCCAATCCGCGACCGACCTCATTGTTTGCATGGTCGGCAGAGCAAAAAGAGCCTCATTGCACAAAGTCATTTCCCCAAGTAACGAAACGCGTTAGGAAACGAAGAAATTTAACAAGGCTTCGGCCTCAAGTGCGAACTCATTGTACAAGAAACGTGAAAATATGTCGAGATTAACCAAATAGCGAAATGAGTCGGCATTGCGATATGAATTGTCTGAAATGATTGTCTACGGTAGGAGCCAAGCATATCCACGATTTTTTGAGACACTTTCAACTGCTTTAGAGGACAATGATGAGTTAATGAAGGTGAGGGGCAAAGTGAATGCCTAATGAACAAATGAATGACTACTGACTGAGGTCGTACAACAACATTGTGCACAGAAAACGCGCTTCTTTTAAATAAAGAATTCAACTAATGTTCCTTAAAATATAGGAAAGATATCGCGGGTGACTAAGATAACTTTGAAATGCCCACTTTGACCCGTTTTTCTCAGGTGTCAGCATTCAATTTTGATTGATTCATTATTCGCATGGACGTTCAAAAACTATACAAACGACCACAGGCAATTTTTGTTCTGTCGCGCAATCACGGTTCCGCAATTTCGGGTCAACTTTGGAAATGGGGGAGGATAATGACGACATCACGCTCTGCCCAAGAATGCGAGCCTATTAAGAAATAAATTCCACCGAAAGCCCATAATTATGTAAATCCGCCCTCAATAATTTCGTGGGTAGTGGGGGGAACTTGGGCGATTTCTAGGAGATGTGTTAAAATGAAGGAAATTCATGTTCCCGTAGACTCGAACCTGACCCTTGCGTGTGACCTTAAATTACAAGATAAGCTCGCTCACTCCTCGCATAACAATTAGCCCTCATCAAGAAAAGGGCCATAACGTGGTTCAACAACTGCATTAAAGGGTAGAATTTATGCTGAACGTAGGAAACAGTTTCGGATTTACATTTTGAGAGCATACGTCGGAAGAACCCTCATAAAACGTACCAGTTGCTTGACAGATGATTTGCGGCTGTCAATTTCCATGAGCAACCTTTATATTTTGGTGCTCATTTTTAAAAATTATTATTGCTATTATTAGAGTGAATTGTCAAAATCCAAACTGACCACCGCGGTCCTTAATTTGCTCAAAATGTGCAAAAAGGTCTGAAAATTAAAAACCATCAATTTTGCAGATAGCCTCAATTTTTACCGTACTTATTCACGACTCATTTTCAGCTCAATTGCAACAAACCAAAGTAGAGAATATGTGAAAATGGGTTTTAGAGATTTGGGAATATTGTTGTATATTAAATTTGGGTCGGCAAATCGATGGAGAGAGGTCATATGACAGATTTGCGCGGTTTGAGAAGTATTTTGAAAAGGAAAGTTACACGTTTTTTATGAAAAAACCCTCGGCTGCACGTCTTCAGAATGATAAACCATTTTGAATAATTGTTATCGTTTTATCTCAGTTTTATAAGTGGAAATCAATTTTTTTCACGATTTCGAGACTGCTCAGTGCCTCAAAGGAGGATTCGTATTTTAAATTAAAAAAAATAGAGGTCGATCGCGTTTGGAATTTTGTACACAGTCATTGAAGAATAATTTTAAGAAAAAAATCGTTTGCTGCAAGATCATGGGTTTTGGGCTTGTTGCCTTTGGCTGTGGGTCCACATGGGATGTGGTTTTAGACGAAAAAGCCGCAATGATCACTTCAGCGAAGAGCAAAGGGAAGCCCCACCATGAAACCCATCCTTTAGAAGAGATTTCCAATATCTAATACTGGAAATAATGTAATACGCAACTCCGATTGCCTCATAAAATATGGAAGTGAGTGTGCGAAACCTTATCACGCGCCCCAACGTCATATGTACTCAGAATGCGTTCGATTTCTGTGAAGGAGTCAAGGCTTGAGGGGTACTTCAATCAAGTCAAGCCATAATATGGACCGATTTATCTCGAAGGGTGAGAACCCTCTTCTGGAGCATAGATGGGGCAAACTTCTTCTCGGGAGCTCAAGGTACCCACTTTTATGACTTTGCGGAACTGGAACCGCCCCAAGGGAAATGGCAACTTTTGAAGGCCTAAAGAAAAACGTTTAAAATCGATCGCCCGAAACCTCACGACCGGAGAAGAAAGGAGTGTTGCTACGACTGTTTTCTTATTCTCTTCCTCTTTTAGGAAAGCACGGCGGTAAAAACAGGCAATCAGGTCGCTCGGCCTCCATATCACATCGGATTCGGATCTCCAAGTGTGTGTTCTGGTGAGCGAAATAATCAAGATCTGGGAATTTTTCCAAATAGGTACCTGGGGGGTGGGGATTCGTGAACGAACCTATTCAGCAGTCTGCTTCAAAATAAGATTTTCTTCATACTGGTTTTCTCGATAGCGTCATTGAGGAGAGGAGAAATTGGACGCTTTTCAAACTTTAATCCCAGTAACCATCTATTCCGACCGTTACGGACGTGATGGTTAGTTTGAATTGTCTTCCCAAGACTGATGATCGGACATCAGCACTTTCGTTCTTTCAACCGTTTCATTCGAGTCAACTCATTGACTTCCTCTTTACTCGTAGATTGAAACAAAGGATCGTGCTGTGCTCGAATCAAAACCACAGACGTAAAACTGAATGACCTATTCCTTGAGATTATTTGAAACTTCGTGACTTGAACAATCATTAAGTACCACGGGGAACTAGAAATAACTTAGAGTATGGTAAATGTAGCCAGTATTTTTTTCATTCCCTTCGTTTTATGATCGTTTTAGATTTTAATGGACCTTCTGAACATTCTTTAAAGTACATCTCCGGTCGTCTTCGGAGCAGATAAATTATTTATTTCGGATCTTAATTTTAATTTGCGACTCTGAAATTTACAAATTTTGTATCCGTCAATATAGGAGGGGAAAATGGCTAACCGGTAAAGAGGCGACGCGATGATTTGTAGATTCGTTTAATTCAAATGGTTTATTATAGAACTAACCCCAGCAATAACCAACGGTTCATCTGCGGCACGACAAGTTAATGAAGTGAAAAACACGAGCCCGAAATGCACACTGCGGAACATCAAGCACACAATGTGTCTAGGATGAAACGACGTTTTTCTCTAACATCCCGCAGGCGAGGAAAACTCCGTTCTTTGCCGGCAACCCGAGAGAAGGAAATAGAACGAACCAGAAAAACGCGTAGCGAGAGATAAATGAACAAGCAAACGTTTCCTAGCATAGAAAAGCAATTACACCAGTCGGCCATCCATTACGCTAAGGACTGAGTACACGGGGTTAATTCCAACAGTCTCGTAACAGGATTATTGTTCGAGCCCCACATTTAAAGTCACCATAAATACATTCAACGTGACGCGATTAACAATTTACGGAGCTGAGTGAAAGTAAAAGTATTACATACCAGTACAGTACTAAGGATATTACAGATTCGGTAATTTAGTAAATTTATTACAGTTTTCACCCAGAAGGATATTTATTCTAGAGCTAATTTGTAACAAAAATTGCATCTTAAAATTTTTTTTTTTAATTTTTATTTTGAGTTATTTAAAACATAACGTTTATATTTAGCACCTTCGGTCTTATTTGCTCACAAACGCCGAATGTGAGGAAACCGCTTGAAATGGCGCACTTTTACGCATTTTTTAACGGTTGATCGCAGGTTTGAGAACACCCAAATTGTAGAAGTTGCGGTTATTTTCCAGAGATGAGATCGAAAAACGCAAAGCAAATGTCAATGTTGTGAATAATTTAATAAATTAAAAAATAATAAACAATTCTAGCCAGAGGATTCAGTGGAGAGTTATACCACACTCTCAAAACCCCACTTTCGAAATAGGTAGGTAGGTATCCATTTTGGTAGGACCACTATAATATTGGTAACAATAAAGTAAATACTAATAATATACTTGAGCACCCACCTTTTCAACTTTTCAAAAATTGCCACCGAAATCGGGATTTTCTTTTAGCAAAACTCGAACATTAAAATATGACTAAAGCGGCCAGAACTAAACATAATTTTATGGATTAGAAATATTGAGAACTAATAACATGAGTTATAAAGAGAAAAAAGACCATCTTTGAAATTCAGATTGAAATTATTGTGTTCATCACGGTTGATTCAAATCTTGGATTCGTTGAGTAACGTGCCCAACAGTAATGTAATGAAGTCACTTTTCGTCTGTTCCATATCCGTCTTGACCTAGCTCTTCGGAAGTCGTGATGATGTCGGAATGAAACTTGTGAAATGAGGATTCGTGAATCAATAACATGAACTGTCTCCCACAGGTTCCCCACACCGACTCGCGTGATCCTGGACAATAAATCCTATTCCACCGCTCCGTTATGATACCACACTGAACAGTCGGCTCCCCTATTAATTTGTTTGCTGAAAACGCTTCGTCCCATTTGGCATTGTGGTTTTTCGCCTTGTCCAAAAGTTTCCAACTTTCAAAGTTTAATGCTGAGTGAACACGCGATTCGGATTCGTACGTTCGCTCTCGAGATAGGTAACGATAATTATTACTTCAAATCTAAAATAACGATTCCGTCCTTGGGAGAAGGTGAGGCTTTTACTTCTGATGCACGTCCGAGAGATAAAATGACGTACATCGTCGGCCATTTAAACCAAAGAACGAAAAATTTATGCACTGTGGGCATCTCCCAATCAATTTAATCAATTCGCGCCCACTTTGCCACCAAATATTATTATCGGATTCAAAATTGTACTCCAATAATAAATCGTGCTAATCAGGAACAATTAATGTCGCTAATGTCATCAAATTTTTCTATTAAATAAAAGTGATTTAAGACGAAGGTTTCATCAAAATCAAAATATCGATGATTTGCTCACGGGTGGTGAGTAATAAATATGATTAATAAGATTAATAAGGGATCAGTGGTGGGTCTCAATGGTTTATACGTGAATATAGTATATACATGAATCATTCAGTTCTGTTTCCGAAAATAGGTGGTATGTACGTAGTAAGCAAATATGACAATATCTCTACATTATTTGGTGGGCATTGTCCCTGGAACACATTTGAACGGCCATACATATCTTATAACGCCCGTATAAATCTTATTAAAATGTCACTTCTGTTGACAGGAGTTTTTCACTGATCAGACGCTCGGTTTGGTATAGTGTTAGCTGGAAAAGCTGCGATTTATTGCAAAATAATTTAATATTCTGGTTGGATCTTGCTTGTCATATGGAAAAGCGGATCTCTGAATAAATATCTAAGTTAGAAAGAAAGGAATAAAAGAAAGGACAAATGTTTTTACAAAAATGAAATTAGGTAGATACCCTTTCTTAAAATACCCAAAGCCTATTTGCGACAATCTGTCCAAAACCAATTATAATCGACTCAGTTTTCAACAGTTAGTGATAAATGATACCCTGAACGCCCAGTCTTTTTAAAAATCCTTTTACGAAATACCCCTGCCTCATTTTGTTGCAAAAGGGCTGAAAGGGAAGGGTTGGTGACATAGACTCTGCTGCTGAGTTTATATACAAAAGATGGTAGGACCCAGAAAAAAAGCACGAAAGATGGAGTGATCGTTGAAATACAATGATTCAATGAACTATTGGTTTATTACAATCGTGGACCAGAACTCCGATATGTAGCGGTTATACCAGCAATAAATTCTAGGCAACAGCGATGAATGGAAAATCGCCGCTCGTAACGAAAATAGAGCGACATGGGCCGTCAAATCGACACACGAAGACAAACATTCCACGCTCGAAAGCACTGAAGCATTTGGGAACCAGCAGTTTCTGTTGATTCAAAGTAAAAGCAGTTCATAAATTCCGTTAGTTGACGGGGGAGAGAACGACGACGGAAAAACGGTGTTTGACTAACAAGACCCAAAGAGCTAGAGATAACACTGATAACAGGAGTGCCGGTTGGCTGTCAAAATTACCAAAAGTTTTGATTTATTTGGTTTTTCTCTAATTAAGTTGATTCATGTTACAGCTAACAGAATGTTCATCATTGCATTATGTCATGAAATTATGGATAAAATTACTTAATTAACTTCAATATAACTGATGATTTGGGGATTCGCCTTGTTCACGCGAAATGGATGAGGATTGTCCATCTAGAGTTTCAAAACAGCACAATAATCCCCGAAGGAATGGGTATGATGCTTGGAGAACACAGACGGTATAAGAAGCGATGAGAAATGTCAGGTGCGCGCCTAGTTGGGCCTTGTTCAGCATCATTTGCGTTGTTGGTCTTTAAACGAGGCCTATGCAAATTGGAAGGAACAACAAAATCAAACTGATAGCGAAGGGAACTTTGCAAGTCAAATGGAGTTTGAAGTACCGATAGAACTCACCCTTTGGATGCATCGAGCTCGACACTGAGCCACTCGGAGAGGCGAGCCGATCTCTTCTTCGGTGATACCGCGGTGGATGAACAGCACACATACTAAAAACACTATGGCTATCGGTTCTTTTTGTATAGTTCCCTCTGCCATGGTGGATTTCGTTGTTGGAAATTGAAAAAAGTGAGTGAAGGAACGAGATTTTTGAGAGCTAGTGGGCGCAGAACATGACGACAGTTCTTCGGCGATCTGTCACGAAATCGCGATAGAAACTCGCCCCGAGAAAGAACCAAATCGCAGTACAAAAGTCAGCGTCAGTGGAGAAATTCAAAAAATCGAGCGGTCGATAAAATAACGATCACAGTCGCACATTCACTGCAGTATTGACGTATTCCAAAGGATTTGTAGGTTTCGAATGAAAATGAACCGTAGCTCTCGGGAACTAGGTCTTTGCCACGATACAACTGCCCGGGAACGACGCCGGTCTGAAACTGACATCAGAGGAGGCGGCTGTGTCGACTAGCCTGACCTTCTTAGCCCCCCGCCAGATAGCAGCACCGACAGCGCGCGTCCGGATTGGTAGAGGGGGCCCGGGGTTCGCATTGACTACCTACTCTTCCCACTCTACCTCGTCTTTCCTTCGTTTTCCTCCTCCTTCCTTTGCCAACTCCTCCTTCCTTTCCCACCTTCGGTTTTCTTTTAACACTCTTTTTGCGCGCGCGATAAGAGACTGAGGAGGTATATGTCGGGAGGGGGGGGGGGGATGAGAACGCAAGGAAGTGAGAGGAGTCCTTGCATGTTACGAATCCCAATTAGCCACTCACCACGTTGCCAATCTGTTTGGTAAGACAATATAGACGACTTGAATCAAGGCTTCCTCAATGTACGATGTAGTACGAAAATAGTATAAATAAATAAGATGGATACATTTTACATCCTTATAATAAACTATAACAATGAGTGAAAAATGATACCCCACTCGTCTAGGAACCCAAAAATCTCGAAAACCCACTTTCGGAACAGGTAGGTAAGTACCCATTTTGACCCGTACCCACCCCCTGTGGGCACCGATCGGTCAGGGACCCAAATCAATCGATTCAGCGTCCAAATTTAGTGAAAAAATGACACTCCACACGCCTAGATTGCCGAAAAAAACACATTTTCCCCCACACCCTTCCCCAAATTTGTTCCAAACGGGCTAAAATGTTTCGAGGACCAACTTGAGCCGACCGAAATTACACATTTTGTGAAAATTGGTTACTACCATAAACAGCGTGGACGGCAGACAGCGTACGAAGGACGGGAATTATGTAGATTATTCAAGGAATAACCAACCAAAATGGAATACAATATGGAAAATTGAATTAATATTATAAACTACCGAAATCCCTCTTCAGGGCTTCCCCATTTTTCACGAGATTCATCGTAGTTCACCTTCACTTGTACAATTATTATTGCACAAATTATTGTTCTACAATTTAGTTTTTTATGCACCTACGCTCGCATGCATAGCCTTACATAGGGTCTAAATGCTCAGTTGGTTTACATGGCATTTTTGATTTCAATGAAAACTTATTTCTAAAACAAAGGAAACATTCAAACGAACGAAGCCTTATTTCCTTTAAATTATGCTCATTGGTACAATCATTTTTTTCTGTTTACTACGACATCGAGTCAAAATAGGCAAGTATTTATCCTTCGAGTGAGGGTGCCGCTCTCACCGAATTACCGGGGCTGGTTTAATGATAACACCTTCCCCTCCAATCTACTTATGCGGGTACAATAGGTACGTACTAGGAAAGTTTTTGTCCATCTTGTGAAAGACTTGTGTGAGATAGGTATCAATCTTGTATCTCCTCCGTACGCGCCAAAATTGGCCTCTTTACGGATAGATTCGCTAATGTTGAGAAAACCGTTCTATATTGGGATTTGGCTGACCATCAAATGGACAGCAATGGCACGATAGGCTTCGGTCATTGTCCTCCCTGTACTGTATTGTACCTAGCTTATCTCAGCTTTGAAATCCTCTGAAGGAACGCTTCTTTGACCTTCAATCCGCTCCAATGGTCCCGGGAGGCTGACGTGTTTATGGGTGAACGCCTTAGGGCTAAGCTAATTGGCCAGAGTCAGCCCTTCGATTTTCTTTCGTTATAAAAGGTCGCGCAGGTGTTACATCTGCTGTCGGGAGCTGGGAGTTCGGGCGAGGGGTTTCGTGATGTGAAAGAGAAGAACGACACCTGGACTCGCATAAATCAGAGGATGCTGCACAAAAGGAGGGCAATCTGTCCCTAATTTCACACAAATACTGAACCTCCCTCAAAGGCTTTGCTCGTATGCGGGGTATCGCTTTCAAAACCGAGTTTTCTATACATCAGGTCAACTGGCGTACGTTTCATTCGGTCCGTTGTCCTCCGACCAACCTTGGAGTAGGTAAAGTAAATAATAGTGGGTACCTTAGAAGCTCATTGATGAAAAATTTTCATTCACACCGTTGCGATGAGTTCCTCTTTATTCGAAGGCTTTTTATTTCTTTTCAATGATTGGTACGTGATTATTTGGTTGGTCCTATTTTCATAGAGGTAATTTTGGCTCACAACTCAAAATTACTTTTTTGGACGCCATTTTGCTCATTGACTCGCGTTTTGGTTGGTTATTTCAGTGAAGACTGGGTTCGAATTAGCCCGTTCCTGTCAATATTTCGATAATATTCAACAGAAAAGGCTTCCGTTGAATAATCAAGAGAGAATGTTACGATCGACTGAACCATTCAAACCGCTTTTACTTCGAGAAACCTCGAATTCTATCAAATAACTCTCGCCCACAGGACAACCGCATGAAAGACCCAATTCATGACTTTGAATCAAAATTGAACCAATAACTTTATTTGTCTTTCATAGCCACGCAGACCGCGGAGTTCGTAATTATCAACTTGATTATTAACCCTAGATTAATCTTCTCATTATTTGTACTTGGAAGGTTGGAGAAGTCATTACGCTCTGGGGAACAAAGAGACGTTGTTTACTAAGTTTGTCTTTAATGACATTTGTGACTCGCGCTCGAGTCCCTTTGTTTGTCGAGTGCCTACAAATCATTTAATACACTACCCTGCGATGTGGAACTGTGTGAATAACAACGTGAATGACGAAGTAATTCTCTTATTTATGTGATTGAATTTATGTCTAGGCCATGTAGGGCTACTTAATGAGAGTTTAAATCATAGTTCAACAGTAGAATCTTATTTCTCAGAAACGTAACGTTTCAAACGACGCACGGTTTTATTTATTTTTTACTTGACTGTACCTCCTGTGAGCCTGCATGAGCACGCACTTCAACTAAGGTAACTGAAAAGCTCCTGTGTACCACAGTAATAATTTAGATTGACTCAAATACGATCCACCTACAACGAGTGATTTCTCTGGGAGTCCAGTCAGAGAGTCATGCGTCGGTCTCTTTCATGAATCCATTTTCCACATCGGAAGAATGGAGAAAAATTACGGAGCGCAGGAAGCCGATGCCTACCTGAGGTCTTTATATGAACGAGTTCTTTTTAAATGGATGGTCCATGGAGGATGTCATTTATCAACAGCTGTATACCCAATGCGACTGACACTAACCATGTCCCTTTTTTCACACTCAGTTGGGGTGGTCCGACCCTGTTTGTCAAGAATTAGCCAGAATTGAATAGCCACAGTCGGTCTCGCTATGGGATTCGTAATGGCCGAGGAGAAATCTTCCGAAAAAGGCGAGAAAGGGACCTTTTTCTATTTTCTTTCCTATGAATGGGAGGGATTTTTTTTTTTTTTTTTCACAGTCCAACTGTGTGGAAGTCGGTGGCTATTCAACCTCATACGGAACGCTGACTTGAATGGTCTTTTTCGTCTCACGAAAGTAACTTGGAGCTTCGGCTTGGAATCTCAAACAGCTTCGTACTGTGTTTGGAACATTTAATATTGTTTCATACAGGGAAACTAGATCGATAGTCTGACGCGTACTCATTCTGTGCAGCCTCGAAGATTCTTTTAGAATAGCGACCATCACGGGGTCGTTACAAAACCTGGTGTGTTCTCGCGTCAAGATTGGTATTTCGGACTCTACAGCATAAGTAGTTCTTATTAAAAAAGAACTCAACTAACATTTTTATAAAAATAAAAGTTTTCAAACCCACCCAAGATGGATTAAGTTACGAGCAATTAAAGTAGAAAATTTATCATGAGAGTTGAGATATTATGTTTTTTTTTTAAATAAATGTATACGGATACCCAAACAAATACTTTCTTGGCACAATTGAGTTACATCACGTCACATCAGTTGCCATCTGGATGATCTGAGCTTCGTGAATCACCTAAACAACTTACTACAAACCACAACTTGAGCAATATTGCGTAAAAACCGAGCTGGTGGTTCCCCCTCTTGTTGATTACACTTGAAGAAAGACCCTCGGCTCGTCTTCAGCTCCCATACGCCCTTTTCTTTCCTTCATCGGCCCTACGACGCAGTTCGAGGGTGCAATGGGACAAATTGTTTCATCAGGACTTCATTGTTCCGCGCGATGGTGTAACCCTCGTTTGGATCCACCCTAACCAAATTTGGTGACTCAATCTCGTTCATCGTTTTGAAATTTCATTCAATAGACCGGACCCTTTTTCGGCAGACCAGGAAAATATTTCACGCTCAATTATCATCAAGATGAAGGAAAGGAATCTTTTTTAGAAACGGAGGGTTTGAACTAAGATCGTTCGCTTTTTTCGATATTTGTGAAAAAGAGAAAAGTAGAGTCATTCACATTTTCAACTTTCCTACCATTTCCTCTGGCTTGGCACGAGGGGCTCAACTTGGCATGTGTGGAATGGCGTGGAGTGCTGCAAGACGAATTATCCGAGCCATAAATTTACCATCGGTGGTGACATTTTCGTAAAGCGGAACTAAGACCATGAATTTCAACTCGGACCCCGACGTCAACTTCTAACGAAAATTCCTCGCGAACAATAATTCAGCACCAGACGGTTTACACGGCTGAAGAAACTACCAAAAGCGGTAGAGGTGGGATGTAATGCGAGGGACCGTCCAAACACCGATTAGTCACTGTAAGTGCTTCTTGTAGACTAAGTGTGTTCATGTGTTACCAACCGTCCAGGCCCTTCGTTGTTTAATCCCTAAAAACTCTCTCAAAGCCCTTCATCTCACTCCTTTCTCTTCAAAACCCCTCCTGGTCGTAGAAAGCCAAACCCGGGGTCGAAAAAACGGAGTGTAAAGTTGGTTTTTCTTCACTACGAGGGCTCTGCCAAACTGCGGGATTAAACTACGATTTTTCCCCCTTTCGAAAAGAGGATTATTCACCTCCCTAAATTCTTACTCTCGATGGACTTACACGATCCTCACATTACTATCTGGTCAGCTTTTTATCAGCAACATGCGGACCTCATTAGCAAACGGAGAATACACGTTTGGAGAAACTACAGCAGTCACTAATACATGTATATATAGGAAGGAGGTAACTTGTTGAGAACATTATTATATCTTTATCAGCCTCTGATACTCATCCAATCAGAACGGAGTCAGTCATATTCTGCTTCTAAATTTGTCAGAAAGATCAGCATTTACATGGCTTACCAACCGCACATTTGGATTCCTGGGCTTGCTCCGATCAGTAAATTATACATTCGTCCATTTAGCGCTTGTTCCTTGAATCCATTAGCCACAGAATACTGCGGTCACTTTGTTTTCATTCATACATCCGAGTTATGAGCAGAGCGCAAATGGCTGTATCTTGCCAACACCATAACACGATTAGGATGGAAAAGTCGATATCCTTGATGTTGAATCCTTCGTTGGGAGAGATAACTAGTTCTTTATTTAGGCAGCGAAGCGAATGGTTTTTGAAACAGGTCAAAATAACCAAAAGGCTTTTTGAAGGGTGAACAACACACTAACCCCTCATTTTGCGCCCCCTCGCCCTCTGCACACTATTGTGGCCCACCGGGTGGACTCCCTTCATCCGTCTGCCGATGATTAATCAAAAAAAGTGAGGCTACACGCTTGCTTGACGTTGTGAAAAATTGAAGGAAAATTAGGCCAGGGCTATGTCGACAGTTCGTTATTCCGATCCGAGCTGAACAAGGGCCGAATTGCGTTGGAGGCCAGAAGTGATGATGGAGGGGGGTGACGTCACCGATTCGCGCTCAATTCAAAAGAGAGAATGTTGTTCTGACCAGAGAGTACACCGGTCAGTGTATCTCCCCATACACTCATTACTGTTAATCATGTCGAAAAATAGACGTTAAAAGACCCTGAAAATAAATTAAATACATATCTTTATTTATATTGTACGGGGAAGCACTTCAAGGTGTCGAAACTAGGAGTAACAATAGTAGTTCAAATAGAAGAGCCAATCAATGACTTCAATAGATCCAGAAATCAAATGTAAACGTCTAAAACATTTTTTTCAGGGAACAGAGAAATTATGTGAAAGAAACGTATGTGGCCCCACCATTACGCTCTGAAGCTTGTTCCTAACTTCCTGTGATGTCCCCAGGAAGTTCCATATCCTACTCTTCACCGAATGAGCTCTCGTTATAATATTACCCTGGCTTGCCGCCATGTGACGTTTGCCGACGGTAAAAACTATCCAATTTACGAGTTCAAGAGAAAGCACAAAAAGTCGGCAGGCGTTCCCAACGACACAGTGGGCAGTTTGCGAGCCAGTTAGAATAGAAGTTATTTCAAATTTACAACCGCAAAAAGCGGCGGCGGCAAATTCTAAAAGTGTAATTTAATATCGTAAACTAAGGTGTGAGACTAGAAACTCTCTAATGGGAAGAAAGGGAGGTTATAATAAGGCTATAAACAATTCCTTAGTTGCAAATAGCAAAATTACAGTTGGAAGGACAATGGAAAGCCATCTATCAACAGGCGGACAATGGGGGAAGGGGCATTCGCGAAGTCATTCCGACATCTGCCCGGCTCCCTCGGACCGGTCATTCGAACCTATGGAGGCCTAACATAATCCTGTCTATCCTCGGAGTATTCACACTTTGTTATACTACGTGACAAGACATTCCGTTTATACCAGTAGGCCTCCGTAGCCAACAATGCTCTTCTGGGCTGAACCATCCGTGCGTTGCGCGATACAGCTGTTTGCTCGTGGCTTGAGCGTGAGATTAGGGTGTTGGGTGAAGGCGTATTGTATCCGAAGGAGGAAGATAATTAAGGAGAAGTCATCGATGAGGTTCCGCCAGAGCAGGTGGTTTGATGGGAGATCAGCAGATTAGATGTTCATTCAAAGGTGACAGATACATACCAATTTTCGATTTTATTGGAGAGGGAAGAGGGAGAATGCTTGTTTAAGTATTACTGGTTCATGAATTGGTCGAGTTAACCTAATTATTACGATTCAGTCACCGCAATCACTGCGTCAGGTTGATTCGATCAATACGGGTCATATGGAAAATTTTAATAAGACAAAATAGTGGTTGGAAGAGAGAGAACTCACAAGTGGGCTTGAGTCACGGAAAACCAGTGCTGCCACCAAGTGTAACCGATTCCTACCAATGTGGTTTAGACTACTAGAGAATATTCTGAGTGCATATAGATGAAGTACTAAATAGGCAGAATTACATTTATCGCAAGACAATAAGTACCTACTACCTATAAAAATCATATACAATCACATCTATTCAAATCAGAACTTTCTCAATGCAATGGGTCCGAGTGTGGGTGTTGTGACATCGGCGCTGGCTGTAAAGCGGACACAAAAAACACTTAATTCAAAACCTCCTTAGACATGAGTATAAATAGGATAACGATGTCAGATTATTTAAAATGTATAAATAAATCCGCATATTATCAAACATTTTCCTTCCAAATAAAAACGCTGCAAATCCTTTCACAGGGGTTGGTTATTCCTCGTACCAGGAAAATGGAGACCCATTCCAATCAATTCAGAGTCCAACATTTTGTGGAAAAATGTACCCGACACGCCTAGGTACCAGAAATCTTGAAAACCCACATTCGAAATAGGTAGATAGATACCCATTTTGACCCATAGAAGAGATTATGGCGCCCATCGTTCCGGGACCCGTCTCATTAGATTCAGCATCCAATGTTTAGTCCCTCAAATGATACAAAAAGGTTTTCGCTTGCGTACACCTTTGTAAAACTAAAACGACCAGAAGCCGACACCACATGTACAAGGTTGGCCGCATTTCGGGACACTGAATCGATTGAAATGAGTCTCCATGCTCCTAGTCCGAGGAATAACCAACCTCGTACTCACCCGTTGCTGGCCAGAGATGATCATGCTCGACTAAATCAGTATTGTCAATCAAAATTGGATTTCGATCGTATGTTTCTACTGAATTGGTTCGCTTGATCAATATAAGAGAATTGTCAGCCTTGGGGCGGTCCCCGAGTGTTTCAGGTTGTTAGCAAAAAGGGGAAAAAGGAGGCCTTTTGGGAAAAACGAGTTGGATTAGGCCTCCTGCCGAAATATCCTCGCTACATGGGTCGTTGTTAGCATACGGCTGTTGTGTATGCAGATTACGAGAAGAGCTAAGGAGAGAATACACACCTGTGCTCTCTCGTATACTCCCATCTTCTCTCCACAGTTTCCCACTTCAACATGGAAAGTGAAATAGGTAGAACGCCTGAAAAAGCTCCAAGTTGACTGCTCCTTCTTCTCAAACTAGCGTGGCGGGCATTTTTTTGGAAAATCATCTTCTGGATCTGGTTCCTTTACTTTTTCTCCTTATTTATCATACCTTCTGATGCTGTATTATTTAATATCCCCAGGTGTCTATGGAATAGAATTATATGTCAAAAATCACCTATATCTCAATTGACTAAGATTATGTAAGAATAAGTTGCTGCCAAGTATTGACGTACCCAAACTCCATTTCACACAAAAGTCGTTCTGTCGTATTAGAGATAGAAATATGGTTTCATCGGACGATCCGTCTTGAATATTTAGGACTTCGCAAAATGGTGAGTGGCTCATTAATTTTGATTTGTTCTGAAAGGCGCTAAACTAAGCAGCTGGTATTGAGGCTCTCTTCAATTAGCTCTTCGAAACACAGAGCGTGGGGATGATGGGGTGTAGGAAGCGGAACCTAATACTCGACGGGTAAGCTGACTCCAAATGGGAAAGTTGAAACAATGAATATTTTCCCGTGACGCCTCATTTAGCATCCTTATTATCAACCCTACTTTATCGCAGCTCATTTTAAATCTTTTCTCTTCGTCAAGAGAAACGAGGTAATTATTTATTTATTTCCCCGCCCTCTTTTCACTCAGCTTTTTCTTTTCCAAGGCATAACGTCTCAGAGATCGCAAGCTGTGATAAGGTTTGAAAGGAGGAAAAATTGCGAGGTGGTTGAATAAGGCAAAGAGCCGGGGGATGGTATAGCAGGTAGGGCTAAGACCTTCAGCCTCAAGCATATTTACTATGCGATTCGTGCCGTCACTCCAGAAAAGCGGGAAATTCTCTGCTCTTTGGACTCTGCCGTCGATAGGCCTAAAACGAATTCGGTCTGTAATTTTTGTCTTGATAGACTCAAATTAAAGTACCATGACCCTAATTAAGAATGATTCGAGGATGCTAAATATGAATGTACCAAACAAAGATCAGTGGAAAATAACTGGTATTGACCAACAAATGGACCTTTTTGGCTTGTATATTGGACAAGCCATATTGAGCTTATACAGAAATTAATACTTTAATCTAACATTTTGAAACACCACAGTGTATTTCAGTGAAATGTAATTAGGCCTGAAGCACGTTTGCAATTAAATTCAAAGCGTCAGCTTATTACAAGGCCTCAACCAATCTACGTGAGGTGATTGTAAGGTGATTAGTGGTGCTCGCATTCTGTCCGCGTCCTTCCCTTCCTCACTGCGTCGTAACGTCTGCGTGTGTGCATGTGTGCATTGGCCACGCTCAACCTCACGACTGAGCAATGAGCACTAATCCGCGAGGCTTCCTTCGGATATCGTGACAACGTAGAGATGTAATCAAGCGCATAAACCTCGGAGACGCCTTGAGGGTTAATTGCTGTAACTGTGAAGCAGGTTACGGATCAGGTTGGATCAGAAGATTGTTATGCTAGAGACTCCTGTTGGGAATCTCCCATAGTAATAATTTGCATCATACTAAATATATCCGTACTATATTACAAAATTATTGAAGAATGAAGTCATAAGTACTCACCCTCATCCACCAAAAGCTCAACGAGATTCATGTCGACGCTGCGCGATGCTCTTCAGAAGCTTTCACTTAGCACTTCCACACTTTCCAAGCTCGAGGGATAAATCCTTGAGACTTTCTAGAGGGTTGCATAAAACAAAATTAATTAGATAATCCTAGCGGAGGAACTCTCTAACAAATTGTGAAACGATGAGATTCGTGTGGTTGTGAGATGGTGATGAGGGAGGCCCTTGATGAAAGAATAAAGGCGGAGGCGAACAATTTGAGTAGGTTATTTCATACCCCTCCAACGCAAGTTCAATACTAACTTCTTCAACTAATATAATATTCCATTAAGGGAGATTCATCTCCTTGATTAAATCTAGCTGCTAAGAGAGGAGAAGCAGCCCTCACCATTATGGTTTTTGTTTTGAGACGAATATCACGGAGTTTTCGAACAAGACGTTGAGTTGCACCCTCCCTCGAAGGATTCACGGTTATTATTCAACCGTAACATATTTGGCCCTTCAGTTACTGGACCACGCTTATTTATTTATTGCCATCAAAATTACTCAATAATTGATTTGAATAATTTGAGTTTACCTCATGAAATATTTCGTTTTTTAAATCGACCGAAGGATTTCTTCGATTTCATTTATGGTGCAGAATCAATGATATCATTTTAAACTACTTTAAGGTATTCTGGATACATTTAGATTTTTATTTGATCATATTATATTCTCTATAGGTTTTAATGGATTGATCCTTTTTCTCTTCAAGTCGTCTTGAGTTCCTCTGAACACTCTTCTATGCCTTCAGGATGGACTTCTGTGAACATCAGGGTACGGATGATGTGTGCCACAGCATATCAAGCAAAATTAGTAGATTGTATGATTTATATTGAATGTTGAATCGTGGATTTCATGTGCAATGGAAACAGTGGTTGACAAAAATTCGCACGAAATCCAAAATTTCGGCTTTTATAAGTGCTTTGGAGACTTTCAAAATCTTGGAACGAGCCAAAATGGCAATGATGATTCCCCCAGAAATTCCCAAAGCAAATCATGCGACCGCGGCACGTGCCCCCCTCACAATAAGAGTTCAAGCACTCGTTAGTAACATTTCTAAATGAGGTAACCAAGGAATCCGAATCCTCAACGACAAGAGGGAGGACTTGAAAAGGGAGGAAACCCCTGTTGTTTTGAGTGAAAACCTCGGTTTCCAGGTAGGGCCCGGCAAGAGAGCCTTCCTTCAAAATTAAGAGAATACCCCTCGGGAAACAGGAGAGACAAGACAATGGCGGCTTCCCCTTTTGCTTAATTACCGCTCAACAGGAAGATCATGGAAGGTACAAGTTTATTTTACACGCTGCACCAGGAGAT
Source organism: Cyrtorhinus lividipennis (assembly GCA_019603395.1). Lineage (NCBI taxonomy): Eukaryota > Metazoa > Arthropoda > Insecta > Hemiptera > Miridae > Cyrtorhinus > Cyrtorhinus lividipennis. The sequence continues at coordinate 12,672,595 of CM034005.1, forward strand.
AAAATTTCCCATGGAGCTACTGATTTGATCTTGATAGTAAACATCCTCGAAACCTAATGGATCTCTTTGTTCTGGGCTAATCTCCTCTTCATTTAGCCACTCTGGAGGCTTCTTCCGAAATGACTGAGCTGAGTGCTACCAACTGAGGATGTATCAATTAGATATACCCACACTTGGTGCCTACAACGTACCTACAAGACGTTATCTAAATAGGACTAAACTGATTGTATTCACTGATAATGTAATCAAAATACAGGAACATGTGGATTTAGTGTTAATGGTGCAACTACTCGATTTCCGATTGTTTCTGCTCAAATCCCCATTTCAAATATAACAAAACTTTTCACTAGTTCCGGCATGTTTTGGGATGTAAACTCGTTGAACCGTATATTTTTAAACCTGTTGCTCGAATGTAACTTTATAACTTCTAAAAAATTTTCCACTTTTCCAAAACAAGGAAAAACGACGAACTTTGGAAGACGAGTTCAAGAAGGGGGTTCTTTGACCAGCAAACTTTTTCAAGTTAAGGAAAAGGTGAAAGAAAGGAAGCTAAAGGAGGCAATTACCGGAGGGAGTGTCATGCAAAAAGTTCACCGCCATCTCCCAACGCAACCAGTTATTTGTTGCGTTTAGCTTGAGCTAAATGGATTCCCTTGGTAGCGCCAGTTTGTCAGTTTGCCCGTTTTTTCCTTCCTTTTTAGTTTCTTCTTTGTCCAACCTAATTAAACGGCCGGTGAAACGTGGCATTACGATATTTTTTCCCTCTCAAAAGTTCCAGGTACACGAGGGTGGAATCGTGGAATGCCAAATTGCCGTTGCAGATGGCAAATTGATGTGTCTCTTCGTCTCTAGAAAAGGACGTTGGTTCTTGTTCTTTCTCTTTTTCGTTGAATTTTTTCCCGAAATATGAATGAAGTCATTTGAGCTACTTTGGATCCGTGTTTGTCATGGTCTGAATAACTTTTTTGATCAACGCACAGTGAAAATAATGACCTGGATTATTGTTAATTACCCCTTCTGGTTTTTTTATCTCTCAATTTATTTTTGTATAGTAACATATTAGCTGACCACTTGCTAGTCAATGTTTGGGGTTAAGATTGCATATATTAAGGTGACCCTAGGGGTACATCACTCCAAACAGAGGATTGCCGCATCAACAGATACATAACCAGCCTCTGAGCCAGCCTGTTACTTTTAACCTTCTTGCCTAGGTTGGCATTTTATCCGGAGTTTCCATTCGATTCAACCAATATCTTATGAATGGGGGGGGGGGGGTTCTACTTCATTATAACAGTTTTTTTCTTGGTTCGGACCATAATCTCAAATAATTATGACGAAATCTACTGTATTCCAGCATATATTCATAGTTTTGTACTTACCAACATCATGATTCGATTATGCATTTCAGTATTATTGTTATTTTACCTGTTGTGAACCTTTTGGAAGGATTATCACCGCTCGGTTCACGGCCAATTCGAACTTAGAAGACCAACAGATACCATCCCTAAGATCAGAAACCATCCTACGGTTTGATAAAAAGCGTTCTAAAACCCCATAATGCGGCCAATGCTCAAAAGGGCCGTTGAAGGAGAAGGGTTAGACGTAATAGGATGGTCAGAACAGACGGAGAACAAAAGGAAGAGCGTGATAAGGGGCGAACCGAAAGGTTTGTCGAGGTGTAGAACTATATTGAGGTTTCCACCACAGCGATATTACTGTACTCTTGACCACCCCTTCAGAAACCGTTGCGGTATCTGCCAAGATCTGCCAAAGTTAAACCTAAACCTACCAAATGATATCAACCAACATCTACCTGAGGGGTTTGCCTTTGTGTTTCTCTCCGCTTCCCGGATAAATTCCGCTGCTAGGGGCGGCCCACGTTGTTAAAAGTTTTCTTCCCAACCCCTATTATTGCTCGCTCTCTTCATGCTCTTCCTTCTCTATCATTACCTCATTGTGGTTCCACCTGCGTCTACCCGGGACTCAACATACCCTTAGTTTTGAGCTAAACGTTGAAATAATCGAGCTGGAATTCCCTTGGGGAGGATGAGGTCAAACGATATCTCACAAGGTTTGCGACTAGCTGGCTAATTTCGAATTGATGAATGCAGGTACTCAAAATCATATCATTTTACATTCCTTCCCATTGGACCTTGAGTTGTGAGTAATGTATTGCAACACACAAGTGGCACGCATGGCCGCGCTCGAAAATCATCTACGTCGTCTAACACACATGATGACCAAGTCATTGTTCTTGGTGATTTTTATATTTATTTTCCATGAGGCATCGAACGGATTCAATCAAGTCCCAAAAATTTGCCATTCTTACCTTTTCCATATCATGTCCAAAATTTCATGTTCTTTTACCAAGTTTCTTCAGCCCAGGATGACATGGATTTTGAATCTTAAAGTAAGTGTTCAAAAAGAATGTATACGATTCGCTGGTAAGGTGGTAGCTGAGTAAGTGTTTCAATAATAATTCATCGGCACAAAAGGATTATATGTACTTTATTGAAGACGAGTAATTAAGCAACGATTTTTTTCACGGAAGGTTGAGGCATACTTTTTTAGCAGACATAATTATTTTAGCATTTGCATCTATTTGAGGTGAACCTTCTAATCTAATCACTATGTCTTTCCTCATCTACGCAGTCGGTTCAAACTATTCAGATAATGGCAGTGGAAAGGGGGAGGGTGTACGACGCTGCCCATGGAATGAGAAAAGCGCGGTGGAATAAAAAAAGAAAAAAAATGAAAGAAAGACTATGGGCTGAGGGTGAAAGGGTATAGTACCTATTGGAGAGGAGAAGAATAGAGTCCATTTGCCTGATTCACAAACTATCCACTTCGAGGTATAGCCTCGCTTCAGGGATCTGAGTTGCCAACCAGGGGAAACAAACTCGAATCCCTGTAGCCCCTTGAGGGCAGAGAGAGGCTCGAAGAGGAATTGAATGAACCTATAGGTCTGAGCTGGAGCTATCCTTCTGATTAAATTCATTTCTTCGCGAGTCCCCGGAGGTCTGGAACAGTACCAATCCTTGTCTCCTGTGGTCATTGACGTTTAATTTATTCCTCGCCCTCGGAAGTGGGTTTGGATTTTTTCGTGTCCTTTGTTCAGGCTCGTCTGGGGAGGGCTAGATGAATTCTTCAGGGTGTGGCAAAAGGTTTTTAAATCGATATTGATTACACATTTGAATTTCCGTCTCTCGGAGACGAGTCTATGCATAGTTTGATAGCGTAGAAGCCTTCAATGTTTCGACAATTCCCAGTTTTACTCCAGTGTAAAATTTACTAGTCTGAATCCTCTTCTTGCAACACCCAATTCACAGCAACCTTCTATGGCAAAAACTTCTTAACGCCTTTGTATTGTGAAATATCATTAACGTCACAGTTCCAAACAATCTCAATTCCTTAACAATCTTTTCTACTCCCCGAATTCAATCATCTGGAGCCTCTGAACTAAATGACTTTTCGCTTTCTGGATTGTGAAAAGCATTTTGTCTTTTTCTAAGAGATTTATTTAGGATTATAATAACTCTTGAAACTCCCCTGATGAACTTTTGGGTGTTGAATAGGTTCATCTTCTTGACAAATTCCTCTTTTTCTCTTCTGTTTTTTTTTTTTCCTCTTTTCAAACTTGAAAAGAACTGGTGAAGAAACCCGTAAATAGGGGAAAAGAGAAGGGGCCATTGTGATTGCTCACCAACTTTATAAAAATGCAAATGACCGTTTCTTAAAGGAGCATCCATCTCCCGAGAACACTAGGAGCCAATCATAAACCGTGGGATCAATCAAAGTATAAATCAACTTAATTACCTACTCAAGGAGGATTTGGATGAATGGCCGTTCTTAGTTGTTTCTAGAAGGAACTCCCATTAGTATTATCTGTACGAAGTAAAAAGCTAATGGCTTGGTCTCTCTAAGCCTTCCTGATTGTGTGGGCGCCTGTTTGACAGGGGCTTTACATCTAAATTAGCGACCTTATTTTGATTGCATCGATTATTCCTTACCTCAAATCCACCTGAAAACTAATTCCCTTCGTCGACAAAGTAGCTAATCGTGAAATTCTCACTTTTTCTTTATTTGTCCTTTTTATTCGGGATTAGTTGAAGGACTGCTGTTGGAATGCTCAAACTAGTAGGTCGACGTGGACAAAAATGTTGATTTCTCAGTCATCCCACGAATTCCCACAACCTTTCAGTTCCTCAACATTTCTTATGATTCGTTGTCGGAATGGCGCAATCGAATGTTAAGCCAATTGAAGGACATCACAAAGAGCCAATGAAACTTTGACAGCCTCAATGACGCCTAGGGAACATCCCCTGTCAACTCTCATTCTGTTCACGTGCTGAATGATCGATCACGCTACGACATTTTGATTTTACACGTCAACTGATAATCTCTCATCTCAACGAGACAGGAGACTGGATATCGAAAAATAACCGTAGACTCGTGTGGTGACAGCTCAATTCTAGAAAAGGAACGAGCTGTCGGAGGCGTATAGCAACAGTACATCTTGTCACGTAATACGCCTTGTTTCCAAATGCAGGCGGCATGTAAATTCGTTCTACATTCTTCACCCAAATAACGAAAAAATGTAAAACTTTTTTATCTTTGTGTTGGTTGGTAAATTTATTATAAATTATATAAATTCAATTATTGAGGAGTTAATTAATAAATCCAGAGTTCACCTCGTACTTTCACGAGCTTTCCAGCGTGGTTCTTGTCCTGGCTGAATTGGCTCTATAAAACAGGATTTATTTGAAATTGAAAGAGAGGCTCATACATTCTACCCAACACAATCTACTCCAACCTCTGCTCAAGGGAGGCAAAGGACCAACTTTTTATCCCGAAAATATCGCATAGGCACGACCCGGCCTTTCCCTAGTGGCTCCTTCTCTTTTCAAGCTCGGGTACAGGGGAGTTCGATCCCACATGAATAATAGAAGTTTCGCTCCTATTTCGTTTGAAATAGCCAAGTGACTCATTGATGTCCCTTGAGATGTCGAGAAAAACCCGCACGGGTCTCGGGGTCGTCTCAATTTATTTATGAACCTGCCCTTTTAAAACTAAACTGGACCGTCACGAATGAAGCGGCTTTGTTGAACATTGAGTTAGAAATGTTCTGTGAATGAAATCACTGTTGGGTGGAACTGAAAATGAAGAATTCACAGAATTAGGTCACCTGAAGATTTTGATACGACTGCCTGTCAAATAGGTTCGTAAATATGGATAAAATGGGAAAACTCACTGATGTCTATTAAGACATAATCAAACATTATTAGGACACCAGCTTTCTTGTTTCAAAAAAGAACCCCCTATATATTACCTTCTACTGCTTTGGATTTGGAAACCTATTAGCAACCTTTCATGAAAAACGGACCCTTCTACTTTTGGTTGGTTATTCCTCGAATAATCAACCTATGTTTTTATTGCTCAAACTTCGCAATTGAGCATAAGAAATTGCAAATTTTAGCTTGAATATTAACTTACTCTGGTACCTAATTCAAAACCGTCTAACTGCGAACATGGCATGTAATATTGCTAAAGAATAAATAAATAATCATTGAATGTGCTTTTGAAGCTCGGGAGTCCCAGCCAAGCTATGAATGGAAGATTTTGGCGGGGTCTTCGTACCGATTTTTTGAGATTCTCCGTGAAGTAATGAAGACACATTTTTGCATTGTCAGTCACGAGGCCCTTTATTTGAATATTTTCTGCGGGTTAGATACAGTAAACTATACCGCTTACACCTTTCGACAAGTTCCGTTGAAGCTACCCTCCGATCGGTTGCTCAACTAGGTCATTATAATATCAGGGAAGGATTCATCTGTCAAAGGGGACGCCCCCAGTTGTGTTGGTGTTGGGTTAATTGATTGTTATAGCGCACAGCTTGCCTTACCTACGTTATCATCATTATTTGTCTAAAACAGAAGCCATGTTTTCTCCTCGTATCATTCAATTTCATCAAAACCACCACAGACGCTATTGATGCAGACAGATACGACACATGTTCGTTTTTTACGACTATACAGTTCATAATGGAGTAAGGGGATGTGGAAAAGGCAAAGGAAAGGAATATCAGATATGAATACCACTAATGATGTACTACCCTTTTCACTCGGGGATATTACCCAATGAGGAAGAAGAACAAAAAAGTTAATAATAAAATTTTTCTATCAACGATACTCACGCAATAAGGTCGTTACATGGGAAGAGGAGCCATTATCCTTCAAAAAGCAATTCGCTTTTCAATGTAACTTTCCTGTAGCAGCTAAATCACCCCTCCCTCAAACAGATTACTGCGTCCATTAGGAGGCCACTGTCCATCGGATAGAAATTTGCACAAGCGCAATACTAGAACCAGAACAATTATTGGTAGATCGGTGCAATTAGGAAACAACCATGAAAAATGATAACTTTACATACCTAGAAGAGTGCCCCTTCCCCTACTGCCTGCCTATAAGAAGCTCTGATTTTTACTGGACTTTTGGGTTTATAGTAGAAGTTAATTAGGTTTCAGATAGTTCCTGAAATAAAAGAGAACATTTCCTGGAATAAAAGAGAAGTTTTTAAAATGAGGGCGACTGACGGTCGATGAGCGTGCTTTCAAACGACTGAGAAAACCACAAGTCTTTGACATTTGTCAAATTTCACTCTTTAGGCTTCTTTGCCCCTCCCCCCTCCTCATCATTGTTATACAAATTGGTTCTCAGAAAAATGGGAAATTACACGCTCTTTCTAATGGTGTCTTCAGATTTGAATAAAACAAAATAAAAAATTTTATTCACCTAAAAGGTATAAAACACGGGAACACTAAGAAAGGACTGACCGGTAAGTATGAACTATCCCCATCCGTTACGATACCACAACTCTGAATTTTTTTTAATGAACTGGAGAGGAATTCGTCAGCGTCAACCTGGAAGCAGCCATTTCCTTTCTAGTCTTTTTTTACCTTACATTCGCGTGGTGGATGGGCATGATAAGATAGCACCTTTAGCGGCCTAATTGATAATGCTCTAACTAGATTCTCGCGTGATGTGTCAACTCTCCCGTTTTCTTTATCTCGGGTAAATAAGCGTTCTTGTTATAAAACGTGACCACCTCTCGGTACATTTTGAATGGGCTCACCACTTACTTCCTTTTTTGGCAGAGAAATTTTCCGCCCTCGAAGAATAAAATGATTAACAATATTACTATTTGATCGATGCATTTGGCCTTCGAAATGTTTACCACAATAAATAATACATTAATGAGATCCTTATTGGTTGAGTCTTAAGAGCGGTTCGTAGGAAAAGAATAACCTTCTCTTCATGTCTCGAGAAAAGAATATCACCCCAGAACTGAATCAAACGATCGGAGGCGACCATAGAATTTTCCTATAGGAACTCGTCCCAGTGGGGTCGACATTCGATAGGTGGCGCGTCCACTTTTAATGGATTCAAGGCAAACTATTTTAATTAAGAAATTCCTCTTTGTCTCCCTCGGGAACTTTATTATTGCTCCAGTGCTCTCTGGACGAATAGCGGATTACTCCTTGTCGTGGGGAATTTGTCGAGGCGTAATTCAAATAGCGGCCTTTCAACATTGTTCCTGTCGAATTTTATACGATCGAACGAGCGATTTCGGGCCAAGGAGGGGTACCGATCAACTTGCTTCGAAATTCCATCGCTTCTAAAAGCAATTTCTCAATCAACTTTTTCTAAAGAAACTGTCAATATTGAGACCAGCGTACTTCCGATATTACAAAAGGAGTCGGGTTGTCATGAGAGGGTCGAAATAGCTCAACAAAATTCTCAAGGGAAGGCCGAGTTATTTTCCTAATTGGCAACACGGTTGCCAGTTTTTTCACACCCACCAAGTTAGTTTTGGACGTATCCGTACAAGGCATACAAGAGAGGGAGCCCAATTAGCAGATGAAGCCTAATCAACCTCTAACCTATGACCATGATGCTTCTAATCAGCATACTTACAATTCGTTTCAAAAGATTGTAGTACTTAGTAATTATTGTCCTCACAGTGCAAATTAGATATATCTAATTAGATATATCACAATGTCATTATTTCATCCTAAGGGGGACTTGAAAAAATAATCAAATCGTATTTGATCAGTATTATACATAATATCAGATGCTACTAACAGAATTTCAATCTATGATTATCGCTTCTAAAATTTCAATGAACGAAAAAAAAAAAAACATTTAAAAACCAGCTTAGCAAGGGATAAGTACCAGGGGGACGCACTCCACAGTAAAACGATTCAAATAAAACTCTTTTTCCCCTTTTTCAGGAGCAGAGAGCTGGAAAATCCGTCTGAGGCCAAAGTTCAAGGGTACGAATGAACAAAATGTATGAATAAAGAATGCTCAGCTGAGAGAAAAAGTTCAAAGATGAAAAAGAGGGAATAAAGAAAAAGTAATATTGAAGTTTGAAAGATATGTTAATCTCTCTGTGGAGTTATTTACCTACCGAGTCTACCTCGTGGGCGGTTTTGAAAGGATCATGGCGGCGATATTTTATTTCAAACGGCAAACAAATTATGTTGAGTGAATTGATTTTAGGATTATTGTTCCTGATGGAATGATTTATCCTTGTAAACGTCGGTATTGTCTAAAAATAGTTGAAAAAACCTTCTTTTAGCCGTATGGGCTGAATAAGGGCAAAAATTAGTAATTTGGCATCTATACATTCTCCTTTAGAGCCACAGTTGCTTTACTCGTTTAAAAGCTGAAAAAGACTGTAAAATTAACTAGTTCTTTCAATGTCGATTTAGAAAGTTCGTAAATGAAGCGCGATAATGACGGTTTAATACTCGTATAAAACAAAGGAAAACTGTCCAAATTTAATTTTTATCTTATATTTTACTCTAGAGATCTTGTAGATACGCTCTCCATACGGGCGGGATCTGTACAAAACAATGAAAATTGTAGCATTTGAATTTTGGTGATGTTTCAGCCGGATGATAAAAAAAGCATGGAAGAGGAGCGGGATAAGGTAAGTGGAACGCAATCAACTCCTTTTTAACGAGAAGTAAGGGACAAGCTCAATTTTATCCTCGACCCGAATCAGTGGATGGCCACCTACCCAAGCTTCGTCGGAAATCTTTTGATTGAGGTCTGCGAGTGTGAAACGTTCATTTGCGCTGTGGAGGCTCATACGTGCTCCCCACACCACCACAACGCTGGGCAAATAATGGAAAGGCGGAGAGGACAAGGTATCGTGATTGCCTTGGATGCTTCGCCAAGCTCATTCTCCCAAGTTCGAAACGTGCCCGACATTAATGGGCAGTTAGGGGGCGGAGCCATTCGGCTTCTTATCACTTCCCTATCATTTCGACCACTAATTGTACAGCTATCACTTAGAAAAAGCCTAGTTATGGATAGCTCTAATTATTAGAAATGGTTACAGGACCAATCGATAGAACCGATATAAAAGATGCTATTAATTTTTTCGGGGTAGGATATTGACTATTCTAACGTAACTGGTTCAATCTCTACAAGTCCAAAGGCAGGAGCACAGGCGCGGGTAGCCGCGATACCCCTGACAAAAAGAAAAAGAAGGGGAAGAATTTGGGCGCTTTTTTCATGGATTTGATAAAAAACTAGTTTCACTGTTTTTTTTTTTTTTTTTTTTTTTTGGTAGGTTCAAATTGGGCATTGATAACTTTCTATCTGAATCAATAATACAAACTGATCAATAGAGGTGATAGAGCAATATCGATTGAAGCAGCAATTATTGCAGGGCGCTTGGCATTTGGGGTACTGCGCCTTAGTTGTGGTGACTGGTCATTAGCCATGCCTGTGTGACTCTGATCATGATTGTGTCAACTTGTTTTGTTCGCTACTTTTTTGCTACTTCCTGCTTCAAACATTTATAGCTTTTGTGGGTATTGTTCCTTAGTCAGTTGATTATTTAGATGACGTAATTTTGTACAGAAATGTGAGATTATCAAGTGTGGCCGTTCAACTTCTTTCACAATGTTTTTTTTTTCTTTTATTTACTGAGTAGGAGACCAAATGAAGTAGATACGAAGGTCTCTCATTAATTTTAAACCAAAAAAGAAACCAATATGAAATAATAATATGGCTCAATTTAATTATTTTTTTCAAATAACATTGGTTTAACGTATATAACCGAATGTGTGAGTATTTACACCCAGCAAACACCTTTTTTAGTTGCAATATTATATTAAAATTATCACTCACCACCGCGTACTCCCATATAATCTTTTCAAGTAAAATATTTAAATATTCGGCTTCTATGATGACCTCATTTGCTATATGAGGTCCGTCATTTCAAGTGTTTTGCTCGAGGGTTGGATCCGAGGCGACAGAACTTAATTAGAATCCTGTTGATAGAGCTTACCGTCGGAGAGCCAATTGTGCCAGTAATTGGTTTTCACAGGCTCTTTGTTCCAATGAGACAAATGTTGACAATGGAGTTAAACGATGGTACAATCTGCATTCGCATTTTCGCCCATATAATTTCTTCAGAAAATCCCGAATTAAAAGCAAACAAACGAGATGGATTGGGGTCGAATGAACAAGAAAAATTAATCGTTGATGGTTTCCTGTTTATTGAGTGACCTCCCAAGGGCAGGCTGTTACATAATGATTCATCCGAGCAAACATTACAATTTGTAGTATTGAACGGAATATCGAGTCCACCATATTTTCAATTGTTGTCGGGTGAGCAATGTGTTTTCTCCTCTTACCATTTCGCGCTCGTTTTCCCAGCAATGCGAATTTTCCATCGCTGTACCTTGCAGAGATATTCTTCCGCTTCTAGTTTTTCTTGACGTTTTAAGCCTTCTTGAACGAACCATCGATTGTACAACCATCAACACACCAAACCAATCGCCGAATCTTCCGTCGCGTCCTAATCCCAATCACGATTACTGTTGAGTGGGCTCGTATTTTCTAATTCAACGGTTTCTCAGAACAGATACTCCCTCCAATAACCATTTGGACAGATTTCAAATAATCTTTTGGAGGGCCAATCTGTTCGATTGATCGCAACTCACAGTAACGACAACGGCTCGCTTCGTCGCAGGATTTTACAATTTATTGCCGTTTTTAGAGCTCATGGGAACTTTCTTCCTTTTTAGGGTCGTCAATGTTTTTTTTTGATAAATTTTTGTCGGTATAAATTCGGTATAAATATCTATATTCAACCTACTAATTTCAATCTAATCATACTAATTTGGGCTATCATTGACGATCCTCTATGTATTTGAGGGTTCCGAAAAACCAGGTATCGTGTTAGGAGCATCGAGAGAACGCCAACGAGGTAGCTCATGTTTTGAACTGTAAAGGGAAAAAAGGCCAATATCGGTTTGACCTGGGAGCGTAAAAAGGGTTGAATGATGTCAAGAGTGGGTGGAACAGCAATTTTTTCCCTCTGAATGAGAACATTGCCTGTGTCGTCCCCGTGCAGATTTTTCCATTATAGAGTTCGATTGTCGATAAGAGTTCAAAACACGATGTTTACTCCAAGAAGGGTCCTGTTAACCGTAGTTTACAATGAGTATATTCAAGTAATTGTGAGCCGCTGAAGGAATAATCGATCAAAGTTGATAATATTCAGTGCAGTTTATTTTTATTCCGGGGCAAACTGTCATTCTCAAGAGCGATCGCAATGCTCACATGCAAGCACAATCGATCATGTTATCATTGTAATTCAATATTTCATGCGTTTCTTTCGGTAGAAAGTCCGTCAGTCGACTGAGGACCCATAAATAAATCTGCACTCCGCCCATGACAGTCTCGAAAGAGAGGTTTAATGGGCAAGATAGCCCGAAACATCTCAACTACCGGTGTTGACGTTTTAATGGTGTCTAAGATACCCTGAAATCTGTGCTGCTCTAAGTGAAGCTTTCAACGTCCCATGGAGCTATCGGAGCGATAAATTAAAGCGTGAATGAGTACCAGAAAGTTGCCCGAATTCAGTGGGGGGTTATTATGCGGAGAGTTTTGTGTTTTAGGATGCCGCTTTTTACGTAATTTGAAAACAATAAAACTGTTATTGATATCAAAAGAGGATCAGGAACTGCGAAAATAAACTATCCTTCATTCAAGATCTATCCTTCGTTCCACTCACTCAACAGCGCCTTCTATAGTCGTTTTATCCGAACTTTGTTGAATTTAGTGGATTCTCAAAGTATGCTTTTAAAATTAGATACATACCTACCCCACGAGATTTCAAAAGTTTCCCTATAATAATTTTGTGAAAAAATCAATTATCTAGGTAAAACTATGAAGGCCTAAGCTCTAGGTGGAAGTGGACGTTTACAACCCGCATCAAGATGATGTTGAGTTTCAGCCATTGAAAAGAGTCCTATTTCCCTTTATAATATCTATGATTTATTGCAAGGAGGATTAAATAATAAATTTTGAAGAACAGACCAGGTTGAAAGGTAGACTTTACTCCAACAGGAACAAACTTTTACTGAAATTTATTATTAATTTACGTTGATTGGAATTTGCATTTTGACAAGAAGCCGCTTACATTTATTTCCAGCTTAATGTTGACTGTTCTAATTGCGGTTGTTCCCAAGCTTTACAATCTAGTTATAAATATAACTCGTTTATAACTTAAATTACAAGAGGACTCCACATCCAGCGCGGTATGTAAATTAACAAGGGCTGTTAGAACAACTCTGTCCTCTCAGCTAAGAGGTTTAGAGATTGTTACCAAGTTAGATTGTTATGGGGAACACACTCCCTTCACAATTACGTATTTACTCCGGGAAACTCCTACGACGGGGGTAATATGGAAAGGAAAATCGAGTATCCGCCGCGATAATCGTTGACAATATGACGAAGCGTCGAGAATAATAATTCACTCTCCGCGTTTATCGAGAGTCATTCTGATGAAAGGCTATAAATTCTAATGTGAGGAGTATCCTTAATCGAGCACCTGTTCATCTACCTAGACAGGACGAAAAGTAATTCATATGAATCGCATGGATACACTAATTATCTAAGAACTTGAGGAGACTATCCCATGATTCCCGCCTTCATTCCCGTTCAAGGAGTTTTTTTAAGGGAATCTCCTGATCAATTGGTGACGTCTTGTAGTATAGTAAATTCTGCAGTATATTCTTTCAATAAATGAGGCTTACTCTCAAGGTTCGCATTAAACATGCAGAAAAACAGCAAATTCGTGCACGATGACATCACTGTGAGTTACTCATCTCTAGGAAATCATTGCATCGATTTCATGCGTATGAATGATCTCGCTGTTTGCGCTCTGTCTTCTTTTTGCTTTTCTAATCCCTTTGAATCAATGAAAGCGTTTAGCACGTTTGGCAGACAGCATTAGTGTCTTCTTCCATTTGCTTCGTAATAAATTGGTAATCCCCCGTTAGCGTGAGTACTGTCTAAGACGGTCTTTCAGCTCAACATGCGATTGTTGAATCGATCTCCGAGAGGAGAAACACTTGTTAATGTTCACACAGGGTGTTACAGTGTTACAGAGAGGGCTACCGTACAACATAGTTTGCCACTTTTCTCTCGCCCTTTATATCCTTTTATAGAAAGCGGCCCATTTGACGGTCCGTTGGACATCATACAGAGCCAAAAGGCTCAAGCGACAAGATGTATGCATTAGGGCTCCTTCAATTCCGCTACCTTATTCAAAAGCTTCTTTTCTCGTTGGAGGCACGTGTTGAACTCGTGAGGAGACCGAAAGAGTGATGCGATTACCGTTGAGCTCGAGCACCCTACATATATTCCTGAGGCGACATGAACACTTACAAATATCGTTTCTTAAACCAGTGCAACAATTTTCTCAATTTCAATAAATTCAACCTTTTTTCATAGTTTCTCCTAATGTATTAAACGGAAAAAAGATCAGACATTGAAAGAATGAAACATTGAGGAAAAGAAAAAAAGAAGTTACTGAACTAACTTGTACCCAACACGTCATATATTACGATATACCCTTATATTCACGAAAACCAACTAACCCTGGAAAAAGCCTTTTTGACCACCGTCCGAACTAAAAAGTGCCATTGAAACGCTGAGAAGAACCTGAACTCATGAAATTCGTTTGATTCCCAATTTATTTTAAGCCCCATTGTCCAAAGCGAGGGTAGACTACTACAAGGGTAGTTTGGAGATGAGTTTTTGAGATTTCCGGGCGTGTGGAAACTATTGAAATATGGACGTAGGTCGATTAAAATGTGCCTTGGACACCTCAACTTACTTGAGGCTGCTCATCGATGTTAAGAGAGCTGGTGTGGTTTTATTTGACACCATGTGAGCGATGCTCGATCAATCGCCAGGAAACAAGAAGGGTAGGTCAAAAGCATCCAAAGGACTCTCCAATTACGCTACGACTGCCATTGTAGTATAATTTGCACCATTCCTGCTTGGGCTTGAGACTTTTGCTGGCGAAGTAGTCTCCTCCAATTAGGGTGCTATTCTACGAGAATACGCGATTACATCCTCAAGTGCCGTTTCATCCGGTAGTGCTAACCATTTTGGAACACCATACTATTCCTGTTATCATCCAGACTAAGCACATGCTATCTACTCAACCGAACTCCTCCTATCCTATTTTGATGACAAAATTGGGAAGCACAACGACGTATCAGTGGGTTCTAGTTAGCGGGAGTCTCTAATTTGATTCAGTTGCAGATGAGAACCGGGAGGAGGACAATTAGTATGTACTACACGGTAGAGAGCGAACAAACAATTCTCAGTTGTTAAGCTTTCGGTGTAATTAGATTAAGAATCTAACGGCAAACAATAGTTAGTGTCCATTCCCTCCCTCTTGCCCCGAAAGTTCCCTGCGCAATCTCCTCCTCGTTCCACTACTGGATCGCAAGCACGTGAGTTCACGGATCAATTAATAGGCACTGATGAGACGAAGGAGTAGTTAGTGGGAAGCTCCCAATAAGCAACTCTTCCCATGCTCCACTAGTTATGAATTTAAAGGACAGATGAATCAAAATTGTTGATAACAAAAGAATTGTGCATGTTACGTTTACCTATATTTTCTTTTTTCGGAATCGGGGGGGGGGGGGGGTCAAAGAACATCGCGTCAAGTTTCCAGATATACGGATGACAATGAAATGCTTCAAAAATAAAAGTGCCGTGAAATTTTCCTTTCTAGTCCACGTTGGGGACACATCTTCGAAACAAACACATCATTCACAAAAAGGCCTCCATATTCTCGTCTTTTTCATCCCTTTTCTCCCCCGAATAAGAAATATTCGTACTATACGGTTCTCGGTTGCATAGATAGAAACTGTCACCCTTTGGAAATATCACTTCCTTTATTCCACTTCTAAACTGCCTTCCACACCCACATCCGTCAAAGGGTCTGTAAAAGCTTATGTGAAACTGTTTTGGCATAAAAGCGAGAAGGGCCCCACCGAAACGAATAGTGTTTCCTGTTAGGAAACGCCCGAGACTACGATCACATTGGTTGAAAGATATACGAGGACAAACAAGGTTTTTATCAATAGCTTCGGACTTTTTCATGGATCAAGCTTCAGTTTGCGGGAAAGATTATTTTCAGGGTGATTTTATCAGTGAAGACGTCAGCAGGTGCTGACCGTATGGGATGGATATTTAAAGGTGTGACTGGTATTGACATCTCAAGTCTGGATGATGCTCAAAATTGCTGAAGATGTCTAGGATTGAGAACTCTCTTGGATAAATGGAATGAAATAGCCGCTGGAAATAGTCAATTAATCTATCAACCGGTCAAATTGGGAGACTACAGGGTCATGGCTACGAGCTTGAAGTAGCTAAGCTTTGTGGTTTCAATGTTGAATATAACAGCTTGCTAAGATTCAAGAAAAATGTAACAAGTTAGATGTTTATTACTCTTCGAGCTCCACCGCCCTCAAGATACAACACTTTCTTTGCTGGCAAAGTTTCACGAAATTTTGACTTCCGTCAACCCCTTTCCCTCCCACCAACGAATTATAATTAAGACGAGCGTTCGTTGAAAGAAAAGAGAATATAGTTCCTTTTATTTTTCCGTCAGCTCTTGACGTGGCCCTCTTGTGAAAGTAGGTCGGAAAATTACTTGACTCAGGAAAACTCAACCACCCCCGTCCCCCTTGCGAGGTGCTTGAGAAAACGGTGACAACCCTGAATAATGAGCTGAGATCTTAGTCCTGGCGGTCACCGACATCTGAAGGGCTCTCCAAATTTTTTCAAATTGCCCTCGATGCTGAACAGAGAACACCTCGTTAGCAGTCACAGTGCTTTGAATCCTTTTACGAAATGATTTCTCTTTGGCTCGTTCCGTGAAATCCATATAAATTATCGGGATTCCTTGCGGTGGCGCAGAAGTTGCTTTGAGGTGATCAAGTGCCCGTAAAAAAAGCCCATCAAAGAGTTTCAATATTTGAAAAAGGAATTAAGAATAAAAACTTCTTTTTACCACAAAATGTGTAAACTTTTTGGTTGGTTATTCCTTGAATAATCAACCTATGTTTTCATGCAAAAGGTCAACTTCTCCGATTCGGCTCAACATTTTTTTCAGGTCCGCCGTCCGCCGACCACGCCGACTTAGCTAGTAGAAAATTTTTTAAACATCTGAAATTTTGGTCAGGGACCCGTTTCTGGGTTTAGTTGGTTTTCAAAACATTTCAGCCCGATCGGACCAAATTTGGGCGGGGTAGGGGGCAAAATGTGTATTTCGAAAAATGGATTTTCGAGATTTCGAGGTGTATGGTGTATCATTTTCCACTATATGAAGGACGTTGGTTCCAATGAGACGGGTCCCGAAACGATTGGCACCTATCGGGAGGAGGTTATGGGTCAAAATGCGTTTCTACCAACTCATTTTGAAAGTGTGTTTTAGAGATTTTTCGTACCTAGGCAAGTGGGGTATTATTCGGACCACTAAATTTTGGATTCTGAATCCTATGAGACAGGTTCCGGAAAATTGGCGCCCACCGGAAGAGGTTATGGACGCTGAATCGATTGAAATGAGTCACCATGCTCCTGGTCCGTGGAATATCCAACCCCTGTGAAAGAATTTGCAGCGTTTTTGCCTTGTTTCAAAGTATCGTTTCCATCTTTTTCAGTTTTTTCCCCGTTCCAGTTTGTTTAACATTGCAAGATTTTTCAATTAAATCCTTCGTATTGATAAATTATAGGAGTGCAGCCGATGGTTTTAGGTTAGCCATTAATTGATTACTTCGGGAGAGCCATCGTCAGCTTCTCTTTTCACTTTTTTCATAGTAAGCGATCGTTGATATTAAACGTTTGGACTTTTTTCTCTGTCTTCATTTAAGTAATCAGCGCCTCGTATAATTATTTAAATTCCCAGCTTTTCTGAGGACACTGATGAATGAGTCGCGCTCACCCCACCATTTTTCTTCTAGTCAACTTTAGTATTCTCGAGCAGTGGCGCTTCTCTCGCCGAAAACGAGGAAGCCATGAAGACGAGGTAGTGGTAGGGGGGTGGGGGTGAAGGTTGACGGGTACAAATCGGACGGACGTCAAGGGGGTGGCAACAAATGGGTATTGTACGCCACTGAGGTGCCACCGCCCAGAATTTCCGTTTCCTTCGTACAGGAGCACTTCGACCATGCTTTCCACGATACTGCGCATCAATCTCCGACGAAAACGCAGTTTTTCCCTTCTCCGAGACGGTTTTCTAATGCACTTGCAGAAAAGGGACCCTTTTTATCCGAAACGTCGGAGAAAACCTCTCATTCCATTTCAGTTGAAGAAAAGTTAAATAAACCTCCACTCTCGCCCTCTTTCCTTTTCACTCTCACAATGGCTGCGGAAACTTTTTTCCTTCAGACGAGACTTTTTTTTATCGTGAGTTGATATTAACTGGATTAGGTCCTTCACGAGTGGTGAAATGCTGATTTATGGACGACTTAAATCACTCAATGATTTATGGGGTTTCGCGTTTATCTTTTTTAAGGGTATAACAGCCTCAGTGGGTACTCGCAAGGAAAGTCCCAACAACTCTTTATCGCTCTCTTCCAAGGTTAGGAGTGAGAAAAGGGGGTTAGAAAACGAATTAGTTAAATAAAAAGGATGGGAGACTGCGATGGCATAGATTTTGAGATTTTAAACGAGTTGGAGACATCCCATTTCCCGGTCCGGCAATCGTTAGTGGGCAAAATGGCACCGTAAGGTGACAATGATTAGGTGTTTTTCAAGTGGCCGATTGTCAAGCAATATGTCCTGAATCCATGTAAATGAGCTCCGGAGCGTCAAGAAAAATCGTTGCTAGTTATACAGTCGTTCCGCTTGTATTGAAATCTTCGAGGCCCCCAGATTATGAAACTAGGATTAGTGAACTTATTTACCATTTGATCGGATTCAGCGTTGGAAGTTTGGTTAAATCACGCGTTACAGTCCTGAAATACCGCCGAAATTGTCCGGAAATTGGTCCAAGGACCAACTAGCCTCCAATTCAATTTTATCACGTGTTGAGTGAAAATTTTTGAATCTAACTGCGAATTTCTTATTCGACGTCTATCAGATGAGCAGTATTATAATGAGTCGGCTAAATACGAGTATCACGTCTCCCGCCGGAAACGACCGGACAAAAGACCCTTCTTGACGCACCGGAATATGAGAAAAATAAAAACTCTTCGAGCATCAGTGAGAGATGTTGCCAAGATGAAGGGCCAGAACGAAGCTAAAGCTGGCAGGTGGAAGAGGGCCGATGAAGACCACTTAGCGTCAGAAATCCATTGTTGGAGGTGACTCTGAAGAAACCTCCTTTTAACACTGCTACTGTTATTAGAGTGTCAAGTCTCTACCAGGGTGATGGCGAAGGTATCCGTGCTAAGGAGATGGAAAAGATGGGAAACGAGAAGAAGAGGGGGGTTAGTAGTCAGCTATTACACGGAGAATCGCTCATTGTGCTCAGGCCATCTACCGGCCGAGATGTCTAGAGTCGAGCGGACAATTGCGAGGCATCTCTTCCGACCTTTACGCCCAGAATAGGAGTAGAGCGCTCAACTATTTTCAAGTTTGCAAAGAAGAATGTCTTCGACAGGCGGTAGCTGAAGATCACTTTCATCTTCCTTCACATCACCAGGAGAAGCTCTCTGCGCAATGTCAAAATCGTGCACACCTTTCTTTCGAATCAAAATAAGAATTTTGCCTCCCAAGATGAATTTGAACCACTCACAGAGTGGTTTCTCCCTCTACTTTAGCTACTTCCCAACTGAACTGCTGAGTGGCTCAATTGTTGAGTTCCTTCGAACAACCAAGAAAATCGTAATCTGGTCTCTCCAGGGTATCCATTATCCATCAAAGCCCTCGAAACCCCCCGTGGATCTTTTTCTTCTTCGGAACGTTCGCTTTCTTGGCTTTGATATTTGCGTAAGAAGAAAAGTAAAAAACCCCTCGTTGACCCAAATACCCTCCTAATCGTTGGCTTGTTATTTATTCCTACTCCTCGACTCCTCTACCTTTTCTTCATGGGAAAACTGTTGTTCAGTCTTCCACCTTGGTAGCTACCAGGCAATCGCTCAACATCAAAGGGTTTTCAAGATTAAAGTTCGACCTCTTTTGGTAGAGAGCTCTCGGTTGCCCTAGGTGCATTGCCATTCTGTGGGAAGCGAAGTCGCTTTTTCTATTAAACGGCAAAGGAAAAGGTCACAAAAGAAGCCTATTTCTTTACTTAGGTGGTTGCGTTGGGTCTTCTCTAAGATAGAATAAGGTAGGAATAAATTTAATTCAAGTTGTGATGGCTAGTGGAAGTTTTGTCATTTCCGAAGCGAAACTTCCCGTTCAAGAGAGCACTTCGAAAATCCAATTTTACAGGTGAGGTCCTATAAATCAGCAGAGGTATTACTGCAAATCGGGGTACTTGATACGCATCTGAGGAAACCTTGCAGTCTGCCGAATTGAGTCGAATACGAATCAACGTTATCTAAAATTCATTTAATAAAAAATATGTTTCTCTCTTCGGTCCTCTGTTGCCTCACCTGAGATGAACTTAACTGGGACGAATGAAATACTTCTCATACAAGAGAAACAGTTGCGTATTATTATAGTACGAACGTATTATGCTCGCGGATCGCTCCAAAAGCTTTCTATATACGGCTTTACGAGATGATTTACTTACATATTTCGCTATGTGGGTCGCGTACACACAATGCGGTTGATGGGAGGGTTTATCTTGCCCGAGCTCAGCCTCGCCTAGTATGCGGAGTGAGGATTTTCATGAGTCCTCGCCGCCTTTAACACCTACCTCGCTGTTCTCCTAACTAATTCACGAGAGCGCAAATGTTGATTAGAATGGCTGCAGAGGTACAAGGGATTCGCGATATTTGGACTGGGTTGTTCAGATGACTCGAGTCTGAGGTAACGTACCTAGTGGGGTTGGTAAACGCTGGTTTACAAGATGCACTTATACAAGATGCCCTAATAAATGTTCGTTGAGCTCGAAGATGGGATTCCAGAGGTTTTCTTCTACATTTCAAATAATCTATATTATTCAATAAAAATACAATATATTATACGAGTAATGCAAATACAAGTATTTTATTTTTATTCAATATCTGAAACGACCGTCCGCCTTTGGGGCCGAAAAATCCTATTACATTATGTTTGAAAATGGAATCCGTTCGGGTTCTAATTGTGCCAAGTTCATTTTCAGCCCCCAACAGAGGCAGAGTGCGGGTAGAAATTAGTGTTTTGAATATGATTTTTCACGTTTTTTGAAGACCAAGGCGACCAGGATGACGTCTCCCACTGAATTCGGACCACTGAAACGATTCAAATGGATTTTAGACTTATTTCCGCTGACAAGGGCAGGGTATGGGTATAAATGGATATTTTTACAAGTGGCTGCTTTTTACAAAAACGTCCTCGCTGTTCTATTATCCTCTCTGCTGACCACAATAGAAGAGCTTCCCCACATAAGCGAGATCCACCTATAATAACCGACCATTTTGGAAAATTTTGCTTCATTTATGAAATAAATGGTGCAAATTGATCTAAAATATTCTAACAATAATATATTCTAAATTTCTTATATTATAATAATTAATTGAGAAAAATAACTGGTCGTCAAGCCCGAATGGATTGCAGTATTGAACAGACTCGAGTTTTCGGTTCTTGTTTTTGTTTTATTTATATCATTTCTATTCCCTTAAATATCTTTTCCGGTGAATGAATTATTCAAGTTGGCATTCGATAATAAAACGAAATTTACGATTTTCACCAACTTTTAATCGCTCAACACAGCCCCACCCTCACAATTGAACCAATGATACGAACTTATTCTCGGCAGGAACAAAAAGCTACACAATATTCTTCTCGAAGAACCCAAATCAAAGCGTCGACTGTCGAACTGTCCTCGGTGGAGAACAAAAAGCTCGCAATCGAGAGAAGCAATAACTGTTGTAAAAAGAGAAAAAGTTTTAATGATGCAGAGTTTCCCTCTAACGGCTTTTCTTCCATTCGATCTATGAGCGTGAGGGTTCGGCAGACTCAAAAATTACTGTAGAGAAACTTCAGCTGATTGCTGTAATTAGTAATGGTCTTTCCGACTGTTTAATTTGAAAGAGGGGAGAAATGCCTTTTCTGCCTTTGTTGCAAGTTGGGAATGACGGGAATGTTAAAGGCATCAATTCGCCTTTTTTGAGATGTGAAAAGTGCGACGGCGAGAGGAATCCATTCGGAAGGTTTTCTGTAGTTGGAACGTTTTCAAGCTTCTCATCTTCGTTTTACTTGAGTCATTCAGAAAACCCAAAAAGCGTGAAAGGACCAGAATTCACTAAACCGTGGATTATAAATTGAGCCGAGAGAGGTGGATGAACATCACAGACAATTTATTCATAGGCACGCGCCATCGGTTCAGTTGCATAATTATCGTAAGAGTTTGAGCGTCAGTGCAGATCAAAGGGATCCACATCTTTTCGGCTGCGAGTACCCTCACCCTCCATCAGATAAACGCCTTCGGTCGAGATTATTTCGCTCCACTTGGAAATTAAAGACATGCATAATCCGTTTCGACTTGCCGAGTTGTGTGAGGGATGAAGCTTCCACACCATCACTTATTCATAGACGATGAAAGCTTACCTTCAGAATCAATATAGGTGCATGAATAAGTCAGCCACTTCTGAATAACAGCTGCTGTTATCGGATCGGAGAGCTTACATTAACCATGCGGGAAAGTAATCATGTTCACCTTCTCGAATATTCGCAGCTCTACACGGTGAACTTCAGTTGGTTTACCTGTCTATTAACTGGGTGGTCGTGTAATACATGTGCATGATGTGAATAGGACCAATCTAACCGCATGATGTAGACTTGATTGATTGCTGAGCACTGCAATTGGATTATGTACATAGTTCCCAGAAACAGAATCTGAACTAGAACGCTCGTCGTTTTAATCTTGCACATTTGGGGACCATAACAGTCGTGCAATGGCACCCGTCCAGCTCCTACACTAGATTTATTTTGTTGATTATTATTCCACGACCTTAGTCTCAACTATCGGTAATGTTAGGTAATCTAGGCTCTTTACTGATGTTCTACAATATCTAACACTCCTATAAGTTCGGTACCAACGTCAAGTCGCAATATTATTATTATTCTTTATGAAGCAAGGTACTACCAAATACCTCATACATCCTAATGATTGAATCCCGATTTTTAGAACACCCATTTTAAACCCGCTGGATGCTGCCTCAGTTCCAGCTGAAAATGAGTTGTTTATAATTTCAGGCTTCGGTTGGTTACTTGCCTTCATGAAAAAGGTCAATCTCTCCGATTTGGCCCAAATTTTTGGGCATTTCAATGTGTCTAAATCAAAGAAGAAAATATCCGACCGCCGTCCACGCCAATTTTGTTAGTAGACAATTTTCTAAAAAATCTGCAAATTCTTACACACGGGTTGGTTATTCCTCGATTGGGGGAAACAGTGGGTGTGGCGGGTCCCAGACCCATTCCAATCGATTCAGGGTCCAAAATTTAGTGGAATATGATACCCCACACGCCTAGGCACCAGAAATCCTGACACATACAAAATGGGTGGATACATACCCATTTTGACCCATAACTTCTTCCGGTGGGTGCCAATCGTTCTGGGACACACATAATTGAATTCAGCGTCCAAAATTTAGTGGAAAACTATACCCCACACGCCTAGGTAGCAGAAATCCCGAAAACACATAATCAAATTGGGTAATAAATACCCAATTTGACCCATAATCTGAAATTTTGGTCAGGGGCCTGTTTCTGGGTTCAGTTGGTCCCCGAAACTTTGCAGCCCGAACGGACCAAATTTGATAGATAGGGAGGAGGGTAAGAATGTGTATTTCAAAAAATTGGTTTTTAAGGTTTCCGGCGATCTAGACGTGAGGGGCATTATTTTCGACTAAATTTTGGATGTTGAATCGATTAGAATGAGTCACGATGCTGCTGGTTCGTGGAATAACCAACCCCAGTGAAAGAATTTGCAGCATTCTTCTTCGGCACATTATACGGCCCCGACGCTAGATGTGTTTGTGTCTGTGTTTATTATTCCTTTAACCGAATACGTTGGTAAGTTTACAGAGCACGTAATTTTCTCAGAATAGGCAATGGTATGATTTATTTGTCCAAACCACGGGGAAAAGGCCCTAAGTAAAAACACTGCAAATTCATACACAGGGGTAAGCATCAGTAAGGATCAAAAGCATTGAGACCCATTCCAATCGATTCAGGGTCCAAAATTTAGTGGAAAATGATCCACGCCTAGATCGCGTAAAATCTCGAATGTCCATTTTTCGAAAAACACATTGATCCCCCCTTCCAAATTTGGTCTGATCGGACTGAATAGTTTTGAGTACCAACTAGAGTCGGAAACAACTGACCAAAATTTCAGATTTTTAGAAATTTTTCTGCTACTAAAATCGGCGTGGACGGCGGACAGCGTATGGCGTACGGCGGACGGACATTTGCGAATTTTGATCTAGACACCTTGAAACGCCCAGAAAAGTTTTTTAGGTGCGACTGACATTTTGCATTAAAAATTGATTATTGAAGGAATTACCAACCGAAAATGAAACGACGATTGTCATTTTGATTTTGGAGGATACTAAATAATTTACTCACATTAAACAACTAAACAAGAGACAACTAAGAACTTTCTAAGCGTGTAGTCTCGCCCTGTGCTTTCTGTTGCCAAGACCTCAATATTTGCTCTGATAACTTTCTAAAGGACCCAAAATGACGACCACGATCCACACACTGTTGCCATGTTGAGCAAAATCAAACAAAAGGTTCGGGCGCTTCGGGATTATCCTCACCGCGCACAATATATCTTCCACGTAACCCTCAAACAAAACTTCAATTTAACGAAGGAGAGCTGAATAAATCATCGGATGATTCAAACCGTGAATAAATCAAGCTTCGTATCCGCTAGGCGTACATTCATTAATCCCGAAGTTAAACCACGGCTTAAACATGAATTAAGTAGGTACGTTTCGTGCACGGGTTCCCTTTTCGAAATTACTGCCGCGGTCGAAAACAATCATCGGGAAATAGACTGATGGTTTGTACACAAGTTCAAACGTGAGTGGTGATTTTGATGAATCAATGAAGGATTAAAGTGACTAGCGATAGTCGTCATTTCTATCGTTGTGCAGCTCGTTTGTGGTCCCGAAACAAAAAAAAATAATAATAATTTTCTACATATAAGAAAGTTGGGACAAAATTTTACGTAATTAATATTTTATTTTATCCGAATTAGGATTATTTCTGAAAAGAGATGAAATAGTAGGCATGATCGTCAAGTTGGTAAGTGGTTGACAGTAAAATGAAGCCACGTAAAGGGAAAATCCATCTGGGCTCGATCGTTCAAAAGTTCAATCAACACGTCACCAGATATAAACGTCAATCCGATAAGACTGATAGAGTTCATTCAAAACTTAATGAAAGAAACAATCACCCCCAACACTAAAAAATATTTGCTCACGTTCTGGAGGGTGTCTGAAGCGTGATTCGAGGCAGGTATTAGCTTTCCTCGCTTTCAAGAGGGTGAAATTGACAGATGGAATGAATAAGGGTAAGAAAAAGGGGGAAAAAGGAAAATCCATTTCAAGGGCAAAATGAGCAGATTGGGGGTTGTTGGTGGCTTAGGACAAGTTGTAGGGGAAAATAAAACCGAATGAAGTACCGAGGTATTTAATTCGACGTTATTGACGTTGGAAAATGTTGAAATTTCGAGAACAGGCTCGTTTTTGGCGAAATTCAAATTAAGGTGGAAAGCTAACACAGTTGAAGCTTCATTCAAATGAGAATGTTAGAGCAAAAACTACCTACATATTGTACAGGTTTTTTCTACAGCAATTTAGCATGTTACTATCATAAATGCCTTCTTTTTTCTTTCTTTCTTTTTTTTTTTTTTAGAAAAATTGGTGTACATCTAAGTGAAGATTTTGTAGAAATATATTATGTTTCACCAAGGAGAGACGCGGCAGATGTCTGTAAATCCCAGGTAAGGGCGGCGTCGGATTTAAAGGGAGGTCGAAGCACAAAAAGAACGTGACGTTGAATATGGAAACCTGATCTCCTTAATAATCCGTAATTACCATCTTTGAATCAACCGTGCTAAATAGGTGGATCCAGGGCTCACGTATCTAGTTCCGGCGAAGGGGTCCGACTGTGGGATACCGCCGAGTTGAAAGGGCTAGGAAATGGAATCGGTTCAATTCATTGGTAACCGGTTTCTTTCCCCCGTGGGTAAAAAAAGGGTTTCGGGAGTTCGGAGGACGTCATAGAGAACAAATGATAGAGACGGGTACAATATTATTAAAAAGGTAACTACCAACCCACCTTGACAATTTAAACACGAGAACGTCAATTTGCAACAAATTTGGACCAATCTACCTACCCATACAAACATGGGTTGTCTCACAAAGGGAATGAAAACGACATCAACGAATCTAAAAAATTAAAAATCTGGGCTCTTTCCAGCTCTAGTTGGCTCTCGAAACCAGCCTGATCTGCTCAAATTTGGAGAGAGTGTGGGTGAAAATGTGTTGTTCAAAATTCAATTTTCAGGGGTTTTTGAAAAAAGGATTTTGGGTTTTCATTGTCCACTAAATGTTGGACGCTGAATCGATTAGAATGAGTACTTTACACTAAATTTCCTCCCCGTACTCTTGGTCCAAGGAATAATAGACATCCTATGCTGCTGAAGAATTGCTGAAAGTTTTAAATTTGAATATCGCAGGAATATTGTGAAACGTTGTTCTGCCCACGATAATCATCAGTTTCAAATGTTTTCTATCATCCACATTTTCAGAACATCGTACAATCTTTAACCCAACGTTTTTAATTTGGCGTTAAATTAACATTAAAATATGAAACGCTGCGAGTTCTTTAACAGTGGTTGGTTAATCCTCGGACCAGGAGCATGGAGACTCATTCTATTCAATCCAGCTCCTAAAATTTTGTCGAAAATGATTTCCCACACGCCTAGAACGCCGAAAATATCAAAAATTCATTGTTCGAAATACACATTTTGCAGAATAGTTTCGAGGACAAACAGAGTCTTGGAAAATTGTCTACTACCAAAAACAGCGTACGGCGGAAGACGTTTTGCTCATTTTGATCAAGATACCTTGAAACGCCCAGAAAATGTTTGGGGCAAATCTGAGAGATTGAGTTTCTGCATGAAAACAGGTGATTATTCTAGGAATAAACAACCAAAAATTCCTAAAGAATCGGTTTTAGACTCCTCATTTGTTGATTAGTGGATGGTGGTACTGTCCAGAGAGTCGGCCGCACGATAGTGAATCAGCCGGAACCCATACGGGCGTCGCGTCGTTACTACTTGGATGGGTGACCGCTGGTATGTTGGCCAGACGTCCATGGCGTTTCAGGCTGTCTGCAGGCTGTTCGTCGCCACTCATGCTGATGATACAATGAGGAGCTATGAGTGATAAGGTCAGAATGAGTTCTGATCCTGCCATTAGATGACGGTTGACCACGTCCACGGCATCATGGGTAGTGGTAGCGAGATTCCCCGGGCTGTAATGCCTGTTTTCCTTACTACATCACTTATTATTCGGTCATACTATTGTGGTAGTGCTGCAGGTAACCTCTTCCGCCGTATTGGTTGTCGTGCTAGCGTTGCGTACTGAAGGATTTTCACCTCAGGAGTTCACGAACAACTCGTCCAAATCCTGTGAAACAGACCAAACCCAGTGGTTTTACGAGGGCGCAGTCACGCGGCTTTGAAGACGGTTATGAGTGGAACAATAGTCGTTCGTATCTGTCGCGGTATTGTTTCCCACCTGTGGTCCGTTCGCCAGGTGTTTGTGGTGGACAATGGCTCTTGCCGCTAAGTGGCCGCTCGTTACGGCGCCTTTTCCAAACGCTCCCAACGCGAAAAGCCCGCGTAAATGGAGAGTGAATCGGCTGTTCACTGATGACGCTTCAGGTTGGAATGCCAGAGGGAAGAGGTGTCATTCATCTCTCAGTACATTGGAGTTTGCATTTAGTGGTATACTGATCCATTGGTTCTCTAGGTCGCTGTCACACCAATTGGTGAATGAGATAGATGGGAAAAAGTCAACAAAAATTGCCATTTGCAGCCCGGTCTCCTATTGGGCAAAATAATTACTGCATATCTCATTTAATTTAGGCTGAAACACTCCTGAACCTTCGTATTTTATCGCTAACGTATCCAAAGGTTGAAATATTTTTCATACAGTTCATAAATAGTTTTTGATTTTGGGGTGGGTAGCGTCCCATTACGATGGACGTTCACGGTAAACGTCAATCACAGTGAGCACTTCCTCGTCAGACCACGTCATCACGACCGAAAAACCCGAACTCAAAACAGAGACAATTTTTTGAGGCGAATAGTAGGACCCGATCAAGGGTGTCCACCCTGATTCCGCTTAGTGTGGACGTGTCTTCCTAAAACAGCAAGTAAGAAGTTGGGGGCCCATTCCTTCAAACTACATAATAGAAGTTAAGAGGTCCCAACTGATAATGTAATACCTTCATAAAAGGAATTCAAATGAGACACTTACTAGAGACATACAATTTTGAAGATTTTATCATCAAACTAGGGCTGTTTTTTGAACGTTAAAAATTCATAAGGATAAGCGAAGCTACTACAATGGCAGGTCGGGCTGGCGCAATCGTATCTCCTTCACCGCTCATTAGCATGGATTTCCCGTTTTCAAAAAGACCTTCCATTTTCCAAGGGAGAAGAGCCTGAGGGAAATTGAGTTTAGATTCAGAACCACCTCATTGGTCCATTCTTTGAACCGGCCAAAATAAACGGAACTTCGAACGAGAAATTCCCCCTCTCCTTTTAATTATAGAATGTTTCCAAAAACAGCCTCGAGTTGATTAAAGTTGAACCGCCGAAGAAAGTGTTTTTTTCGACGAAAAAAGAAAGTACGGAGGGTTTCGAGGGGGTAGATACACCGAATAGTAAAAGCTTTCGCCAAAAATAACAGAGACAAATGGTGGGGGGGGGGGGGGGTGACTGTTTTGGTAATGTCTGGGGGGTGGTGGCTGCAGGGGGGTAGAATAATGAAGGCGTGTGTGAAGCTCACCAGCTGCTCGGTGCTCGCCCCTCCCGTCGGGTTTTCATGTTTAATTCATCGTTTACCTATTTGTAATTGCAATGTGAGAATTAGCGAGGTAGTAGAGACGAAACGCTTCCTGATTTTACCTCTGACGGTATTTTCGGCGTGGGATTCGTATAAAAACCTCATACTCGCGAACGCAGCAAGATCCCTTCGTGGGAACGTACGCAGACATTTAAATTTTTTCTTGAAAATTTTATTTTGCCCATTTCTATTTGCCAAGAAGTTTTTTCGCTGAAAAGATAAGGTTCAAGTCCCAGACGGTGGACAAACGAGCAATTTGAGTTTTTCATGGCTTTCGGTGTTGAAATTATTTATAGTTGAGAGATTGAGAATTAGAGAAATTTTCGTTATCCATGATTCTTGGACTGACAAACTGTTGTGATCTGATTGTGAAAAAGGAAACCATTTCCAACAATACTAGTTATCAACGCGTTTCAATAGCCCATTTCCGCAGGATATTTCATTCATGAACCCTACGCCCCGCCGACCTACTTTATTTAAACGAGTTATATTGTTACGCGACCACAACAACAGTTGACGCTCCCGGTCGCGGATAACAATGATTATGTTTAGTTTCCATTATTACGACTGTTCGAGCATACCTGGTAGGTAATTGCCTGAGGCTGGGACGAAACCCAGCGCATCCCACAGGACCCTACGCATGTGTTACCATTGCATTTCCTGACCCAAATAGCCAAACCGCGAGCTGGACGTTCCCTGGACGGACCCGATGACGGCGGTCTCCGAGTTAATATCCTGATTCCTTAATGGAATCCCCGCGAATGTCGAACGAATCACATTCCGCGTCGATAGGGATTGACATTCGAAACTGCCATTTGGTCACTTGGCTGAATGAAAAGAGGAAGAGGGCCTCTGTAGATACACATATCGTGGCAATGTCACCCAAGACTAGCCTATTTGGGTTTGGAGAAGCGGATAGCCGGAAAATAAGGTCGCTGCTCATTGGCCACAGCATAGTATTGCTGACGAAATAGGTATGAATTCGTTTAATATTGATTTTGATCAAAAATTTCAAGTGTTGAAAATACATACATCTCGTCTGATTTAATTCCTGAAAATTTTTAATTGAAACCGTTGTAAATAATTTGTATTGTCACGATTGACCAGAAGGCTTTCACGTATTCAATTACTGTTAATGTACTTCAACTGCCGATCGTTCCTCGATGATTTGTTTGATTCAGGGGAGTTTTGATGCTCTCAAAATATTTTGAAAAAAGCAGAGAGGAGTTTCATAGAAAGGAGGCATCATGAGAACGTTCTCTATCTTCTTATAGGCTTTGTTCCGAAATAAGATACCAAGGGGAGGATCGATTAACTTCCCGTCTCCATTGTGGAGGCCCTCCAAATCAACCAAACTTCCATATAAGTCGTTGTTGAGAGCCGAGGAGAAGAATTTTCGACTTTATCGAAAAACCGAGATGGTTTCGACGGAGGCGGGCCGAAGGAGATCGCTATGCCACTCCATCACTGAATAAAACATGACAGTCTTTAGAAGCAATAAGAATTGGTGCGGGGGCACGCCGTAGAATGTCAAATAGGCACGTTAGACAAAGGAACGCGGGGAAGAGGTAAGCTTTCGGAAGGGGAACTATTGCACATCATTCAATCCCTTAACCCTCGGTTGCTCGTGGTTGGTACATGCTGCCAATAACACCTATTCCCCCTGACTGATCTCCGTTTATTATCGTCGGTTGATGTTCATTTTGACATGATCCCTCGTTTCATCTGAGCGGGTTAATGATCCTTCCTCTTCGATAGAATACCAAGTACATTCCGTTAATGTTTCTCCATTACGAGGGATTAGGACGCCTCAACCATGCTGTAATTACGGATCAATTCCAGACGAACGTTAACGCTTCGATTCTAATTCGTGTGGTTCCAAGTGTATTCACTCTTCAGTGAGCATTCATATCGTGATCTGCAGCGCAGCAATAGTGCTCATTGTTCATGGAAATGGTCACGTTTTAGCTATAATAATAGTGATTGCTGTTTTAGCATGCTTCACACAGTGATCCTTAGGAGGATCATTGGCGATATGTCTTAACAGGCTCAGTATCAGCGTAATAATGAATAATGAGCATTTTTTCCATATTTTTCCATTCGTTTTGAAAGTATTTGGCGTAAAAAAAAATGCAGATTTAGATTGAAAATTCACAGTTCATGAAGTGTTTTGATGCTTACACTGTTGTGGAGGTGAAGGTTTCAGAAACTTTTCGGCTCGTGAACTTAATCACTGGAACCGACTTCGAGATGAGTAACAACTGAGATATAAACGACGGCAGAAACTACCAACAACCACCTTTTCGCGTCGGATAAGGAAGCGTGAATCAATTGTATGAAGGTTATACTGTGCTGGTTATCTTTTCAATTAAAGCAACCCTGCCATTGGTTTGAGGCGAGAGATGTTCGTGAACACAATGCCAACAATGCGAGAATTGGGTAGGCTAGAACGCAGTGTCTTGCCCCCTTTTCCTGACATCAACTCACCGGAATGCAGTTCAAAGTGCGCATGGTTTCTGCGCCGAAGTACATCATGAACTGTGTAGCGCCGAAACATAAATGAAGGTTAAAATTTTGGATGTTACTCACGATCACGTCGCTAACTTCTTGAGACAACTTGGTCAAAAAACACGATCACTTAGCCAGACATTTTTCAACTACCATTATCACGCCAGCTCAGAGCTGGAATCAATTTAAGCCCCACTTAGTGCGCATCATAATTATGATTATGAAGTAGTTATACAATTTG
Organism: Cyrtorhinus lividipennis; assembly: GCA_019603395.1. NCBI lineage: Eukaryota > Metazoa > Arthropoda > Insecta > Hemiptera > Miridae > Cyrtorhinus > Cyrtorhinus lividipennis. Next base: position 12,703,920 of record CM034005.1, read on the forward strand.
AACAGAATGAGAATATCTGCAGGCACCTGATATTAGCTGCCGTTATTTTCCAGGTATGAGACAAACTGCAACATGAGTGTACTTAATAGAATGAGAGCTCGAGTATTTGCGCTGAATGAAAAGCCTCGAATTCCGGAAATTAACTCATATTTTCAGACCCATCGTCGACGCTGATGTGGTTTAAGCTTTAATACGCAGCGTTGTCGAGGAGGCGCGCAGTCTAAACAGATTTCATTAAAGGGCTTTAAAAAGGGTGAAAACACCCACGGTTATTGTTCTCAGACGAGATTGAAAACAACAAATATTGTTTATTTTAAAACAAAGATGTTTTCCCCCATCCAGCTCGACTAAATGACCTCAATCCAACGGCAAAGCGTAGGAAAATTGCGTAGGAGCACCAGAGGTGTTGAAGTGAGTTTGAAGTAACAGCTGCATTAGACACGATAAGATTTCGTAGGCTGAAAATTAATTACACCTCCCACTTCTCTCTTGAATGAGCTCTCCCTTGTCACTTAATAACGAGATCACCTACCGTCCTTGGATATCAGTTGTTTACTCAGGAGCAGTGAAATGAGAGAAAAAGCGGTTGCGCTTGAATTCCCCGTTATCGCTGGTACAGCACGCAAAACTAATATTGTCTTTCGAGATGTAGAACAGAGTACACACCCCCTTCATGATATTATTGTCCACGGAGAACGGACTTGTCGTTATACATGTTTATTTAGCTTTTTCCTTTTATTTGAAGTGTTGTGTATAGGTTTTATGATTTTCTCCGTCACAGACCCCCTTAAGTCAGCAATGTGATTCCACCGCAAATCATTTAAAGGAATAACCTTCCTAAACTCCCATATTTGTTCATCCTAACAAAAAAAAAAGCAATGAGTCAGTTCAGAAATGTTACGACCTCTATTTTTTAGAATTCTATAGCTCAGGATTATACACTTTTGAGAGAAAATGTTCAATAATTGCGCAAGGAAATCGTTTCAACTATTAGGTGAGCACTAGGGAATATATATATTTTTAAGTATTTTTTATTGCACCAAGTAATACAACTTATCAGCAATGTTTGTTTGATAGGGAATACATTGATGGAAAAAAGATAAAGCTAAGGTACATAACTTAGTTTATATAGTTCTTGAAATTGTTGTGCGATTGATCGCACCACTGACAGCACAATGCACAAGCAGTTTCACTGGTTTCCAATCGTTCTGGGGCCCATTTCATTGGATTCAGCATCCAAAATTTAGTGGAAAATGATACCCCACTCGCCTAGATCGCCCAAAAACTCGAAAATCCATTTTTCAAAAAACACATTTTGACCCCTACCCCGCCCAAATTTGGTCTGATCGGGCTGAAAAGTTTTTAAGACCGTCCTAGGGCGGAAACAGACCCCTGACCCGAATTTCAGATTTAGAAATCACCAAAATGAACGAAGCCTTTTTGATCAAACCAAAAACGTCAAAAAAATTTTGGCGATGAATGACATTTGAGGAACATAGGTGTATCAAGGAAAACAACCAAAGGAAGAGAGGGCAGTCCACATGAAAATTAAACAGCTTGGGATGAAAATTAACGTCTTAGGAGGACATCAGAAAAAATCAAAATTAATCAGAATCAAAGCACATTACCTATAGGTACAAATTATGCTCCAAATTAGATCCAATGTAAGCAATAAATCTCGGGACTATGCCCAATAATTCACTTTTTATTCAAAAATTTGCATTCAATTTTTTTTTTTCATGGTCTGAAGGTAGGTCTTAAAGAAAAGTCTTCAGAAGCGTAACATGGGGGCTGATAGGGCTGCCCCGAACGGCAAGACCTTTGTTGGGTGCCGAAAAAAGGAGAAAAATGTCAAGCACACTTAAGTAGTCCTCTTGAAAATGAGTGCTCAACTTGGTGATAACAACTTGTCCACTCAGGATCGTCTTTCAAGCATTTCTCAAGTGGGCTTGGCTCTTGACCCCGAATCATTAGGTATTGTGATCTTCATGGAATAAAAAGCTGATATTTCTTGAAATAATGTTCCTGAGACGAAAGAACAGGCGGCGATGAAGAAGAAGAAAAGAGGAACGGGAAGGGAAATGACGGGTGACAGGCTAGGCGGAATATTCTTATCATTTGAGTTGTTGGTTGGCAAGTTGACACAAGCGACTATACTTGCTGATTACTCTATTGACTAGCGTCATTCCCAGCTCGACCTCTGAGCTAGTCAAACCGAGTGAAGACTCAAAAACGCTGCTAACTCTCCACAATGGTTTCTCAAGGTATGGGGAAAACAGTATGTTTCAAAAACTCATTCCAATCGATTAACCGTCGCATATGGAAAATGCGACCCATTTTCAAGGTACGTATTTTGACGCACAACCTTACCGGTGAGAACCATTTGGCCGAGGCCCATCTCAATCGTCTCAGTTTCCAAAAGTTAGTGGAAAGTGATGTCCCTCACGCCTAGGCCCCCAAAAATCTCAAAAACCCACTTCAAAAAGCTGCGAATTCTTTCAAAATGGTTCATATTTTCTCAGAGCAATAATCACGAAAATCAAATATTTAAAAAACACATTTTCACCCACAATCCCCTAAAATGTTGGCCTATCGAACTGAAACGTGTCGAGGACCAACTATCCTTGGACCTTCAGACTAAAGGTAAACCTCTCCAATAAAATGATAGTTCAAGAGAATCAATGCCGAGGGTCCGGTGGGGGAGAAATATTTTTAGAAGAAAAATTAATGTATATTGAAGAACGTATTGCAGTTAAGCTCTTCAGTCCATTCTCCCTTCTCCCTGTTTCTATTGTCCCTCAACCCACCTGTCTCACTGAAATGTTACATGGGCCCCTTCAATCACCCACATCGCCACGTCAAATCATCACATTTTTTACGCTCTTCACTCTTGACACCAAATCACGCCACGATTTGGATAAAATCTATCAAGCAACTCCCAGTCTCGAGGAATCGGAGCAGTTGAGTGGAACAACAAAACCCCTACACCGTTTCGTTCTGCAGAAAGGAATTTTGTTTGCGTATACGACTGGTGAAATGGAGCGCATGAGACCTGAAGGGAGGAGCCGCTTCATTTGCATCTCAATAAGAATTTCACACCCACTGGAATAACAATTGTTTCGTTTATGTGATGTATCTCCGTGGTTCTGATTTGATGCATACATCATGGACTCCGGGATAAAAAGAGCATGAGAGGGAACCGCTTGGTCGGGAATGAACAATTTTTACTAAAACTACAGTTATTCTCTTGTCAACGCCCTGAGAAAAAAAACTGAATAAACTGGGAGATATTAATAACGCGTGTTTATTTACATTTTTTATAATATATTCCACCCCTCTGCGCTTCCCTTGTGACTGCTTGGTCTTTTGTTGTTCTCTTGAGCCTTTGTAGAGCTAGGTAAATAAATTGTACACAGAGTTCTGACGGCAACAAAGAGCTAACGCTGTCAAAGGTAGTAGACTAGAATACATTTATTTTTACTTTAGAATAATACTGTTCACTGTTGAGGACAGTTGTGACTCCTTTAGTGGCTGTGGTGCAACTATTGTTTGACATTTCACTGTTTCTAAACATTTTTCTTATTACAACTTCTGAAACCAGTCAACGACTGAAAAGATAATTAGCTGAATATTGGCGTTTGCTTTCAAACCCGTCCAACTACTCCAGATCTTTCAATAAATCAGATTATTACGTTTTTTTTTTTTCGTTTTTCTTTGTACGTCACATATAATTTTTGCCAAAAATCGATTCTGTCGAGGGTTCATTCGAGCGTCGACCGAATTTAAAAAGAAAGAGACACCCACAGCACCTGAAATCACCACGACATGAGGAGTAGAGTCGTAATTCCACGAACCTGAACCCAACTCGTTACGAAAACCGGAGAAAATGGGTTTTCCTTTCCGCTCTTGGAGCCCGTTATTTACGCGAAATTATATTCCAGCTCGTATGGTGAACGAGAAAAGGTCCAAAAAAAGAGAGATGAGAGAGATCCTACATAAAAAGCGAAGATACCGCGGCCAAGCCTTAATATCGGTAAAATAAATCACCCGTCAATAAAACTGGGTGAACTATTTGGTAATATGGCTTGGGTAATATCACATGAGGGATCCTTTGATATCCATCTAGAGGCCTGAGGAAGGATATTGACGTAGTTATTCACATCACCAGCTGTTTCCATCCGTTCCAGTCATTCTTGATGAGCAGTGACTGAAACTGTGAAGGCAATTTTCAAGCAAGCTTTCTGCCAAAATGTTTAATGTTTCATTTTAGAAATGATCATCAATTTCGCTTAAGTCAGAGTAAAAAGAGCATTACTAAAATGTATTGGAATTCCTCTTCAACTGAGGTTAACTGGATCCTCACTCCCTGATACAAAAAGTGTATTGGAAAAACAGGCAACCTTATTGGTCAGTTCTAGAGCGTGATATTTAATCCATTTTGACGATGTAGGTGAATAACGTCGTAATAACGGGCAGTAGATGCCGGATCTGACCCGATAATGGGAACGCTGCCACTGTATTACCTCTAAAAACTCTCCACCATACCAAACAACCTCAATTCCCTGGTATTACTCCATAATTTGAACGGGTCAAATGATTTCACACAAAACAGGGGTAGCTTGGTTCGCTCCTTAATAACAGGTTGTCTCGAGAGCGCGGGGTTGTCAACCCTCTAAAAAACAACTCGAATGCCCTAATTGGCCATACGAAGCTTGGTTTTGTCGTCCTTTTTTTTCAAGTAATAAAAATTGTTCTTCACCAACCTAGAATTAAGTAATTTCGACTGAGCACCCGCGTCGAGCGCTAATTACCGCTGGAAGTGGTCTTTCATAAGCAGTAGCAAATGAGATAAAAAAGGCGTCTCTCTCGTAAGAGCGGATCGGTCATTTTTGGGTTATTTTTCATTAATTATGTGCCTAACGCTGTAAAATTTTGAATTTGAAAAAGTCCAATTTCTTCGGTTTTTCCTTCTGAATCTCAAAAGTATCAAGTCGCTTGTAGAAGTGAATCGCTTTTAAATATCGCTATATCGCTTCGTAAAATTCCTAATATTGTTTTCTCATCAATATTATCGTAATAATTTGTACCTACATAATTTTATACGTTACAAAACTTGAAATGTGTCTTAGTGTCTTTGGATACATTTTAATGGCGTATACTTTTTTTTAAATTGAAATAATTGTGATGTTGAAATATTACCGCTAGAATTTTTAATTAATCAAAAGCAATTGGAAGCCACATCGTACCATTCTAACGCTCAAAATGTTAATGAGCCATTTTGGTACGAAATTAATTTGCAATATTTTGTCGTTGAATAGATCGACCGGCGGCTTTAAGCGTTGAGATGAGCCTCCTCCGGACTAAACGAGCTCTCGTAGCGAGATGCTCGACTCGAGATGTAATATTGAATTCGTGTTAATTGTGATCGTGTACTGCGGGGTTATAAACAGAGAGAAGAGATGACCGAGTTGGGCGTAGTGTGAACTGAGTTAACAGCCCAGGCAGCACGAACTCAGCGGGCGCCGCCGCCTCGGTTATAAAATAAGGACCCCGTTTTGAACCGAAATATTGTTATTGTTTTATAAATGAATTATACATGATATTCAGTTGGAGATGAATGATTCTTACGGGTTCCGTGGAACGCTGGTGTGGAAAGACTGGGAGAACGCAGCGGGGCGAAAAGGTGATGGTACCGTAATTCCGTGCAAATATATCATTTCTTTAAGTTGTGCCTGAGGTTTGAAAAAAATTATTTGTGGAGAAGGAAATCTCTATGCCTGGCAAAAGTTATTACCACAATTTTTTCAATTAATTGTCCTCTTTCTTCGATGATTTTCTCTCCAATTTATGTAATACCTGAAAAATCTCATGACAAAATGGCCAATTTCGTTATCCTCACAATTACCCTCTGGGTTGATGTCACTAAGGCCTTCTAATACTCGTGCAAATATTTGAGACCTTTTTTCCCTGTTAAATTAGCCCACCCTCCGGCTCTCGGCGACGTCGAAGTTGAGACAACAATGCAAGATGGCCAAAGTTGGAATGGGAGCCTTTGATGTGCTCCAGCTCTGAAATATTAGTGGTGAGCTTGGAGTTCAAAAGCTTAATTATACACACTCACTTCCCCTTTTGAGAAGGCTTTTCAGGGGATGAATTTAAACTGATGTAATCACGTTCCAACCCTGTTTGTCCACGCTATCGAAATAATCCGGCAACCGACCAGAAGACTAAAGGTAACATGGAACGTTAAGCAGAAAACTGCTTTCCTTGCAACCCAAGGAAAACTTTAGTTTCCACTTTCTGAATTTTTTCAGATAGTCACGAATCCTATGAATTTTCTCTCCCAGCTGAAAGCACCCAAATTCCATTCAAAATAGATAAGATCTTTCCAGGGTCGCCGGAGACGGGAAAATAACTCATTAATATTGATCATCACGTAGAGCAAGCAAAAGCTTAATCCCAGAGCGGAGAACAACTCCTTCAATTTTTAAAGACCTTTTTCTTCGCCCAAGAGAGGCGCACAAGGTGACATTTATTATTTACCATCGACGTAGCCTTTCCTTATCGTTTTCAAAAAGGAGTAATCGGGATAGGATTATCGTCGTCTCAAATGCTGGGTGAATGGATTTTATAACGATAAACAGGACGAGGGAGTAATTTATTCAAGCACACCCGTTTGTTCTTGAATTAGGTCATAGAATTTGCAGGAGTTTAAAGCATTCAAGCTATTATGGGCTGGCGCTCACTGCACGACCGGTAGACATTGAGGTGAGGGTGAAGCGGAAACCTCACCAACCCTTGAAATAGATTCGAAACACCTCCGTGGGAAGGTTGCGACATCAGCGGGTGGAAACCACCCCCTTACATGTATCTATGCGCCTGGTTTTGGCTGGTTACCAAATTGAACTAAAAATGTGAGATGAGCACAACCCCACCAATTTACTGAATTTTGCTGTTGCTCAGAATGGTAAGGACCCCTCTCACGGGATAAATGAACAACGAAACATTAGTGTTTGAACCAATTCAGTCACATTTCAAATTATTGATAGGATTAAAAATGTATTATAACACCATTCGGCCATTCGGATATTTCAATGGATGTGTTCCTTATCGCCGAATAAGAAGCTGAAATTTCATCTTGAAAGCCAGTTTTGAAATATCCGTGAAATATTTAGGTATAAATAGTATTAATGTTCCAAATCAAACTCATTCGCCAAAGTACCCGTCACTCCCAAATCCGTCACTCTGAAGGTGCAACCGGCTTCCGGAGCATCGGCAGCCAGATCTGGTATGTTGGCACTGGTAACGTACAGCTCGTTCAGGTAACTGCCTCCAAAAGCGACCGATGTGATCAAATTTGATTTCTCAAATTTCACTGTTTGCAGCACCTTTTTTGTTTCTGGGTCCACCTGAATCACCTGGAAATAACGTTTTGCTGCGGGAATATTGTTAGCTGGCCTTTTTTTTAACCCTCTTTTGAACACATAAATTGAATACTCACTCGTGATCCCATAATGCAAGCGATCCATAATTTCCCAGTCGCGTCAACCGTCATTCCATCCGGCATTCCTCCTAAATTAGCCTTCTTGAAATCTATCACTGTCCTTTTCAGCTCTTGAAAATAAAAATAGTCAAGTAATACGAAAAATATCAAAGTGGAACTTAATTGAAATTTATTTTTCCTAATTTTCTAACACTCACTTATCGTTCCTTTTACAATATCAAAATCAAACTCGTTGATTTTATACGTTGGCGAGTCGATATGGTACATTTTCTTGTTGTCAGTAGAAAAACTTATGCCATTCGACAAGCCGATCTTCGTGACATGTTTTCTTAGCCCCTCTTTTGACGAATAACTGTAGAGCGACGCGTCTGTAGCACCTTTTGAGAAATTTTCACTTAAGGTGCCTGAAATTGCGATTGTTGTTTTTTAGTTAGAGAAGTATGAACACATATAATTTTCGTAGGAGTTGAATACTGCTTGAACTCATCCCGTACGATAAAATGGTAGCAACATGGTTACAAACTGTGTCTATGGTGGTTTATTTTCTTTTCTTTTTCACTCAGAAATCGGAATTATCGCGGGAAATGTATAAAATCGACATTACCGATAAGTGCCATTCAATAATAAATTTAACAGGACAAGTAGTAATAACGGAACGAATCACCGCATTATTGACATTCAAAGCATTCGATCCTCTTGCTCAAATGTACGTACATAATTTATAGAATCACGGTGTTTACTCACCAAACCATAAACGTCCCTTTTCGTCACATTTGGCGTCACAAATGCGATTGGTCGGCAATTCTTCTGTGAGCGTGATTAATGAATCTTTTTTGAGAATTTTGTTTGTTTCTACGTCCCATTTCACGTGAAAAATCGTCAATTTACTCCCAACCACAAATTCGTCTTCTTTACCTTTGACTGGGATAATGAAGCTGGTACGTTCCTCTGAAAAAGATGGATGATAGAAAACGTTTGAAACTGATGATAACCGTACGCACTGAACAACGTTTTACAGTATTCTTCCTATATTCAAATTTTGTGAATTCAGCGTGTATGGTTTATTATTCCTTGGATCGATATTCTGGGCAACATGTTGAGTGTCCAGGACTCATTCCAATCGATATTGTGTCCCGAATTCAGTGAAAAGTGATACCCATGTGCCTAGTTCCCAAAAAATTCTATTAATCGAGTTTTCAAAAACACATTCTCACCCATTCACTTTTTGGGGCAAATCGGAGAGGTTGATTTCTGCATGACAACATACTTTAGGAATAACGAACCAGAATACTGACAGAAAACTTACCAAGAATACTGATAACGGTTTTTTCAGTTTTCGGCGAATATTTCACAATAGAGCCCAAAGCGTCGACCATGTACAGGCACTGAGTGTCAGCTTTCCAGTGTGGTCCTTCGCCAATAGCCATCGGAGGAATTTTCACACGTTCTATTTGCGGCATTTTCTGAATTAAGTTGAGTACGGAATATTATCCGATTGCTCGTTCATCAAAAATGTTTGAATATGTGAGATTCGTTGGAGAAAAATACCGTTAAAAAAAGTTCTCTCATGAGCCGAGGGTTTACTAAAAGTTATATTTGAAGCGTCTCCGCAGAATTTCATGGGATCTTATCGTCTATCACAATGTACACACTCAACGTCTCACCTTTCTACCACCTGGTTGTGAACTGGTATCAATAGGATTCATTCGGGCGTTGACTCATACTACGCTTCATGAGCATCTCATTTATCCATTTCAGAGATAAGACACGTCACCTACTTATCACATCCGTTGACTATGAAAAGGAATTAGCGTTTTTTAAATGACATCGTTGGACATCTCCCTCGATAACTAATTGGTTATTCAATGAATTTTTTTTCTCATTTTGTCACGAATCGCGAAAAAACTGTGCAACGTCAGCTTGCACATTGCGGGTAGCTCTGGGAAGTGTTTAGTTGAGTTCATAACGCGTAAAAAGTCCAGAACGGAACGCGATTGCGAGACATTCAACGTCATGTGGCCCTTCCCAGAGCACCGAACTCAACCCACACGTGTCAGCGAATGGACAACGTTTCTGTACGAGTAAAATCCGTTGTTGGTTCGACCGAATTCTCTGGGCGCTCGTACAACATACATCGCGACTATGTAAATTTAGCGACGCGATCCATTGGAACAATAACTGCAAATACATGGTCTTAGCACTAAATGTGAAACATGACGGGATTAAATAGTATAGAGGATTTGACAGAAAAGTACCTTTGAACCTTCTTTACAAAAGGATTATCAACGATTCAATGGTTTTTTCTGCTTTCGATTTCATCTCCATAGCCTCGATTTTCTACTGAGTTTCCGCAAATCTAAGAATACATTCGGAAAGAATAATAAATTGCCCTTTCTCAAATATAATTTTTTAAATTTTATTTAATCGTTCCTAGTTGATGCACAAAAAAAAAAGTAGAAATTTGAAAATGTTGTATAAATTACCACATTTCTATCTTCCTTTCTTTTTTACGACTTTGTAATGAGAAGTTTAGTTGGTTATTCCTAGGTCATGGGGAGGTCAACCTCCATTTTCCACTAATTTTTTGACGCTCAGCCTACTGAGATGAGTCTGGGACCCTCCTTACTCACTCTTTCCTCATTATCTGGATCAAGATAATAAATGAGGGATAATCAACCATGGGTGGTGGGGAAAATTTCATGTTAGAATTGAAATTCATTTACAGCTATGTCACTAAATGCGGGATAAATTGGGACAGCAAAAACGTTTGGTTGCGTTTATGATTTTCGTGTGACGCTGGTTTGTCATGTGTTTCCACTTATATTTTAACGAATGGTTTCCTTGACAGGCTGCTTAAAACGGGATTTTCAACGTGTCATTTATTCAGTCATTCAAGCAGAGTGAAGGTCCCCGGCCAACGTTAACATATAAACAAAACTCATGTACCTAAATATTAACAAATTTTTCACTGACGCCCAAGAACAACACACCTTGAAATGCAATATAAAATCAGGCCAACTACGAGGGATATGGTTTTCCGCCCAAATGTGATTTTTCCGGAAGGGGAAGACAAGAAATTCTCGTCTGACGCATGGAGGAATATTAGGAACAGACGCACCGGTATATTGTGAGCGACGTATATAACTTGCAGGAAACGTTGATATGAAAGAACAATATGAAGAGGGGAACGGAAAATTTGTCTTATTGAAACTGATTGAAAGCACCTGTCACGTGAATACTTCGGGTCGGTCGGCAGATCTGAAGGGGAAATGCTTCGAATTCCATCGAGCTCTTTGAGACAAAACTCCGAAACAGTGAGGAAGTTTTGTTGGGAACCTACATTCTGAAACGTGGTCTTGGGTTTCGTGGGAATTTCCCGAAGTACGAGGCTGTATGAGAGGCTAAGGGTTGAATTTCGAACATTTTTAGCAAGCCGTTGGGACTCATCTATAGATTGCTTCTCATTTTTATCCACCTCATCAAGGAGGAAGAAAAGAGATTGAAGAAATTATAATTAAGGAGCCGACGTCGTTCCTCTTCGTGACCCGCTCATTAAAATCGGAAGTACTGCCTCATTTCGCAAAAAGTCGTCTCCAAGAAGAATTTTTAAATTGGATTTCATGTGATTTCTGTTCATTTGCCAACTAGACATTTTTTCAATTAGCGTGCTCGACAGTTTCCTTGACGATGCCATGGAGCACTTGATTAAATTTTTTGAGGGTCTGTTTCCAGATATCGAAGTTCATTCAGCGTCAATCTGTCCCAATGTATTTCCAATCATTTGCGAGAGGAAAGCTGTACAACTCTTCTGCTTCGCTTTCATCACTCAATTCTCCTAAAATTGATATTTTCCTCACTCACGAGTAGTGTATTCCACCCAGTCTTTGACTCAACCGAAGTTCAATAACACAGACCATTCTCGATCATCAGTAGGAACTATTTTTCACTCTCCTTCAAGCGGAGGGAGGCGTACGGCGTAATTTAGACGATAATTAGTTACTGGTTTCGATCTGATAAAATCCTAAAAACTGTTTATTAATCCCTTTGGGCTCGGGCTACCGACCAATTATCTGAGCTTATATCTTCACTAATTAATCACCGGGGATATCTTATTGTTATTTAATTACATCCGAGGGGCCGAACATAGTCGAAGGCCACGGAAGGGGGAAAATTCGATCATTTCGTACGTGCAAAAACCCACTCTATAAACGCATAAGCTAACTTTGAAGCCTTATCTACATATGTTGGTTGATAATTATTGTTAATAATGTATTGTGTCAAAATTTGTTCCTTCGCTCAGGCTCGTCGTTTTCATTTTAGTTTCGATCATATGTGCTGATTACGAGACTAATGTGGGCAGAATACATAACCGCATACAGATGTAGTTATTTTAAAATGAAAATTACATGCATTCTACTCATGGTTCTTCTCATCAATGGAATGAAAACTATGAACATTTCGTCCAGGCTACTATTAAATGTAAATAAGGGAAGTTAAATCGGCCAGAGGTCCCCCACTGGGACGCTAATTATCTGATGAGCTCTTTCGAAAGGTAGGTTTTACGGCCATCATAATCATCTTCTAATTTTCAAAATTTGGGCCACTTCTAGTGTTAGAGGTGCCCGTAAATATAATAGGCACCAACGTTCATCAGACTCGTTCTCATTTTTTTCTAATGATATTTCATATTCTAGCGTATAATCATGTAAATACTCAACACATTGCAAAGTAACTTTTTTTATTTTTTTATTATTTATTTTTTTTTTTTTAAGATAGAGTAGCGAATGGGATGACCCGGGCAATGAGGACTTTGCTTTGGTTATTATTCTCTGAACAATGTCTGTATCTTCATGCCTACAGTCGATCCCTCCAATTTCCCTCACCGTTTCCGGCTTGAGGGACTTTTGACTTCTTTTAGCGCTTTTTAAGGCTGTACTACTAGGTTTTTAGTCCTCCTTAGCCCCAAACGGAGACGGGGTATGGGTAAAAATGGATACTATTTCTAACTTGACAAATATAACTTGCGAATTACAAGGAATCCTGATTCCTACACCATCTCTCTTCATTTTTTACTTATTTTTTAGAGTATCATTAAGATAACGGCGATTTTTCGGCAGCTCATGATGAGCCCATCACTCAATAAGCAAAATCTCTTTACTTAATGGCCTCTAAAGCCTCCACAAAAACGACGACTACGATTATTTACGATACGCGTGATTGCACCGAAATTAATGGCACCCGTAAATAAACCGATGTTGACGTAGGTATCTCACGGGGTTATGACTTGTGCCGGGCCCTTTTGTTTTAATGACTTATCTTCAAAGGAGCCGTCCTCATTAATGGGAAGTTCCTTCCATAGGCTTCAGTTTGATACACATAAATAATATTAATTAAACCAACTGTGTATAACCAAACTCAACTTGATATATATTGGGGGAGCCCCCGAGCTCTTCCATCCCCGAAAGGCCCCGGAAACCACGTTTTACTCGACTCGTTAATTGTTAATGGTCTCAAGTTATGGCCAACTCGGGTCCGAAAACCCCGAGCCGGGTTTTAGTATTCATTAAGGTCGAACCTTTTGTGCTTATTCCAATGGATACGACAATAAGTTGGCCAAGCCTGTAGGTCGTATGCTCGAGCTAATTGCGTTAATTCTGCTCTACTAATCGCGATATATTTGATAATAACGGTGGGGGATTATGAAAAACCCTACCGCTCGACAGTCGCTAATATTAGGTATGCAACTGAGCTCTTTATGAAGGATAAAGCTGCTTATTTCGGAGTTTTTATGAGCTTTGGGTTCGGCCAGTAATTGTTGCGACTTCTATTCGTGGTTTCAGCTGTATGATCGACATTAAATCTGATTAAATACCTAAAAAACTTCATTCGTCTTTTCTTTGAAAACACATTAAAAAACAAGGTATCTTCAAGGAATCTCCATAGTAACTGTTTATTTTGCTAGGTGGACCTTATTCATGAGGCTGAAATTGAGTTAGGTCCAACTAGAAACCCCAATGGAGTCAATGTGCAAGATTTAAAATTTTATGATACATTCTTCGGATGAGTCGGAAAACGAATGCTGACGAAAATTTCATATTTTGAAATGTCCCTTTTCAAACGTAATAGTAATTTAATAATTATAATATAGGGTGCTGAGGGAATTTTCGAATGTAGCATACAATTGGCTACGATTATACTTCGTCAATATTTGTGTAAGCTCAAATTTACCCCCAAGTGAATCCACATTTTTCCGGCAGATAAACATCAGTTTTACCAACTAATTCTGCTTCAGTCTGAACATCCCCGAATCATGCAAATATCTTCAGCTCAGTTCTTGTATGCGGTGTATGTGGTGTTGACACAGCCGTTGAGAATCATGTGATTTTTGTGAACTGTTATTTCCCCTGAAACGTGTTGACATTGTGTCCGGATAACTCGGAAGGACTTGCAGGATCGCCGAAGAAGGGCGCTTCCCTTACAGAAGAAAAGGAGCCTTCGGGCAACTTATCTCCAAAGTAATTTGAATTTGGAGCGCGTCCCCGACCGAAAGTAAACTTCGTCTTCTTTTGTGATGCACTGTGCGAAAGAGGTGGGAAGGGGATACGAAATAGCGTAGGGTGAAGGAAGGGCACGCTAAATTGAGTCTCAAATGGATTGAGAGCAGCTCAATTTATGGTAGGGAAATTGGGAGAGAAAGGGGAGAAGACGAAGAATTAGCCGGTCGAGGAAGAGGCTTGAGGCAAAAAAGGGTCAATAAAATTTGAGGGGAACGAAGGAAAACGGGGTAGGAGGCACTTTCCTCCTTCTTGTTCCCCATTTTCTCGTGAAATCTTCGAGAAACACCACCAATGAGGTGCAACTTGATTCAAAACGACGATCCTGTTGCAATAGATAAGAGGAGACATAAAGTAGCAACACAAATTGGAGTCAACCTTGGTGCAGAAGTCATTGAAATTTGGACAATATCTCACACAATAATAGAATATTTCAATGGGCCATCCCCAATTCCATTAAAAGAACTCGCTGACTAGAAGTAGTGGAATGTGAGTGGCCTAGTCATCAAAACATCCACAATCCTATTTCCATAGGCTCACGCCATTTTCCGTTCCGTCACCCTGATGCAATGCCTGGGCGGGAGTTAATTTTCTCCGTGACACACCCGAGATATGTGCGGCCCTTGCATTCCCTGCCATGTCAAATCGAGTGCCATTATCGCCCCTAAGGCTCGTCTTGGAAATTTTTCTCGGGAGGAGTCACATTTTTTGCTTTCACAACAGTCAGCAATGCGAACGATACTCTTCAGGAATGTTTTCGTTGTTTGGTAGGCTCTTGGGATGAGAAGGAATCATCAGGTTGAAAATGAGCTGAGTAGTAAAATTCCTTGTAGAACCGGCGCTTGGGACTTTAAACATCTGCCCTTCAAGACAATTCTGGAAGCCTGATGTTATCAATTTTGTTCAATAAAACCTTAAACAGGAGTTGAGTATCCTGGTGGAAGGCACTTTTAAGAGACACCTACCAGGTAAGTACGCACATTTACGACTCTCCATTAAAATGAAACTGTCCACATTTTCCAACGCCTTTCCTGTTTCAATTCCTAAACATCTCCTGCAAAAGGCAGGTAAGTAGGTACCTATCTCCAACCTTCGCGAATTTATCTTCACCGAATGACCGAAACAGAGCATTAAAATTGTACGGAGACGAAGCTTTTACCTGCAAAGACATTTCTCAAGGAGCGCTTCTTTTAGCCATTAATTCCGTAATATGTCTTTTTCCTTGACTTTATGGCCCACCGCCTGAAGTTCTTAACTCACATAAAATCTTTCGCTTTTCAACTTTTACTGCTTGATTTCATCTACGGAAGGAAAACTTGAGCGGAAAATGTCCGCAATAAACCGGGCGTTTGGCAAACAAGAGTGCGCTTAAAAGATAATGCCCGTTTTTCTTTGAATTAGGCCTCTCCATTTGGCAAGTGAGCGAGGTCAAAGTTTCGATCCTGCAGTTTTTTCTGTTAATTGTGCTCAGAACATCCCGCGGAAGTACTGGTGGGATGGTCCAGCTAGCTTGGCGGAATCTTTGAGTTCGTTAGCCATTCAGTGGAAGCGAGAAGAAGCAGATCTTGGACAAAACACAATATGCCTTCGATATTCATTCTAAATTATTTAGTCAATTGTGCACCCTTCAACTAAATCTGGGATGAGTTCTTCATAAATTCCACAAAAACTCGCAAAATTCAAGCAAAATTTGAGCAATGTTGTCCAACATAATGGTCTGGCATGAATCGAAAAGCTTGCCCAGAAATATTTGCACGATTCCGGCCTCTTGAAAATTGGGTGCTTGAACGCTGTTCGGCCGATTTCTACCGTTATTCCAACAGGAACTCGAGGAGGAACGAGGCCTGAAGAGTTGTGATGTTAGCCAAAGGGCTAAGCAAATATGTGGATAATTAGAGTAGTGACTTGGTAATGAGAGAGGGGTTCCCAAGGTAATATCGGAGAGCATTTACTTGAGTCAACAAAGGGACTAGCCCACTTGACCGGAGCTACTTCAAGTGCCATTAGTCCTCCCGCAACTGCTGCTAGTCATTCTCCATACACACAGTTCCCGGGTTAGTACGACAGTTCTTCGACCTGTTGTAGCTCTGCGATTAAAGATTCAAGGCTTATATGAGACTCAGAGGACTCACGTTTACATTAGAGAACGGCGCTGCGCATCAGGGCCAGCTAACGGCGATCATTACATTTCTTGTCTTCATCAAATCCTTTTAGCATTAGATAGCCTTGTAAGTGTACCGTCAAAATCCAAAATGCCCTCCCTCCAACCAGGTCTTCAGAGCCTGAAGGCTCTGAAAACGTGAATCTCGCACATATACACCATTCTGATTTTACTTGTATTCAACTCATTTCAACTTCCAAATGGAGTAAAGATATGGGTGGACGTAGATATTTGGAAAATGGCTTTTGAAAATGTCCAAGTTCACCTAAATGTGAACTATGATAAATTGTTCGCTACAATTTACACGTATAAATCGATTGAGTTTGGTCTGAGGCCTGTTTATCTAGAGTATGCCGACCGTACCTCTGCAGACATTTATGAGGGAAGAAATTTTTTACGTCCCTCTTAAGCACTTGGGCAAATGCAGGTGTAGGACTACCAATAGACGTCAGTCCTCGTTCTCAACGCTGTAGGCGCCCTAAAGGAAATGCGATCTCCAAGAAAACCGCCTGAAAGTTTAGAAAAAAAAAGAATCTGTTGAGTAAATACACCTTATAAATATATCCCGACCCCCGTAAAAGGGATTTACATTGTGTAGCCAGCGGAGGGCCAGATGTTTGCAACAAATGTTTAAACAGGATGTCTTGGCGACGAAGGGCTACCCCTTGGGTTTTTCTGTTCCCGATTGACGTTCTGTTTGTCTTGTCCTACCTGGTCTCACAGGCTCACAGCCGAATGGGAATTCATCTCAATGCGCTCCATTCCCCTCATCTCGCCATCATATTTTTGGAAGAAGAGTTTTTCCCGTGTCTGTTTTCTTTCGTCAAAAGATTCTTCGTCACGAAAAGGAATACCCCCGTCCCTCCACTCTGTTTCCGTGGAAAAGAGGAATGAAATTCTCTCGATGGACCCGAAAGGAGAAAGGGAATAACAATTACCGTTTTCAATTTACAAAACCGTCGGAGCCTTCAACAGAGTTGTCATTTTCATCAGGCGAAAGCTACGTTTGATCAAAAGAAAGCATCATCTCTTTTTGAACAACCTTTTGCAGGCTTCCAAATGAAGAGCTTTTGGGTGACGAGCCCAAAAATGTAGCTTCGTGGAAGGTGGAGGGTTTGAAATTTTAAAGCTTAATAATGTAGGTATAGAGAATAACTACAGAGGTGCAGATATTTCTTCATTAAGAGAGAAATTATTTTAAAAAGGGAAAAAAATAAAATGCTTCTGTTTTTCGTTTTTTTTTTTTTTTTTGTAATGTTTTGTGTTAAATGAATAGGTATCAACCTAGATAACGCTCCACGGTAATGAAGTTACTATCGGACTAATATTATTGAGAGAGCGAGGGATCGTAAACCTACGTTGCCTTCTATAATTTCTGAGAATTCTCCATGTAAGATAACCTATGTGTTAATCATTCTTACTCATCACGCGCGACCCCTTCAAAACAATCCTTTCCCCTATGTCGAACTTTGCTTGAAGTCTGATTAGAGACGCTATTTTGAGTCCTTCGAAGTATTGTTGAGTATGTACACAATTCACTTGTAAAGGAACCCAGTGAATGATGAGCCTGGTGGAACTGTATTTTTGTCCTGTCCCTCGTCGTCGACACGACGATATCAACCAAATTGGTTAGGTGCCCCGAGGGCTGGTGCCTGCAAGTGAAATGCCGCCCCACACAAGAAGCCACCCTTGTCACCGTATTCTCTCCGACTCTCTCGCTCTCGCGCTAACTAAATTAAGACATGTTTAATGTAACTGGCAACCGCGGACAGTGGCAGAAACTCCCTTCGCTCTCCTTTCCTTCAGGCGAACGTCTTGGGGAAAAGCTTGTCTTTGAAGTGAGTTCTGCACTGAACATTCTTGCAGGCGGGCGTAAACCAGTGATGAAGTTGTGTAATTAAAGCGAGAGACTCCTTCCGTTTGTTTTGGAATGCAGAGAAGCAGATATGGACGGCTCGAGAGCAGCAAGTTGGGGAATTTGTGCGGAAAATCGGCTATAACCTATTTCGAATTTCAACCATCAAAAACGCTGATGCTAACTAGCCCACAACGGCTTATTGTTCTTAACGTGTCTTTTTGATGATGTAAAGTGAATTTTTGACGTCTTCCGAATGGGTAGATCTACTAAACTATGTGTACCCATTTTCACCCAAACTCTGCTCGCGTTTGCGGCAACTGGTTCGAAACCATTATCGATCGACTCAGCAGAAATCAGACAGAAAATGGTGCTTTCAATACTCTGCAATATGGAGACCCATTTCGATCGGTTTTGTCTTTTTCACAGCCTATGTACTATACAATAGTACTATGTACCTACTATACAATTTCTCGACTTTTTAAAGGAGGACAAAAATAAAAATAATGGTACCCCATTATTTAGTCGGGTTTAAGATGCAACAATGCAAATTTACCAATTTAATAGGTATTGAATTGGTTTCATTAGTGGATGATACAGTTTTGACATGACTTCTTCCAAGGTATCGACCGAGGTGGTATCAAGTAGAAAATTCAACGCAAATTCGAATGGTGCTCTGACATTTGAGATAGAATTGATTTTAGGGATTTGTGAGGTTTTTTGTCTGCAAGTACTGAATTTCTTGAAACTCCTTAGAAATTAAAATATCCGGTAGAACGGCCAGAAATCGGACCATGTTGAAGAGGAACTTTTTTGTTCTGCAACCAATTTTCTACAAAATCTCGAAGTTTTTAACGCGAGTAGCCGGAGACCCTGCATACAATGATAATCAAGAGAACATTTGACCGATGTCGTTCGTAGGATGTACAGCTTACAGTATTTCACTATCGTTGCGCCTTCCCAACAATGACGAGGAGATACATTTACAAACCCTTGCAATTTATTAGATGACGTTTAATAATTCTGAAACAGACATTCTACTCTTTTACGCACGCCAATGGAAGCACGGACAGGCGAGAACCACGAATTCAGAACCGTAAAAATGTGACCTGCGCCCCACAAGCACAAAAACAGTCGAGAACATAATTGTGGATATACGTGGGAGGTGGAAAGGCAGTCTTGTGAATGGTAACGTTGAATGCGTTGAAATAAAATTGGGAAATTCCTCGCCTGCCATCTCATTCTCCCTGGAACGCTTTGAAGTTGAATGGTTGAAATTACTTTTTTCGAGCTCGAATAGCTTCTAGTTGCGGTAGCAGTTGAAAAACCCCCGTGACACATATGAGTCACAAAAGGGTTCCCTACCCGAGGAAAACATATTGTTAATTACACTTTCTATTTAAAATCCAATTAAATATTGCCGGTTCACTGAGTGGCTTCGCCTCTTTTATCCCGTCAAGCCAAGTATGAAATTGCGGCTCTTTTCTCTGGTCGATCCATCAGCGTTGTTGCCGTTGTTGCCCTTTTCACAATCCCTCGGTTTATAACAGAATGTGGGTGCCCTCCCAGGAGGAGAAAAGCGACGGAATCGCGTGAAAAGAAAAAGACCGAGGGCGATGTCGAAGGCAATTATGAAGATGAAAGATAATGGTCGGGGAAAAAAGGCCTTACGCATGCCATGGTGGCTGGAGGGGCTCGGTGATTGAATTATGTACCATCTGAGTTGCAATCCAATCGACCGTGGATTGGAAGATGAGACCTTTGTGTGCCGGGTTCCCCTCCACGAAATGCATTCCTCCTAAAAATGTTGGTTCACAAATGAGAGAGGGGTGCATTGGAGTTGGATAGAAAATATTGGGTCACGTCAAATCACATTGCAATCCGATAATCGATAATGTGGGTCGCAACACAACCAGACCAAAAACCCGCTAATCGTTTATTTTCTATTTTGTGGTAAGTAATGAAAATAAATTGGAAAAATCAAATCATTTAATTGACAATAATAACTTATCGCTCGACTTAATAAAACAAGCGTTGATTCGCACGTAGGAAAAAGCAGCCTTTGGGTTGTCATGATTTAGCAGAAAAGTACGAACCCTTATTTGATTTCATCTTGACACTGGTTTGTGCCATCGGACGCTCAATCAGCATTTTTTTATCATATCCATAGAACATAAGTTCTAGTTCAATACTTTTTTGAATCACTCTTTAAAATGTATTGTTCTTCTCATTTTGGTTGGTTATTCCTTATTCATTTTATATGTCACGCAATGACTAATTAATTTATCTATTTTAAGTTTGAATTGAGGCAAATACGTCACAAATTTTGAATCTAGACAACTGCAAGGGGAGATGAAGTTGGCTGATACAGGCCTAAGCTGTACGGATCTATCACTGTCGACAAAGGATCTTGAAATGGAAGTTTCAAGTATTTTCAGACGATGGGAATCATCGTCTGAGGATTACAAAAACCTTTTATTACGTGCAGGCTCAGTTCATGAAGGAGACTATTTCACTGAAACCACTATTCGATTAAAAGAGCAACGCGGCTTAAAAACCACCCCGTGCATTAAAGGATTTGCATACAAAACAAGGGAACTGAATTAATTGAATAAAGAATATGACCCGGCCTTGTCTTTTTATTGCGACCAATGCAAATTTAGATCCTCGATAAGATTCAACGTAGTTTATTTTCAAAGGAAAGTATAATCAGGAGGACGGAAAGAATCCACTGGGTCGGAAGGGATTATGAAAAGGGAGAATTTCAAACTTGGAATAACAACGCTAGGCTGGGTGGTAAGAGGATTGGTACAAGTCCTGCTAGAACTTGCCCAGATGTCCCCATTGGGCTAACTTCGCTCAAACCACAATGAGCCAGCTCCTCTAGGACCTTTTACATGTAAAGCGGAAGTAGAGGGAAAACTAGACGCCCGCCAAGGAAACTCGTAAGAAAGTGAACATGAATTGAGTTTAAACCTGGAATCAAGTCCTACGTCTATGACCAGCTTCAACTAGGGGTTTCCAGGCGATTACACGATCTCGTTAGAAACTAAAAACCTGATTAAAGTGGTAAGTAGAGAAATCTCTAGGAGTTGGAGGGCCCCATTTTACGACGGGAAGGATTTCCCGTAGAGGAGAACGCTGAACGGTTTGGTTTGAACTTTGGAGCTAATTTCAGTCACTGTCCGCTCAAACAATTTCCGGCATTATAAATACATTTGACAGGCGTGTGCCATTTCTGTGACAAATTCATCTTCATTCATCGAGTTTAAGGATTTTTAATTCAATTTTCGACTTCGTTATTCTTTTTTGTATACAACCCGGCGTTTCTAGGTTAGTTGACTCAAAATCTACGACATCCGTTCATGGTCCGCTGCCCGGCGTTCTGTCCAAAATACTCTGGCCTTTAAAATACTCTGAACAAATCTAAAATTTGGTAAGTACATGGATTCCATTTGGGGCTTATTGTGCCTAAATCATTTTAATCCCAATAGCCCCGAACAAAGGCGGGCAAAAATGGGTGAAAATGGTTATTTTGAAAACGCGTTTCTGGCGTGTCGGTCATCATTTTCTACTGAGTTTTGGCTACTGAATCGATTTGAGATTGGTTTGGAACCAATTACCGCACACCAAAGTAGAGTCCTTGCCGTCAAGAAAGGTGTTTTCAAGTATATTTTTCATTCTAACAAACAAGTTTAGTATCCCAGCAAGAGTTGTGAATCTAACCTAATTCATTTTGGAAAGCTAGGAACGGGAAGGAGGATTGGTGGACAATATCGTCGTGGGCAACAAACTGTAAGCTCATCGCGATGGAACGTGACTCCTGAGACCGTCCATATCAAATCTCCAACCTTCCATTTTAAAAGGGCGTAAAGAGTACTGAACCAACTTTTCCCTCGCCAGACGACCATTAAAAGTCGCTTTCCTACATATGAACTTTGAAAAACTTCGTATGGTCACATGACTTGGCTGATTTTTTTTTTTTTTTTTTTTTTTCTCGACAAAGCTGAACTCACTTTTGTAGGCACTTTTGTGAGCTGGTAACCCCCTACGACCATTTCGGGTCCGTTTGAGAGACACCTCTCCTACCTGAACCCAACGTGAAGTACTCCATTTATCAAACTTGTCTCATAATCTGTTTTTAATGACTTCACAAGCCCAAAATACCGGTTTCCGGCCTTTTCAGTGCAGGAGTGACCTTTTTATTTCCTCTCAGATGGGGCGCATTAATCCTAGGCGAGTCTTCTTTTCCTTGTAATGGCTCAACTTCTTCAATCTTAAGGTCATGTGCTTTGAAGGTTTCGTTTCCGATTGACTGGTTCACGAAGAATTATTAGTTCATTCCTGCCAGTAGAACTGTTTGAAAGTGATATAGAGCGTCTATATATTCCCGAAAAATGCGAATTTACTTCGCATCGCTTATTCTAGAAGAAAATGAATTCTAAGAGAAAAAACATAGTTATAAAGAATACCTACGCATCAAATCCAGTTGAAAGATTGCAGCATTAAAATTTCAATTCACTTGGTATTATAATAGAATAGATCATTGGAATAGGTGGATTTGATAAGGTGGAACCTGAATGAAGGTTTTTTCTTCTCTTATTTCCTAATTCCTAATTAATACAGTTTGGAAGCTTTGAATGACGGATTCTCTTTATACCTGGCTCACTTTGATCTGAATTCTTCCTACCTATTCACTTTTTGTTCGATAGGATTCGGGGCCTTTTTTTCACCCCAGGAACGTGATGAGAGTTTGGTAGAAGAGGAAAAAAAAAAGTTGGAAGGAAGGGCCGATAAATGAAGCACCCTTTGCTACCGTCTGTCGTAATAAATACTCAACTTACTGACCCCCACTCCCACCTTTTTTTAATGCCCCATTAGTGAGATAAAAGCCGGAAGAACTAAGTGAAATCCCTTGCTCTTCCCTATAAAGACCTGCTCAAAAAGCCCTTCCCCGAAAACCTTAGAGGACCGAACCAGCTAGCTACCTTTAGGAGCGAACCCAACGAGAATTTATTGTCAACTGAGAGGCCCTTAGATCCAAGTCTTATAACACGGCGGTGATTTACTCTCAACAACAACCACATTATAAAAGGCACCTTATGGTTTGGATAAGGATCACAGCCCATTCTTTTCTGACGGCGAGACTTTATGATTTGATACAACATTTCCGGTAAGCGTTGTTTTTTCGGCCTCGCCTAGTGGGATTTATCCTCACATGAGTAATCGTCAAAGACGAATCTGATGATATCTAAGGGAAATACTGAATGGACAGCTCTTTACAGACTCTTGGGGAGCTTTTAATCCCACACAAAGACAGTAAATACTTTTATAATTTGCCCACAGCGATTGGCTATTCCTTTGACCTGGAGCAAGGGGAAAACAAAGAGTGTGGAGTGTCCCGGACCCTTCACAATGGATTTAGGGTCCAAAATATTGTGGAAAATGATACCCCACACGCCTAGATCGCCAAAAAATCAAAAAAAAACAAATGTTGACCCCTCTCACCACATTTTTTGTTTATGTACCTACTAAAAGTTCACACTTTTGATGAATATTGATGAAATACAAGACACTAAAGTCGACTTTCCAAAGATTTTTGCTAGACACCAGCAAAGCCCAGTTTACCCTGGTGTCGTGAAAAGGCCAAATGAATGACGGCGTTTGTGTTCCTCGCGCTCACGGGGCATTTCAACTCATTAAAAAGCCCTTCTGATACCTAAGCCGCAGACTTGATTTACAGGCCGGCTAATCCTTATTGTTTCGTCTTGAGAAGCCTTCGATTGATCGAACCCTCGCGATAAATCTTCCCACCCATCTCCTTTTTTCCGCCTTTCGATATACTTTCAAATAGATTTATCGTCCTCCGGCCGGTGATAATTCTATTCATCCTCCAGTCAAGACGGTGGAGCCGTAAAGGTAGTTATACGGTAGCAGAAAGGCCTGCGAAGCTACTTTTCTTGACTTCGAAATGCGCGCTTATATTCTTCTCTTTTTACAAAATTAAGACCCTCCCTGTGGCATTCTTCAGGCGACTTGCGTGGACGGTCGGGAACCGGTCTTCATTTTGTTCATGATTACCGCTGTAACCCGCCGTTTTCGCCTAACGGGCTAGGGATCCAGAAATAGACCTAGGCGAATAAATTAGTGGGAGACTAAAGACTTTCACTTACCGTCCGGAATGTCGGAGATGGTCGGTCTTGGACGCCAAGTACACCTGAATTTACCAAGCTCTGAGGAATGGGGTTTCGTGATTGAAAGACAAGGGTTCAATATTGGTTTATAATAACGCAATTGGCAGAAATATGAAATATGGAATGTCTCGGCCGAGAAGGATACTGACTATTACTTAATCTAATTAGTGAGTAGGTAGAAGTGAAGGGCTGAAGGCCAAACGAATTTACGAAGTAGCTGAAGGCTCAGGAGTGTTTGATTTGGAATGACGGAAAAATACAAGTGATTTACTAATGTCCTCCCCTAATTCCTGTTACTTTTCCTACGACAGACAAAATACTAAATACTACGGTTACAATGTACAAATCTCTGATCAGCTTTCTGGTGACTAAACGTCAGGGCTTGGGCCAGATTTAAAGAGTCGACTTTCGCGTTGCTAGGGTACGAGACAGAGTTATTTCGCCACTTACGTGCACCAACTCCTTCGGATGGAGGCAACAGGGTGATGTGCTCTTCGCTGCTCGGCTTCGGTCAGGGGAACGCCGTCCAGGCCGGAGGAGGCGAGGCTCTTTCCAACGGAGGTCCGACGACTGGCGGTGCGTGGAAAACCTGGACTATTGGCCGTCGAATCGGGCGCGAACGGATCAACACTCGGGTCCGACGGGGGATTTTCAGTTCGTATAAGGGTCCACTGTTACGGGAGAGGAATTGGCTGATCTCCCAATTCCCGAGTTCTCACCCTGAAGGAACCACGATACACTCGTTCCCTCAGGTCACTTTCACAACACCGGGTTCACAAGGGGTTGACTTGCTACGCGTCGGTTGTTCCGCTTCGATGTTCCGGTTCACTTCACTTCGTTCCGCCTTGTCCTCACAGGATTACGGCGAACGGGGATTCCAACTTTCCTTCTCTTGAGTTCGGATACGACTGCTTGATGTTCCTTCTCCCAGTCCGCTCGTCAAGTCGCCTTCCCCTTCTACTCCTCCCTGGGTGTCTTGCGCCGCCCATCGCCTACCCAATCCAATGAGGACACGCCTTCCGCCCAGCTGGGGTTAGGCGCTTGGAGGGGAGAGGGGTTGTTCCGTCCCCCGCCGCCGAAGTTTCTTGACGGGGCGCTTGGAATCTGCCGCCCCGTTACACCCCTCCGATCTTCGGAGGCCGAGGTCTACCTCGGCAATTTTCCTTCCGGTGGGGGTGACTGGTGCGATGGGCATTGCGTCAGGTCGTTTGGCTGCTATCCACGCTTGCTCGTACCGCCAGCGTCTACAAGCGGCACAGGTTGGTGGGCGGTCCTTCTCGTGTTCGGCGATAGAGCAGGGCTTCGGGTAGGCGGGATCCGTGGGTCGTAGGTTCCGGCACTTTCTCACCAGCCGATTCCACATCACTTTACAGCCATCGCAGCGGTAGGTTGTCGGCGGGTGTTGTCGTTTTGTGCAGATGCAGCACAGGACGCTCCCATTCGTCGAAGGTACGCTGGCGCGGATGTTCCAAGGTGGTATGTTGGATGGGTCGGCAGGGGCCACGGGTGAGCTAGCGCCAGCATCCCCATCAGCTAGGACGACCTTCACCGGCCGAGGGGTGGAGGCCCGGGAGGAGCCGGAACGCGGTTGCCCTGGGGTGGCGTCTGATCCCCGTGCGGTTTCTTCTGACGACGAGGAGTCCGAGGACGAAGTTGACGAGTCGGCAATACTCGGCTCGGCCGCGGCGGGCGCTGTGAATGCAGGGGCGGGGTCCTCTTCCACGTTGTTGTCAGGTCGTGGTGTCGACGATCCTCGAGGGGTGGCGCGATGCGTGCTCGATCCCGAATGAGTCGTTGAGGTGGGTCATGGCTTGTAGCTGTTGTTCCATCATGATCACTCGGCAAGCGCAGGGACTCGACCTCCACCGACCCACCACTCGATCTTGATCTCATGTCCACCCCCGAGTCGCCGACGTTCAAGCTTTCCCCAAGCTCGTCTAGGCAGCGCAGCAGAATCCGCCTCTGTGTTGGCATCCTGTCGCAGGACGCGACCAGCTTGCCCAGCCCCATGATGACCTGTGGAGGTGACGGCCAGCCACTCCGTACTTCCGGGCTCCAAGTCCGTGCTGCCCACCGACGACGGTACCCGCGCCCGAGGTAGCGCCATAGTCTGTTGGTGTCGTTCGCTGATCTCCTATTTCCCCACTATACTCTGAAACATACAAACCGGCCCTTCTGTTAGTCTCCTCTCACGCTCCGACTCACCCGTTGTACATCAATCGATGGCTCATTTATTATGCAGACAACCTCCCTCTCTGCACAGAGCCAGACGCTGAACAACAACCCTAGATTTTAGCTGCCATTACAAGAAAAAAAAACACAGGAAAAGAGGGGGGGGGGGGGGCAAGGCAGTCCTGTCCCGACCCATGAGGCACGGTCATTAATCAAACAAGGTAAGTACTTGTGTTGTGCATTTTTATTCTACAGGTAAGACATTCCCTATTCTATTTCACAAACTACGAGTATACCACAAAACTTGAAAAAAAAAAAAATTTTTTTTTTTTTTTTCTCTTTTTTTTTTTTTTTTTTTTTTTTTTTTTCAATTGCTTCATCCCGTTCTAGGTGTTGACATCTTCCCCGCGTGGAGCTGCGCGTAGTCGATCGTTTTGCGCCTTGGTCTTAGCCCGTATGGACTGGACGCTGTCCTAATCGGAATCGGGATTCGGCTGGAGGATCTTCCAGGGCCCTGGGCCCCAGGTTCAGGATTTTCTTCGGTCCGTACTGGTTCCGGCCATTCCAGGGGGTCCAACAACCATGTCCCTCCGCTATCTTCGCTAGGTGGAGGGGCAGGGCTCTCGGGTGGGCGCGATTCCTCCGCTACGTCGGGGGTGACGGCGTCGTCTGGCACGCTGTTGATAAACGCTGGCTTGAGCCTGCTGAGGTGGTAACGCGTGGTCTTCCCCAGGACATCCTGGACCTCGTAATTGACATCGGTCAAGTTTGCGGGTCACACGGAGCGGTCCTTTCCAGGGGCTCCAGAACTTCTTCACTGTGCCTGGTGGGGCGACGAGCTGCTGGGCATACACTTGTTGGCCTATCTGGAACTCCCGAGAGTGGCGTCGCTTGTTGATTGCCTGCTCACGGGTGTGCCAAGCGCGCCTCAACTGTCGCTCGGCTTCCAAACGGACCCGCACCATTTCCTGGTGTTGATCCTTCAAGGGCGATGTTGCTTCCCGTTTCATGCTGATTTCGGTTAGGTGCGGCATTCTCAGCTCTCGTCCGAAAACCAGGTGATTTGGCGAATAGCCCGTACTACAGTGGGGAAGGCTGCGGTAGGCAGCTAGTGCCAAAGGCAAGGCGGCTTCCCAGTCCCGGGTTTTGCGTCTCAGTTTCGCCACCAGGTTTGCCAGGGTGCGATGGAATCGCTCACATACTCCGTTGGCCTGTGGGTGGTAAGCGGAGGTGTGGACGTGGCGTATCTCCCAGGTATCGCAGAGCTCCTTGACGACCCCAGAAATGAAGGCGGCGCCTCGGTCAGAGACGAGCCTCTCAGGTGCACCATGGGTTGGTAAATATTTTGTGGTCAATACGCGAGCGGTTGTTACTGCTGTGCAATCCGTGGTGACATAAGCCTCTGCGTACTTGGAGAACTGATCGATTACCGTCAGGATGTATTTGGTACCCCCTCGACCAGGTAGAGGCCCAACAAAGTCAATACCGACAATTTGACCAATTCGGGTCGGTATATCGGGTTTCTGGATTGGTGGTGTCAAATTTGGGGGAGTGTTCCTCTCCTGGCACTCCTGGCATTTCTGGACGAACTCTCCGGACGTCACGTACCATCTTCTTCCAGTACCCGTACCGCCTTGCGACACGGGTGGTTGTTTCTATGCCAGGGTGCCCGGCCCACTGATGTTGATGACAATTGGTCAGGAACCAGCGCCGCATGGTGGATGGGATCAGTGGCACCGTGATCCGCTGGCCATCCACATCGACCTCCTTCCTTCCAGACTCCTTCCTCCTCCTTTAGTTGATACTTCTCTGGATCAGCCGTCAGGGTGGAGATCCAGGGGTCCAAGGATTGGGCTGCCATCAGAAGTTCCTTCGGCATGCTTAGTATGATGGCGCCAACGGGAACACGACTCAGGCCGTCGACATGAGCCATCTGCGATCCGGGGCGGTACTGCGCCTCATACTCGTACTCCGTCAGCCGGAGGATCCATCGTCCGATGCGCGAAGT
The DNA here is from genome assembly GCA_019603395.1 of Cyrtorhinus lividipennis. Taxonomy (NCBI): domain Eukaryota; kingdom Metazoa; phylum Arthropoda; class Insecta; order Hemiptera; family Miridae; genus Cyrtorhinus; species Cyrtorhinus lividipennis. Next base: position 12,732,368 of record CM034005.1, read on the forward strand.
TGGATCGCGTAGATTCATGGCTGCCGTGAGTGCTGCGTGGTCGGTCCTCAGGACGAACTTCTTCCCGAGCAGGAATTGCTGGAAATGCGTCACGCCCCAGACTACAGCAAGGAGCTCACGCTCGGTGGTGGAGTAACGTGTCTCAGCATCGTTGAGGGCGCGACTCGCGTAAGCGACCGGTCGCTCCTGCCCCTGATGTTCCTGGGCTAGTACTGCTCCCATAGCGGTTCCTGAGGCGTCCGTGGACAGGATGAATGGCTTGTCAAAGTCCGGATAGGCGAGCACGGGTTGGGTCATGAGTGCTTGCTTGAGTCGGTCAAACGCGCTCTGCTGCTCTTCACCCCAGCTGTACTCCCGGTTTTTCCTCAAGAGTTTGGTGAGAGGGGCGCTCATTTCCGAGTAGTGCTCGATGAAACGGCGGTAAAAACCGGCCAGTCCCAAGAAGGATCGGAGCTCGCGAACGCTCGTCGGCGGAGGGTATTCTCCTATGGCTTTGACCTTTTCTGACTCCATCTCGATTCCTTCTGACGTGATAACATGGCCTAGGAAGTTGACGCGAGACCTCAGGAACGAGCACTTCTTGAGATTAAGGCGGAATCCAGTCTCTTCAAATCTCTCCAGAACGGCTCGCAAGATGTTAACATGTGACTGCAGATCCTCAGTGAAGATGATGACATCGTCGAGGTATATGAGACAACCGTCACCCAGCAGTCCGTCGAGTACGTCATTCATGGCGGCTTGGAAGGTTGCCGGGGCATTTTTAAGCCCGAAGGGCATGCGCACATACTCGAAGTGACGATTGAGTGCCGTGAACGCGGTCTTTTCCCTTGATTCGGGACTGACGGGTATCTGGTGATATCCCATAGTCAGGTCCAGGGTTGTGAAGATCTTACTACGCCCCATCATGGCCAGGGTTTCCTGCAAACGAGGGATAGGGTACTTGTTACCCTTGGTCTTGGCATTTATTTCCCGATAGTCAATGCAGAATCGGTACTGCTGTGGCTCACCGGGAGGGGTCTTCTTCTTGGCGATGACTACTGGAGCGTTCCAGGGGCTTTTGGATGGCACAATAACACCGTCGGCCAGCAAGGAGTAGACTTGGTCTTCCACGAAGCCTCTCAGAGCATGCGCCACTGGATAGGGCTTTCTGGCCGTGGGGCTCGCGCTTCCGGTGTCAATTTCGTGAGCCACCTGCAGGGAACAACCCTCCCTCCCGGGCTTCTCGAAGAGATGCAGCTTCTGCGTCAGGCAGTCCTTGACCAATTGGTAGTCGGGTCCCGCCAGATGAGTCAGATGCTGATGCACTTGGCACTCCAATTCAGAGGTTGAAGGAGGATTGTCCCAGATCTCAATTGGGAATTCTGCTACATCGGACATCGGAGGGTGTACCACCGGCTGCTTTCTGGGTGGTGCTGTTTCGGTGGTCAATTCGGCCTTGGTAGTTGTCGTCGACGCTAGGTTCGGGGGCCTCGGCAGATGTTGGAGCGGCTGTGGACCCGCCCTGGCGATTGTCGTCGGTGTCGGGTTTCGTGGCTCGGGCGGTTTCCTGGGCTTTTTGCGCCCTCCTGTCGTCCTTTAGTTGACGGATGTGCCTGAGGAGGTCCGGGTCAGGGGCGACCACGCCAATGGAGATCATCTTCCCCGTGGCGGGTTCCTTCATCTCCACTACGCCGATATCCGGGCGTATGCCAAGGGGTAATTTCCTCAGGAGGTCCAGTCCAATTAGATCCAAGCCGGAGTCAGGTCGTTGGAAGACACAGAACGCGTGCGTAGTCGTAACCGGACCGATGGTGATACGTACATCCTGGATCCCCAGCACGGGCAGTGATTGTCCGTCGGCACCCCATAGCTCCATTGCTGTTGGGCGGATGTCAATGCCAGGCACAGGTCTTGATAGGACAGACACTGCAGCACCAGTATCCACGACCATTCGCCGGGATTCCTTCCCCAAGCCGGCGGTGATCAGTATCATGGGCATCATGACACCATTCACAGCGGTCTGGTAGGACACCAGCTCGTCTCCGCGGACTTCGACGACTGGTTCGTCCTCATTGTTTGTCGTGAGATTAGCTTGGGTTTCCTGGGTCGTGCTGATGTTTCTGACCTGGTGCATTCGCGGATTTGAGATGGGCAGGGTCTTCTTCTTCTTAAGGCAATCAGCCTCCAGATGGTCACGGGATCCACAGAAATTGCAGAACAAGGCCGCGTAGAGTCCGTGGGGGCAACTCACTGGAAAGTGGGAAAGATCACCACAGTACATACAGGGCAGCACTGGGACGGTCGGTGGTAACTTCGTCGGCACCGGTATCAACTGGTGATCGCCGAACGTGGCCGGTTTGTTTGGGTAACGAAGCGGGCTTCTGGGTTTTTGCAGGCAGTTTGCTGCAAAATGCCCTGGTTCTCCGCAAGAGTAGCATTTCTTGGGCTCCGAAGGTCTTGATCCGCTGACAGCGGTTATGTCCCATCGAGCATCGTAGTCCTGCTTCGCTCTCATTACGTCCTCCCATCCCTCAGCCCGCTCCACTGCATCCTCCAGGGTGTCCGGAGGGTTACCCTGCAAGTAGAGATGGAGTTCTTTCGGTTGTCCGCGGACAAAAGCGCTGAGTGCCTTTCGTCTTGTCCATTCCCGACGTTGAGCATCGTTCAGGTTGGGTTCAGTTCGGACAGCCGATCGTGCCGTGGCCAGAAGTCGTTCTGCGAACCGTCGGATGGACTCGTCGGGGTCTCTCTGGGCTGTCCAGAGTCGTATGGTTGCCTTCTCGGGACTTTCCTCGCCATACCATGCCAGTATGGCCTTCTTCACTGTCGTGTATGGGGTTTCGCCAAGACCATCCTGGAGGAATCGCTTGGCTCCACCTTTCAGGCGGGTACGAAGGAATCGTAGTCTCCTGTGTTCGTCAAACTCTTGGGTTGCTTGCTCCACCTCCTGGAAGAACACGGATGCCGTGATAGCATCCGGCTCATCAGGGTTCCATGTGTCGACTTCCATGAACAACGACCGCGGAATGCCGGAGGCAGCAGGCTCACGGAAAAAGGCGCCCAGTTTGTTCATTGCTTCCGTCACGGCGTTCATCATGGCTTCGCCCTCGACTGATGGGCTGCTGTTTTGGTGCATTGTCGCGAACTCACTTGTTGAATAAAAGAAAAAAAGACTAAACAAAAAGAATTATAGAACTGATAGATCACTTTCTTGCGCACCAAGGACCGATAATTTCCCCACGAATCGAGAAAGGACTTCCCAGTTGGTAAGAGCTATGACGGGTCTGGAATCGGGATGTCAATTTGAGCTGAAGGCTCCCGGAACAGTCTCGGAACAGAGGGCCTCGGAACAGTCCCGGAACAGACCCGGAACAGTCTCGGAACAGAGGGCCTCGGGACAAGTCTCGGAACAGTCTCGGAACAGACCCGGAACAGTCTCGGAACAGAGGGCCTCGGGACAAGTCTCGGAACAGTCCCGGAACAGACCCGGAACAGTCTCGGAACAGAGGGCCTCGGGACAAGTCTCGGAACAGTCCCGGAACAGACCCGGAACAGTCTCGGAACAGAGGCCTCGGAACAAGCCTCGGAACAGTCCCGGAACAGACCCGGAACAGTCTCGGAACAGAGGCCTCGGAACAAGCCTCGGAACAGTCCCGGAACAGACCCGGAACAGACCCGGAACAGTCTCGGAACAGAGGCCTCGGAACAAGCCTCGGAACAGTCCCGGAACAGACCCGGAACAGTCTCGGAACAGAGGGCCTCGGAACAAGCCCCGGAACAGTCCCGGAACAGTCCCGGAACAGATGGCTACAGTGAGAGTGATGCTACTAAATAAATGAGCCAGTATCTAAGTTTTGCTTTGTAGAAAGAAAGAAAAATCCTAGACACGGATTTGAAGTCAATTGACTCCTCACTCGCTTCCTCACACTCGGGCCGATTTGTTTGTTTCTTACAATTTTAAATTTCGGAATCTACAACTAGCACAATTTGAATTTCAAGATTATAGAACGCGACCCAATTCCTTCAGAGCTTTTTCTCACCAATATTCGCCTGGTCAAGATTGCTTGTTGTGGATACGACAGAAATCGAGATTTCTGAAATATCCCACCTCTGCCACCAAAAGATGTAACCCGCCGTTTTCGCCTAACGGGCTAGGGATCCAGAAATAGACCTAGGCGAATAAATTAGTGGGAGACTAAAGACTTTCACTTACCGTCCGGAATGTCGGAGATGGTCGGTCTTGGACGCCAAGTACACCTGAATTTACCAAGCTCTGAGGAATGGGGTTTCGTGATTGAAAGACAAGGGTTCAATATTGGTTTATAATAACGCAATTGGCAGAAATATGAAATATGGAATGTCTCGGCCGAGAAGGATACTGACTATTACTTAATCTAATTAGTGAGTAGGTAGAAGTGAAGGGCTGAAGGCCAAACGAATTTACGAAGTAGCTGAAGGCTCAGGAGTGTTTGATTTGGAATGACGGAAAAATACAAGTGATTTACTAATGTCCTCCCCTAATTCCTGTTACTTTTCCTACGACAGACAAAATACTAAATACTACGGTTACAATGTACAAATCTCTGATCAGCTTTCTGGTGACTAAACGTCAGGGCTTGGGCCAGATTTAAAGAGTCGACTTTCGCGTTGCTAGGGTACGAGACAGAGTTATTTCGCCACTTACGTGCACCAACTCCTTCGGATGGAGGCAACAGGGTGATGTGCTCTTCGCTGCTCGGCTTCGGTCAGGGGAACGCCGTCCAGGCCGGAGGAGGCGAGGCTCTTTCCGACGGAGGTCCGACGACTGGCGGTGCGTGGAAAACCTGGACTATTGGCCGTCGAATCGGGCGCGAACGGATCAACACTCGGGTCCGACGGGGGATTTTCAGTTCGTATAAGGGTCCACTGTTACGGGAGAGGAATTGGCTGATCTCCCAATTCCCGAGTTCTCACCCTGAAGGAACCACGATACACTCGTTCCCTCAGGTCACTTTCACAACACCGGGTTCACAAGGGGTTGACTTGCTACGCGTCGGTTGTTCCGCTTCGATGTTCCGGTTCACTTCACTTCGTCCCGCCTTGTCCTCACAGGATTACGGCGAACGGGGATTCCAACTTTCCTTCTCTTGAGTTCGGATACGACTGCTTGATGTTCCTTCTCCCAGTCCGCTCGTCAAGTCGCCTTCCCCTTCTACTCCTCCCTGGGTGTCTTGCGCCGCCCATCGCCTACCCAATCCAGTGAGGACACGCCTTCCGCCCAGCTGGGGTTAGGCGCTTGGAGGGGAGAGGGGTTGTTCCGTCCCCCGCCGCCGAAGTTTCTTGACGGGGCGCTTGGAATCTGCCGCCCCGTTACACCGCCTGATAATGAATACTCCTCTTCCGATTTTCTTCGAAACACGAGAAGGTTGACCCTGCTCTTCCAGAAGCCCAAATCATAATAATTTTATCCCCGTGTCAGCTGCGATTTCAATGCCTTTTTTCTTTTCCACCGGCCCTTGTAAAAGTTGATGTCAGTCTGTCGATTGGACGCATGTTGTGTTTAATTTGTATGATCGGGAACTGCCTCACGCACGGTTTGAAGAAAGAATGTTCGCCTCTCTAGGCGCTCTAGGAATGGACGTAACGCAGGGATTCCATCCATCAATGAAAAGACACACGTCAACGCGTATTGAAGAGCCTGAGATAATCTCGAAAGATGGCTCTCAGCGTCACACTTCCTTGCTGACGTTCAAATACGAGTACATCACGAATTAGTGACATGTTTACATTGAAGGCAGTGAACCGGCCAGTGAGTCACCTCAAATAATATCCGCTATAGTACCTCTAGCTTTTGCCGGAACAGTTAGACTATTTAAAGCTCAACTCAAAAATTACGAAGAAGACGACGCTCCCTCCACATCCCGGCATCTTATGAAATTATATCAGTACAGTTTCAACAGAAACAAAAAAAAAATGAAACGCCTGCAACAATGAGTAATAGTAGAAACGCAGGACAGTTCTCGACTGCTGGAAATGCAGATCAATGAACTTTGTCAATTCAGTTTCCCAGTTTTTAGCCTGCGAATCAAAATAATGTTGTACTTCTAGTAAATTGTAAAAAAAAAAAAAAAAAAAAAAAATGGAAACTGGGTTCATATACTATAATGAACAGGAAGAAAGGTTACAAAGAAATATATATATTTTCTCTGTTTATTAGAATTGCACCAAGTTATAAACTTATTAGCAATATTTTTGTGACTTAAGTTAACTAGGTTACATCTTCAGCCAAGGTACATTGCTTAGCTTTTAATTATTCTAACAACTGATTTTATTGTCACTGCATTAGCGAACTAATTCATGTGGTTTCGTGCGTTTAAGCCTTCTGACGAGATCATTGACGTCAAGAAGTCGAACAGCCTCTTCGTTGACATGATCTTGTAGCCTTTGGAGATGGGCAGCTGCTTGAAGCCTGATGGTTTCGTTTACTGTCTCGACTTGTAGGTCATGGTGTAACCGGTCGTTTCTGAAGTACCACGGAGCGTTCGTAATGCACCTAAGTACCGTATTTTGGAATCTCTGTATCATATCTCGATTGGTTTGAGCGGTGCAGCCCCACAACTGCGCTCCATAAGTCCAGACTGGCTTTAGGACTTGCTTGTAAAGGATCATCTTGTTGTGGACGGACAAATTTGATTGTCGCCCCATTATCCAGTACATTTTTCTGAATTTGAGTGTCAGTTCATCCTTTTTCTTTTTCACGTGGGCTCTCCATCTGAGCCTCGCGTCGAGCGTCATACCGAGGTACTTAGCTTCATTGGCGTATGGAACCACCTTGTTGTTGAGATGAGTTGGAATGTGGCTAACCTTTTTGTTGGTAAAGTCTACGTGCACCGACTTGGCCTCATTTATTTTAATTCTCCACCTTGCTGTCCATTCTTCAATTTGGGAGATTGAGAGGTTAGTTTTGTCATTGACTCTTCATTGTTGTTTCCCACAGCCAAAATTGCCGTGTCATCGGCGAAGGTCGCTGTTGTGTTTTCTTCATTTTCAGATAGATCACTGGTGTAGAGGAGATACAAGAGTGGGACAAAGAAATATGAGACAAATTAATTAATTTTAATGCTTTAATTTGTACTTATTTTTAGGTTGGTATTGATGCTGTAGGACGCCGAATATTAATTTTGGATGAACACGAAACTCATGAGTTCTCTTATTAATTGTCTATCAATTAATTTCAAAAAAAGGGAAAGCTGCTTCATCTGGTTCCATGACGTCAGCCAAGAAGCACATGGTGCCAGCATAGCCTTCGTAGAGACTGTGAGGTTCGTCAGGTACTCTAGCTTCTCTGAAGTCATCTGTGTATAGAAACTTGGCGAACTCGTTAGCTCTGTAGTGATACTTCGGGTCTTTGTTCACCTTGTACAACAAAAGGAAGGGATATCCGTTGCCAGCGACGCCGTGGCAAATTCCTGAAAACAGTAGTTTCAATAAATTCATTTATTTTAACATTTTTTTATTAAAATTACGAATCATGACTAAATTAGTTACCTGGCCCTTTCTTGAGGAGGCCCTTTTCCCACATGAGATCTGCTGCACGGGTAGCTGCGACGAGATATTTGCTCTCATGCCAACGGTAGAACGCTTTTAGGAGAAGATAGAAAACACCTGCAAGTGGGATAAATGAATTGCTATCACGAACACAAAATCACCGTTAGTTCATTTTGGGTGCAAGCGCTCTGGGTCGTTTTCACACATTTTTCGTCATCCTTGAACCATATTAACGTCTGAGCCTCCTACTGAATCTTTTATTCGACATGCATTCTTGTCCGTAGCCCGTTGGTGGGCCTTTGGTGTCACAATTACGCGTAGCAAGAAGAAATGCGGGGGGGGAAACCATTCGAACATACCGGGAGCTCCGTGACACCAGTGTACGAGTTCATCTCTGGCGGTATTAGCTTCAACTCCAATTTCGCTAAAATCACACGGAAAGTTGCCTCCAGCGGTTTGCAAGCTGAGCAAATAATCGACGGTCTTTTTTATTTCTTTTTCCGCCGTTTTATTCTTCTCAAGGTACGAGTCGCAGCACAGTACCATTTGAAGGATCGAACTAAGCCCATGGGCTGCGCCTAAAAAATACATACGAATATGTACCAAGTTGCTTTCTTCGGCCAAATTAATGAATATCGTGAGGTAAGGCGATTTTGGAGTTTCATATCTGAATGAGTTGAAGCGTACGATTGCTGTACTGCACGATTTTCAAAGTAGTCCAAGCCCACCTCGCACTGGAATCCATACAGCGTTAATAAATGTTCATTTTAGAAGATTGATGGTCTCACCAATATATTCAGTCTTGTAGTACGAATAGACCAGCGGGCAGTACATTTTCTTTGAACTCGAGTACTCGCGCCCAGACTGCAAAATAGTATCGCACATCGTGTGAATAACGTCATCGGGTATGACTTTAGATTTGAATTCCCTATTCAGCCAAAGAGCGCCACAGATGTAGCCGGCTCGACCCACGAAGAGTTCATCACCACCAAATCTTGCGTACGACGGAGGCGCACAGTACGTTCCAACGCAGATGTAATCTTTGATGCAGTCCTGAGCCAATTGATCATCACCTGTGTGAATAGTTGTTCAATATTTATAACGGAAGCTATTCGTAAAGGAAAGGAACATACCTATAAAATACAGACCTAGAGCACGGAAGACAGCAGCTGCCACAGCATAAATCCCAGCTTTGCCTAAGAGGAAGCTGCACTCGTCAGACGGATCTTTGGATTTGCTCCTTCTAGCCACGTCCAACCCAGCTCGCATAACATCTGCAGCCACCCGCAGCATTTCCTCCCGTTCCTTGCTGAATCGCTTTTTCTTGCTCAGGTGGTATAGCGTGTACGCATTGCCGCAGGTCCCAACGTACAAACCACCCTCAATACCGTTGTGAGAGCACTTTTGTTTTTCGAGCGAATGATATACGTTGTCCAAGATGTCTTTAGTCAAGGTAGAATAGTCAACGGAAAAGGAAGTCGAAGGCGTGTAGTCGTCTGCCTTGTTCAAGAAGTGCTTTGCTCGACTCATTTTGTCTTTTTTCTGAAAACAGCAAAGTATAATTGAAAAACGTCATGGGATTAGATAGTATTAAAACTTTCTTACGAACTACATTCATTTTCTGGGCCTTTTGATCGCCGGCATGCAGTCTATACCAACGCGCTTATTGTGATTTAACTTCGTAGTGGCAGCAAAAAATTATATGTTAATTAAAATGTTGTGTTCTAAACTGATTTACCTGATAATAGTCGGTTTGATCCTTGAAATAACAATAATAACTGAACACAAACAACAGGAGTGCTAGTCGTGATAACGATAAGCACCCAAGGCCTTTTTCCCGTTCATTTCGATTTTGATAGTATGGAAATATCGATGTGTTCAGCAACTGTTTTTCATACCTTTCTATCAACTTTAGAAAATAAACATTCTCTTTACTTTTTTATCGAAAAATTGATTGATATTGATCATCTTTATATTTTTGATTTTATGTATGCCATAGTGGTGTTCAAGGCTCTAGTTCAAGTGTGAGCCACCACGCTAGCTTGGTTCTCATGACGCTCGGACACATAAAACAGATATTGAAGAAGAGTATAACCTCCTCGCGTGAAGGTTACATTACTTCAGCAACTTGGCAACTTGCGTCTCGTAGCGGTTTTGCTTGATCATTGTCGCTACAAATTTGCAAGTCCGGCGTTGAGTTTTTTTGTTTCTTTCATCAACTTTGCTTGCCTATTTACGGAGAACCATGAGCTCAATAGGAACCGGGGTAAGTATTGACAGCTTTATTAATGTTTTATTGGCGTAGTCCAAGTGAAGATGGAGCGAACGGTGCTTCCTCGTTGACGTTCCGATCAGTAAGAATTAACTATCTTCGAGCTCAATGCTTATTTGTCAGTTATAACAGGCTTTTGAGGTCAAAAGTTGCTTCAATTGGCGTTAAGTGGAATCCACTGTACAAGTTATTTTTGATATTAGAATATGATCAGTTCTGTCTGCTCTCGAGAAACAATCCGGCCAATTTCCGAACTGTGGACTGTACATACTACTTACAGATTAGCCCAGAATCATCAAATCAGACGCAAATCCAAAACTAGCCTTTTTATTTTCAGTATGACCTTTCGGCCTCACAATTCTCGCCCGACGGCCGTGTATTCCAAGGTGAATACGCCCAAAAAGCAGTTGAAAATAGCGGGTAAGTTCATGGTTATATTAATATTAGTGTAGTCGTACGCACCAGAATCTATGATGATTGGAGTATTTTCATCAGTATTGAAGCTGAGTCACGTATACAATATATCTGGAAACGTTGTGTTCCTGAACTGAAAGGTTTCTGACCTTACAGTCAGTTTTTAAGAGTCAATAAACCATTAACTTTTGTATTTCAGAACCGTCATAGGTCTTCGTGGAAAGGATGGTGTTGTGTTGGCGGTTGAGAAATTGGTCACTTCTAAATTGTACGAGCCTGGTGCAAACAAGAGGCTTTTCACGATCGATTCGCATATTGGAATGGTGAGTAATGAGAATGTAGTATGTAAAATTGACTTCTTTTGAATCGTTACCATACAGGCCACACTTGAGCTGTATGGAGCTATTCTCTAGAAAATTGTTTTGCTATTGAAAATGAAAAACCAATTCTGGAGTTTTTGATTTATTGACATTGGGCAGACGCGGGCCCAAGTCGAAACTAGGCCGCCGTTTATTGGCAATAGAAGGAAGAGTTGCTATCGAATAGAGTACATCTCCACAATTTGCAATCGATAAACGGTCTATTCGGTTC
>CM034005.1:12743250-12756167 GCA_019603395.1 Cyrtorhinus lividipennis
CTATCCCGTACAAAAATGAAAGTGTACTTTGCGTATTCATTGCACCTCCTGATTTCAATGTGGTGACGAAGATTCATGGAGATGGGAAACCCCAAACGAGAGCAAACAACTCGTACGCTGATGGGAGGAAACTACACTGATGTAGACAACTGAGTGATGAAGCGAGATTTTTGAGATATTTCATATGGTAAAACCACCATCAAACAAAACGGAGTGACTTTTTTCCATACGCAGACTGATTAACCGATAAATAATGAATGTCGAAGTTAAGTAATCCGCCCAAAATCAATGTTACACACATTTACTTCTTCTATGCGTTCAACATCGGGCTTTTGTTCTGAGATGATATCCCTGAAATGCTGGTGTTTCCAGGGAGGGGGGGGGGGTCTTACTGCTTTTTAAGACTTAGACAATTGCGCTTTTCATTCCTCAATGTTTATACATTTGTATAGTTGATCCTCAGAAGCCATAAGTTTCCTCATCCCCCGAATTTGTACGAAAACCTCGCTTATTCTCTCAAAAAGCTAAAACCTGTCTTAATCCGATGGATTCTCTTTACTTGTCCAAGGTGTTGAGGTAACCTTCTTACCTTGAGCTCGAATAACAAGATCTGTTCGAGTAGATTCGATCCACTGGTGTATTGTTGAGTACACCGAGGAGAGAAAGGTCTTGTGTTATGATGGGAAGGAGCAGGAAGAGGATGAAGGGTGGACAAGTAATTCTATTAGTGTTGAGATATTCCTAAGGGTTGTGACGGCTCATCCCTCCTTGTTTATATCCAGACCAAGAAAAGCTCCAGACAGCTTTTCCACCCGCCCAAATCTTTTATGACTTTCAACAACAGCAGCCAACGTTCTTCCTTTTCTTCAGCAAAAGCTCAACCTATTAGTAGATTGACCTTAGGGTTTCAACCCTACTTTGACACCGAGGGTGTTGGAAGAAATTGGTTATTTTCTCTCAAAGTTTCTTCAATTCCGAAAGAAGAGAAAGGGCAGAATACTCCGTAGGTTGATTACGCGAAGAGGATACGATATTCTCAGCGGAATACATAGGAATTGCTTTCTTGTATTCCGCCGGTGCCATTCTCTATAGGAAAGTGAAGTTGAGAAGCTATTGTTGAAAGAAGAGAGGGATTTTCCTTCTTATATTTGGCCTTAATTTGTCTATGTAAAACCAGAGACAGTATTTTATTGAATTTACAACTCTTCATGGTCTCATCTCATCTGCTCCTTAAAATCTTCCACTTTGGAGCAAAAACTAGGTTTATAAAACCTTCCAGCGTTTTATTATAATTTCTGAAAATGAAAATTTAAGAAAACACGACACAACAACTTTCAGATTTATAATTTCATTTTCTTTATAATTACAAGTCTTACCTTATTACAGATCTACATATAGAGAACTCCCAGCTCCCGGAATTTTTCCCTGTTTTCCTAAATATACAAAATCTGATCTGCCCTCTAAATATTCAGACGGTCCATCTCAGCACCATGGACATCAGCCTCACTGTGCAGATAAATAAACCTGGAAGGAATAGGAATTTACGGAGTTTTTTTTCTAATTCTACCTTTCACATCGGTATTTTAGCCCATGAAGACGTTATTTACCCATTGAGCGTTAATTCTTTACCGTTCACGTCCATTCAATTAAAACAGCCACTACATTAAGCGGGTTCAAACGACCTATCCCATTGTAGAGGAGGCAGAGACATAAATAGACGTCGGCGAAGCCTTCGAAAGGTGTCCAGAGCTAATGATATTCACGAAGACTCGAGTTGATAAGGTAGATAAATCCATTTGAAGCCGCAGATTTATCGGCGGCCAGGGCCGCTATTTGTCAAGTTAAGACGTAGGCCGAGGGCGAAGGGGTTGCCAAACTGAAGCTATTGTCCTATCAATCGTCAGGTTGTCCCTTTCTTCTCTGAGCCAATCATATAATAAACTCGTCTCACTCCACTGCCTTTCCTCCCACTCGTTATTCCTTCTCTGGTCCTATCCCCTCTCCTTTGCTCCTTCTCCTCCAGAACTATAGCTTATTGTAAAGGGAATTTTTTTTCGCATTTTATAAAATTTGCTAGTATCAGTAAAATTGAATATATCAAATAAACATATAATTTCGGACTGTTCAACATTGAAACTTTCTCAGTCATAGGATGGAAGTCCTAAAAGAAGTTTTGATATTGAAATTTATGTTAGAACATTGTCAACAGATGATGAGTACATGACCATCAGGAACACTGTTCATTCTGTATTCTTCCCGAAATCATAATAATAAAGTTATTACCACTCTCCGGGTTTATTTTTTGTACAGAACGAATCGTGAAATTCCGCCTGGAAGACGAAATATAAATACTCCTCACCTTCAAAGCCTAGGAGGCTTTTTACCCTCGACTTGGCGTTTTATACGGTTTTCTCGTCTCCTTACAATATTGTTGGTTCGAGTTAGAGCTCGCAAACACGATAGTGGCCCACTCATGGCGAATATTTCCAAAGAGGATTTTCCCGCGTATACGAAAAGTTGCGGAAAAAACCCAACGCGTCGGTGAGAACGATATGAACCTGCAGAAAAGCGCTCTGAGAACTTCAATCGTTATCTCTTCGTAGTGACGAGAGTTTACCATCCTGCAGGGTGGTGTAATGCGGCAGAGCCGCCGGAAAAGTGCTGGATCCCGTGAAGTTGTCTGGAAGATTCTGCATTTTCGTAGAGTAAAAACCACCTTCCGTTAAGTTTTCCAACGTACGAGGCGATATTTTCAGCTCATTTTCCGAGAAATAACAGAAGAATGCTTTCAACGTTGGTGAAGTTCCGACTAGAGCTACTTTCCCAGCATATATTCATCTACAAATTTCACTACATTACATGAAACAAAAACTCGTTTCCTATTTCAGGTCACTAATTTGCTATTCCTTGTAATCTCCGCGTGCTAATATGGTTGTATTGTCCAAAAAAAATTATGTTTATAATATTGCGGAACTACGGAAACTTTTTTTTTATTTGGTAGAAGTCGGGGGAGGATGACGAATTCAAAGTTTTCCTTCTTCAACGTTGATAGAGATACCATTTGAGAATCACTAGTGACCTCAAGTGTCATCCACCCCCCCCCCCCCCTTACATGAATGCACGGATTTCTACGGTACGGTCAGTTGATCGAATAACTGTCTAATTCTAGGTGTTATCCGTATCATAGTCTCAATGCGTAGCAGGGCCTGTCTATGAAAAGGCTACTCGAAGGGCGATGAGAAACAATAATGGCAAATTCAACCGACCCGAGAACACCCTTGAATACTGTCCTGCGTACAAGTGATATCATACCCCCCAAAAGTTCGACAATTGTCACAATTGCTTCTCAAGGAGGTTCGCATTTGTTACTTTTTTATTGCCCTATGGAAATGCCGACCTCGCAATAAAATAAACGCCTCTAGGCGGGTGAGGGGGGTTCGAATATTACAGTTTTCGTTTTTCAAGGGAGTAATTGTATCCACAAAGTCAAGCGGAAGGGGTGTTATCGTCCTTACTCATTCCCGGGAACATTTTCTAGAATCCCCTCCTCTTTTGTCCTAAACGGAGCAACCCCAGGAATTTCCCGAGGTAAAAAGGTCTTTAATAAACGTCCCTCCCCCTCTTGTTTGAGTCCTCTACACCCCAAGCCCACCCTGTACTGCCTATCTAGGCTTAGAAGAGGAGATGCTCTCGTTTTATTCTCCAGACTTCGAGAGAAGTTGGTAGCGAGCGAGGGGAGAGGATAAGCGAAGGCCTCGGGACGTCAGAAAAAGCTGTAATTACACATTCTTGCTAAGATGAATTTCACCACTTAGCTAGACTAATGGAAAGCTGAAGCACCTTTCTGCCCGCTTCAACCCCTGGTGGACCAGGTGCCTAAAATAATTTCTTCGCTTTCCCTCCACCGCCGCAAGTATGAAGTTGGGTAGATCCTCTATCGTAAAATGAAGTCCGGAGGCTTCCAACTCCTTGCCGCGATTCCATTTACCCCACCAGCATACCCCGTATTTCTTATCTACCTTTGGAGGAGTTTTGCGGGAAAGGAAAGTTTTATTAAACTACATTGTTATATCATAATCCAGGAGAACTCTTCTCTTCACTTCGCTCCCCCGACATTGATTTATGGGCTCGATACCTGTGGAACAGAAGGTGTTGAGCCAACGATTCTGATTTATACATTTGTGATCACTCGCTTACTGTTTTCCAAAGTTCGTGTTTGCAAGCAACTTGCAGAAATGTGATCTTGGACGACGTATACTATGGTTATGGCACAGGTTGAAGACCCGATGCCGCACACCTTGCTAATGAAAATTAAAAACCAACTAATGGGGTAAAAACAGAATTTTCGAGTTTTGCAGCAAGGAATCAATTTTTCGCACTCTGTCTTCTATTTTTTAAGTTCTTCTCTCTCACATACAAGGGTGACACCGAAGACCTATTTTAACACACGATCAACAATGACCAGTTATTAAAAAACTTATAAAACCAAGGTAGAAATTTTAGAATAACTATAAACTGCACCTAGGTAAGCAAAATACGTCATAGATTTTCCTTAAAGCGTCATTCTGGAGAAAGAAGGATATTCAGTTTTCCCCCGGCCTCGTTGTCGGTCGTACGAGATGGTCTGGTTTATTAGACGGGTGAAACGAGGGGGTTGGGATGAGTGACGATGCCGAGTATGACAAAGTTACACCTTTAGATAAATGGGATCCACACAAACCATCCCGCTCGGGGTTTTCGCTCAACTAATTGGCTGGCCCTCCCACCCACTTATCTAATAACCTTCCAAATTGCCAATGAGGACGACCACGTAGAGGGGAAGAATTTCTTATTGGAAGCGGTGTTTTGGGGGACAATTCTCCGGAGGATTCCACTTTGGCTCAATTGAACAATTAGTGAAAATGTGCGTTTATTTAGTGGTTTCGTCGTAGAATACAGGATCACTGATAAGATTTCAACAAGGCTCAGTTAGCTACTGAATAACTAATACCGTACGTATTATAATTTTCCGTAATTTAATGAATTTGAAAAGAAAAGACAGGCGAGGACAATGATGTCTATTTGTACCCTCAAAATTTTACCCTTAAAAATATTTGCAATGGTAGAAAACTCGTCTTTCATCATTCTTATCTGCAAAAATAGAGAAAATAGGTGTTTCTTTTTTACGCTACTGGCTTAGGCTCAAGTGTAAAGTATAATTTTGAAGGCTGAATCGAATTAGATACCAGTTCGATTACCGCATACCGGGAAGCTATATTGCAAGTAATTGCGTTTTGCGGATGAATCACTATTTGATCACCTGACTGATAATACAAATCATGAATGTTGGAATGATAGAAATAAGGCAATTCGTGGACTACTTTTCGTCTTCAATATAAATTCCCTCGTGAAACCTCACTGCGTTTAAATGTTAGCAAGTATAACTTTGAGATCCTCAACGGTGATGGAAGGAGGGAAGCGTTATGGGAAAGTATACGTGTTAACACTTTCCGTCATTCAAATCCCTCCATTCTCACCCAGCACTATTTCCTCTTACATTCATCACCTTCAAAACCTCTTTCTTCTTCCGGTATTTTCCTTCAAAACTGTCAGACTTCACACTAAAATTAATGACCATTATTTACGATCAGGTAGACTGAGTGGGCGGGGAGGGGGGCGTTGGTGGAATAAACGTAAAAATGAGACAAGGGAAGGCGGGAAGGCAATTTTAGTTTCCTACGTGACTGAAATTATATACGGGGGATACCTACCATGGGGTGTTTCATACGTTTTATGAACGCTTGTAAGGGAGGCTCTTGGGCTATGTAGGGCTCGGGTGGAAAGCGCGAGGAAAAAAAAACTTTCCCGTCCGCGTCAATTTCCGAGGGAAATGTGAGGAGGGGCAGCTCGGGTGTCTCCGCGTCACTGAGTTGCTTTGACACGTCTTGCTTGGCCCTTTTCTCTCGACTGAACCCCGAGGAAATATATTCAGCTTATTTTCACAGTTGCAGGTCACCGTTGTTACCAACACCATATTCAAGGTATTCAGAGGTAGATAGACGGGTTGGATCGTTCGACGGCTTCATGCCCGCTGTGCACTGGTTCTTCGAGGAACAACACTTTTTTTTTTTTTTTTTTACAATTTCGGTTTATAAGTTTTTTTTGGAGGAGGGTGGGGAAAATCTTTATGAGATATCGGGGAAGTCCCCTTTTCTTTTCACCGTGAGCGTCCGCCCATACCTCTGCCCCATATAGCTGAATAGAGTGTACAACTGCCGTTAATAGTTGTCTCTGGTCTAGGTCTAGGTCCTCGAATATTTGACAATAGTCGACTCAGGGCTGCAGTTGTCTTTGCTGCCATGGCTGTTGCCATCCTTATGTGTTCCCGAAGGTTATCTTGGTGTCCAGCATTATTCCCGAATACCTGACTACTGGTTTGTTTGTTTCCTCCTCAACTTCCCCTACTTTAATTTGTATGATATTTGTGATGCGTTTTTTGTGACCAGTACCACTTCTAGTGAATGGCTGTGTCCATTCATCCATGCTCCAACTCTAGACATGGTTTCGTTAATCTTCACTTTCGCTTGCACCATTGTATTGACCAAGATTGTACCCGCCACATCATCAGCATACAAGGAAAGTTTCCTCTGGCCACTTGGAGTATGCTGTCATAGGATATGTTCCAAGTACTGGCCCCTGGGCTGCCCCGATGTAATTGGTACTTCTCGGAATCCATGTGAAGTGTTGTATATGGGTCTTGGAGGTAGTTGTCTGAGACCCTCAGGAGATACTCCGAGATATTGAATGTCGTCCAGCATGTTTTCTCACCTTGTTGAGTTGAAAACATTTTTGAAATTCAGCATCACTAAGGTTTCTTATAAACTACACCTTTGTAGTGAGTATATGGGTATTTTGAAAAAAATTCAAAATTTCTTGAGATTAAAATGTGTGTGATATCATTTTCCACCGAATTCGGGGCTCTGAATTCATTCAAATCTAGTCAAAACCAAGAGAAGGTAATTTTTTACTGAGAGTGAATGAAGCATTTTGGAACTAAAAATAAAACTACATGATCAAAGGCCTATTCCATGAAATGGCGATTCATGCACCGGTGGTATTGAACTAAAACACTCAGTTTTGACCTTGATTTTTGAACTTGAGGGTATCATCAAAGAAGAAAACTATGACCGGAAAAGAAGCCCAACCGAAGAAGCGAGTTGGGAAGAGATGAGGAATTGCCCAGGGTGAAGGAGACAGCTTGCAATATATATCACTTGCCCCGCAAATATTTCTTATACACTCCAGGCTGTCCAGTCCGTGACTGGAGTTCGGATGGTTCCGTTTTTCGTCTTTTGTCGTCTTTTAATAGCGAAAAACCGCCAGATGGGCCGACGAGCCTGCCGGGGTTTTTCTTCCGAACCGAACGATTTCCCTTTTTGGGGAACTTTGTTCAAGTGCAAATAATCGCTAGGGGGCGAACGAGGTTGTGAACGCTCGGTTTATCATTCGACGTTCGAAAATCCGATTTGGCGGAAGTGTTGGGAAAAGGGAGGTTTTCAACTCAGCAACTTCGCGCGCCCGTGAGTCGACTATCACGACGGAACAATACCTACGCAGTGCAAAGAGGATTAACAGTAAGACCTAAGTTCTCTTGGGAACTCGGGGAGATATTTCAGTGAACCTTGAGTCTCGATCCGCGTATACTATAAAACAATCCGCACACATTGATTGTTCCTAATTTATCTCATTCGAGCAACTTGATCATAAACTTGCCCCCTGAGAATTATGTAGGAACGTTCTCAAAAGCAAGGAGTCTTTGGTCATGCCATCCGATGGTAGTAACAATATTATTTAAATAGTATTTTAACTCTTGCTAACAATAAATATAATGTTTATCCCGAACTGTTGTCTCCAATTTGGATTATAAATGTAATATATATATATATATATATATATATATATATATATATATATTTTTAATCCTTTCGGAGTACACATTCAGCGGAACACTATGAATCCCCTTCGTCCTCCTACATTTTAAATAACTTGATTATCCAAAAAGCATCGTATTCGCTGATCTGATAAAATATGTAGCACGTTGAGGAGCAGATAGTTCACCTTCGATCGAGAACCTCATTGTTAATAGTATGACCCTACTAAATCTTTCAGCCTGCAATTAGACCGAAAATAGGAAGCAGGTGCAGAGGTGCGTGATCCTTTGAAAGATCATCGTTCGAAGTTGCTCCGAACAGTGGGATTACGGCGGTCATTGGTCGAAATTACACAGGAGGAAGGCACAGGCCGTGGCCACTAATGGACTGGCCTCAGGGAAGGCACAAGTGGTAAAAACATCTCCAGACGAGTTTTTTACCTCAAGTTTATTGCTTCCCAATATCCCTGGCGTGAAGATGTTGAAAAACACTATAAGCACCGTACAAAACCCCTCATAGACTGAGATTCTAGATTCGGACGAAACGGTTTGATTTGCCGTTTTATAATGAGCCTAATAGCGCGTTTTTCTTCTGCTTGAACTTAAAGAGTCTTCTTGACCCACGGACTCAGCAGGGCTCTCATAAAATTAATCAAAAACGATCACAGTTTTCTTTCCCCGCAGGAATGGTACCGACTCTCTCAAAACCTAAAATTTCAAATTGACCAGAAATGAAATCATGATGAACCTGTCTCCAGTGTCCCAAAAAGTCCTCAAAATAGCCGAAAAAAGGTTATTGGTAGCCATTTTTGTTATATCAGATGGTAACACAATCTCCAATATCAAAAACAGATGCAAATTATTTTCAAGATGGCATCGTTATCTCCCGTGTTATGGAAAGATGATTCTATAATATAGGATTAATCATTTCACTCAAGTAATTCCCCATCCTTCTTTCAAATAACTCCTTTCATTCAAAGACATCTTTTCAAAATGATATTATTATTTGAAAACGAAACCATTGTACGAACATTTAAAATGGGAATACATAAATTTCAACCTGAGTTTATTCCTACTCATGGGGCAGAATGAGTGTAACCTCACCCATTAAAAAATTAAATAAAGTACTGATCTTCTGTAGACAACGAAATATTCACCATAGCGGCTCATCAACAACGTTCAATCTAACTATACCAACTAAAACCGTTCCACGATTATGAGATGGAACTACCTCTGCGCCACAGGTTTGGCAACAAGTTTTCAACCGTTTAGCATAAAATACGTCAGATGTAAATTATTGAAGACATTAAAGTTTTAAAAACGCTCTTTTGAATTATTGAAAGAAAAAAAAAATTAAGAAACAGGTGTCATAAGAGGCCGGTCTTTGAGAAGGAAGAGAAGATGAAGAGATAAATTTTTCAAGTGATGGTATCTCCAACAAGAGCAAGCGCTCAGATGAATCCCGCGGGCCGGTATACACGGAGTAAAAAATATTAGCTACGTAACAAAACTCTAGAGGTGATTAAAGAGTTGGCTTTTTTATCCACCTAATTGCATTACGGCCTTCGCGTTTCCGGAGTTTGTGAAAAGATTTCCCCTTCTACAAGGGCCTTCTAGCAACAAAGGGCCCCCGCGTTTCGCCCGTGAAGGTGGATGAGAGAACTCCTAAATTTTTCTCTTTGATATTACAGCGGTTTTTAATATTCCACTTTCGGAGAGGGATAAGCGTTTTTCGAAAAAAGAAAAATAAAATGAAGAGGCATGGGAAAGATAAATTTATGCACGAACGACCTTAGTGAAATGTTATGGTTCGTGAAATATCCAAAGGTTTTCAAAATGAAAACAAAAAACCAGGGATTTTGTATTTTTGAGTTCTTGGAATTTACTGTAAAAGTAACAAAAGTTTATGGAAACGACGATTCGGAGAACTCGTTACATTTTTTAAATGGTTCTTTTTTTTATTCTGTAATCTTGATTGTAGAGGAGATAGACTCGTTGAGACTTTCCTCACATGAAAGCCCTCTGTTACCCTGAAAATTCTCGTTGGACCCAATTTGACTCCTACACTCCTTCGGTGACGACTTTTTGGTGAGAGGTTAGGTACAACTAGGGCCACGATAAAATCGTTTAAGCAGTAACTAGAGGTTTCGTCAATTTCAACAAATTATTACATTTTTATGAGTCCATTTATTCATTTTCAACCATATCCAGCGCCCGTTTTGCGTGCTGGAACTTGTGTTTCGAGAGGAAACAATTTTTTCAAGTATAGAACCTAATCGAACCGCTAGGTTTGAATGGACAGTGACACCAGTGCATCTTCATTACCATCCGTTCACGCTATGAGCTCATCTTCCTAAGTGGCAGTTTCGTTATACCACTCAAGGAAGGGACGTTTCCAGACCTTACGATCTACGTTTAGAATTTCGGGCACCGCTATGAAAACGAATGGCTCGTTTAACAAAAGAGGTCAGAGGATACGGTTGAAAGATCGGCTCAATTGCCACATTGAACGTGTTGAAGTTAACCACCCCGGAGCAGTAGCTGACGCAGTTTGGCATTCTTGCTACAGACTTCCTTCGTGGGTGGCCATTAACCTCCAAGGCAACCTTTACTATTTATCGCCGGTAATTTCACCCCCCACCCTACTGAGCTCCATCGTAAAGTGCCCGCTGGTGATAAGTTGTTCGCGAATTTTCGGAAGGGTTATAAAATTCAAACGGAGAGCTTGAGCTGAGAACTTTACCCAAACATCCTTTTTTACCGACAACCTTACAATCCTCGCCGCTGGTCATAGGCGTACATTTTATCGCAAAATCAAAATTCTGCCAAGAACTTGCAAATCGTTGAAGTCATACGTTTCTCATTAGGGTTAACTTATAATTAGTAAACTTGCATTTGGATGAAAGACGTCACCGAAAACGAATGAAAATGCTGCAAAACCGGGGATTTAGAGTATCCTACATTTAATTAGGCCATAAGGTGTTAACAGTTGGTCTAGCTCATTATACAGGGTGTCCCACGAGCCCCCCCCCCCCCTTCATCCTAAATACGTCCAAAACAAATTAATTTAATCATCATATATATATTTATTTAATTATTTATTAATATTTTATTTATTTATTTATTTTTTATTTATTTTATTTTTTTTTTTGCAAGGATCTTATATATTATATTTGAGCACCCTGCGTAACATCGCAACCCTACCCCTGTGAATTTGTACCGTTCTTTGATTCAACTCAATTTTGGTGAATAATGACTAAAATTCGTTTTTTTCGCGTTCGAATATCATACTTTTTTAGCGCGTATGTTTGTACATTTTTTATAATTTTCTATTTCCTTTTCCTCCTCCTTGCCAACCCAAAAACCCCAAAAAATGAAATTCGCGGTTCTTTTAAGGGGTTAAAAAAAACTTCCAGGCCACTCTAAATGTGATTTCCGTTAACGGCCTTCAGTCAAATCTGAAATGCTCGAGGCTGCTAAATGTTATGCTGTTCCAAAGAGGAAAATCACCGAAACTCCCCTGAGTTCTGGGTCCTGCTCGCCAGGGGTCCTACAACAGATGCTGTATTCCCACGTCTCTGTATCCTATTAAGCATGGGTTCTCTCTCTACTGTGGATTAACTCAAACCAAACATTTCCGCCTCAAGGCTCGCAAATCCTGTTTGCAGATTTACATTTCATATTAATCCTCCATCACTGCCCACTGAGCGCCAACCACCATCTCAAAGGAAGGGGCCCAGTAGCCACAATTTTCAAAAATCTAAATCCGGATCGGGGAAATGAAATAAGTATTGCACTACCAACCATTTCGTATCGTGTAGATAATCTGCTTGATATTTCTCTCGGTTTCAATCACACTCATCGACATAGCTCCAAAGGCCTAACCGAACTCACAATAAAATAAACTCGTTCTTTGGAGTGGGTTTACAACCGATTTTCACAGCGAAAAGGATTTTTCAATACTATCAGAACCGCGTTTCAAGAAAAAACGATCGTCCATTTCAAATGCACGTTTCTCGACTTAATTCCAGATTCTCGCAATGGAATCTGAATTTCCATAAACAATGACTACAAGTTTTATTGAATTTCAATTATACCTGGTCGACATGAGGAAAGTACGTTCTCTGGAGGATTAGGTAATACTTTTGTATAGGAAAATATATTTGCTCTACTAAAAATTGAACATTCTCGTCTGGGTGATTTATTTTCTTAGTGTGAAAGCAAATTTTATACAGTCCAATTGTACACACGTTATCTCTATAAATGATTCAACATTGCCTACATAAAATCTCTATCCAAATTTTTCTCCATTGCCTTTGGATTCAGCTTCGTCATTCACGTTGACTCGTTTTTTGCGTGTCAACGTCTCAGTCAATCGTCAATCCGGAGGTTATAAATTAGCGGATTTTATGTTATTCAACACGGTAACAGCTCCCATTGGAAGATGTCGTGTCCTCGTTTGAACCTCATTAAATTTGTTCACCCCCTACGTGACAAATTAACGTCACGGTATCACACAAACTCGCGGATATTGTGTCCAGCTTTCGTCTAATGAAAAACGGTAAAAAAAAAAAGAGAAAAACGACTGACCGATTTCGTGATAAATTGAACGTCTTTTTTTCCCTTCCTTCCCGATTCCCACCGAAAAAAAACCTTCGAAACATTCCCTTGTTTGCACCAGCCACAGTAAATGGACGTAGGCACAATGAGCGGCCTGCCCCGTGATCCACTTTAAGTGAATTTATTGCCTGGTTTGTATTACATTTGCATAATTACCTGCCCTTCATTTCCCTGGCAAGCCCTCTGAATGACATTCAATCACCATTATTCTCGGCCTCCCAACAATATATCTGTCTTCGGAAAGGTTTTTTTTACTCCCCTAGCGACCTCGTTCCCCTTTTCTGAAAACAATGAAAAACTAGAGAGGGAGGGAAGGAGGGGGTGCTTCGAATAGATATGGCCTTCGGATGAGAAAGCTATTCATTGGATAAGCGAATGGACAGATAGA
>CM034005.1:12757678-12921334 GCA_019603395.1 Cyrtorhinus lividipennis
AAAATTATCCGTGACCTCTTTGTACATAAATTGTACATACCATTGTCTATAAATTGTTACATCAAATTCTATTTCGTTGAGCAGGGTGCTAAAAAAAATGATAAGCTATATATAATGATTTGCCAAGCCGTATTCGAATCGAGCTGCGATTCATGGTCTCAACTTAGTCAAATTTTTTAGGACCGATTCACTAAGTTCCAGTTACATGAGAACATTGTAATTAAAGCGAAATGAAAATTGAGGAATTAAGGAGTTGAATAACCGAACAAAAAATACCAGTACCGAAACAACGACTTGTTTATGCGGGCGTAGGATCGTAAGTTGCACTTGGATGACAGATTCTAACGAAAGCCTTGTCTATTCATTTACTTGGGACCAAAAGGATAATAGCAGGAAACCATGTGATTACAGGGTTAAATACGCCTTTGGCTTCGTGGCCTTTCGCCGGGATACACCTGCTAATTACGGAGTAGGCCGGAGCTCAGAGCAGCGATTTTTGAGGAGTGCACTCTTTCTCACTAAATTAATGAGCCCATGACTTGAGTCAGTAGCTTGGGTGGGTCGTAAAGTTTGGCTATCGGCAGGATCGTGAGATTTACGAATGGCACCGAATTTCTCCACGGTCTCGATGGATTCCGACGTTAATCCGAGTTGATTTTAAGGTGGGTTTAGTGTCTCTAACGTCGGTAATTGGAAATCTTGTGAAATCGTAAGGAAAGGATACCTAAAAATTAGAGGTATTCCTCATTTTACAATCGGCTACCAGACTTTGAATTCGGAGAGAAAAAGTGACTTGAGCTAACGATATTGGGACGAAATGGGTCGACTTTGCTGATCATCCTGGGCGAGTCTTTTTGGAAACTTGCACAAAATCAAGGGGAAAAAACCAAGAAAAAAGTTTTGAAACACACCCTCGTCGTGAAATAACGAATAAAAAGCTTACCCTCGCAATTAAGATGGCCTTTTATACGAGTTTTGACTGATTTCAAGTGAGAATTTAAAATTGGGAACTATTGGAGGGCGATTTTGCCTAACAAATAAATGGAAGTACTCATGCATTTCCCTCAGTATTACTGTCAAAAATGCAAAACGGGTGAACTCAGGCAGCTAACCATTTAACATAAAAGAGCATCTATTCATCTTCACGCAAAGGATTTCTATGAATAAAAAACCAACTCGTAAATTAGTCAGTTTGAAATGGATAAGATTTTGAATTTAAACAAAGAATTCAAGATTTGATAGAAGTTAGTTTTTCATGGAGCTGAGAGGTTTTAATTGTGTAGGCTGGGAAGAGCGATTATGTGTCGTGGTTTAGTTTGGTTAGAATTACCTACCATACACATTTGGTGCAGTGGTTGAGTGCTTTCGACGTGGAGAGATTATCGTAAAGTTATTTACTGTGGAGGAGTAGTAGGCTTGACAATGACGCATTCAAGGCGAAAGCCCAATGCACCAAATATTTTAGGTAAGACGGATCTTTCCTCTAATTTATATTCACTGATAAAAAGTGTTTTATATAAGGCGTTTCTAATAAAAGACGAACTGCAGTCTTATCGAGGAGAGGTCGTAGGCGGAAGACGAGGAGTCAGCAAAAAATGTAAGTGGTCTCCCGTCGACTTATGAAACCAAAATGGCGGGAAGGCGCATACATCGTACCTACCTGCCATCATCTCGCGGGGCTTCGCATTGAAGTGCTTCCAAGTCCCCCGCCTTCAAACGACTAATGACATATGGCCCGGCCCACCATCTTGAAACTCTTGATGAAAGTGTATGCGGCATCGGGGTGGGTCTTTGCAAAGATTTGTGAAGAGGCACCAAGCTGAGAGCTGAGAGGGAAGGGTGAACGGAAAAAAGGAACAACGGAGATGTAGATGGCGGGGAGGGGGGGGGGGTACCGCGCGCCATTTGCGAAAAAACTGCCTCTTTGAAGTAGCGCGCGAGCGGTGACGACATAAAAGAAGATTTGTGAATAGAGCTCCCGCGGGGGGATTCATATCACTTCAGGGATTCGAGCACCCAGTTGGGTTTTCAATGAGGAAAGAACAATGGTCGTCATAAATCGCAATGACTGCTCTAGCGCATGAAGTCTCCGGCAAATCCCCATTGACGGAGCTCAAGGATTCTTGAAATACACGACTAATTACACCAACTGCTTATAACTTCCCGTAATACATAATAGAGGAGTCCACGCCCTCGTGTTCACTTTTTTCACAGACTTCAAACAGCAAGAGGCATTCTCTCGTATTATTTGCGATCGTATAATCTCATATAATATTAGGCACGTTTCAAGCCGCCTGGAACCCATCACTGTTTTGGAAGGAAACAATTTATGAGTTGAAAGTACCTTTCGCACTATTTTGAGAACTTTCTAAACATTAATTTTGCTAGTTTAATACGTAAGGGTTTGATCCTATCCTAATTTCATGTCTTTACTTGGGCGTTGTACCCATTTGAAATGGGTTCCACTTTATTTTGTACAAATCCAACGATACCAAAACGATTTTTAGATCAATTAATGGAGTAATATGTTTGCGTTTGAATCGTCACAATTAAATAATGATGTTTGAGGCGGAACTAAATCAGTATGAAATGAAATCACCAATGAGGGTCGAGTGACAAGCGATTTTCCTAGGCTTGTTCATTAGGCAGCCAGATGTAAGCGGATTTCCGACTAATGACTAAACTTGGCAGTTCAGACGAAGCCCTTGACTAAGGGCCAGGCCAAGTAATAGCTGGTGGGCAGAGATGACTAATTAGTGTTTCCCTGATCACCTCGCAGTAAACACTAATTATTCCGTCTCCAAGTCGGCAGTTGACGAGCGTGTCTTGGACAGAGGACATGGGCCTGAGTGGCGTTAGAGTTGAGAGACGGTCGAGGGACGCTTTTATTAATTAACAGTTAGGAAGGCCTATGCTGACGACAGCAAATCTTAGTGTAGCGGATTTACTTTATGAAAATGAGATATTGTGTAATTACAAGTATTTCCGCTCTAATATTTCATTGTCGCACTTCGGCGCTCCCGTTTCATGTTTTATTTCAAAATGTGGAAAAAATGAAAAGAACATCGAGATTTATTGGTCGTGATTTTCTAAAATTCTCTCTATAATTTGGTAATTTGGAAAAATTTAATTGCACAAATCTCCTTAAAACATTGTTCAGAATTTTTTTTCAAATTTGTGTATGACAATTTTTATTTTTTGTTGAATGTGAAGCACCTTTTTGGGGGATAAGAAGACTCACCAAATCGAAAAAGGCACATTCGTTATTTTAACCGAGATGAAAAACGGAACATGGTAATAACAAGATCATCATGGAGTTGTCGGCCAGCCCAGGGCGCTACAACGATGAGCTTCGTGTTCTCTAACAAAGTCTTCTGGTTACATTGGTACTGAAGCTCCCGAGGCGGTTTTCCAGGGACTTGCTACCCCCAAGTTCCTTCAACGCACTCAAAACCGAGGAGATACAGGCGGTGTTGTTGTTAGAGGAAAACCGTTGGCAAGACTAATTATGCCGGGTATCATCGCCTAATGGCACAGTCGATGAAATCAACCACTGTCGTCCAACTATTCAAGAGATTAGATACAAAATGGATTGGTCAATTTTATTATTGGGTTGAGAATGCAACTTTGACGAGTTTTCTTCAATGTAAATAAATAATAAAACTTCAACAGAAACCTTAAAAATACATAGTGTTATTTTGTTCATAAAATAAGGGAAGGACCAGCAGCTGCTGTTGTTTTTCACTTCTGGTCACACCTCAGGCCGTGGTTGTAAATAATCAACTTTAGAAGAAACATCACGCGAGGTCAAAAAGTGACAAAAGTATCCACTGGAGTTCATTCACGGGTTTTAGGGTATTATCAGGATTCCTCAGTATCTAATTATTCGATTTCGTTCCATTCTAATATTGTTGCTCATGACTCCTCCGTTGAGAGTAAGTATTTAGCTCATTGAAGCGAGTGAAGCGTGTGACTGATAATGCACAAATATATTACTACTTTTGTTTATAAATGAGTCATTCATTCAACTTTTATTATATTTATAATTCCATCTCTGATTTCTCAGAGCCTCGCTACAAGAGTAGTCGTTCCATTCTCCCATCAGATTACAAATTCCGTTTTCCTCGTCTCCCCAAACAATAATTTCCCGAGTTGGAGGTACAGGAATGAGCAAAAGTTGTGATTTCAGATGAGATCGAAACATAAATATTCAACGGCCCAAGGGGTTTATCCATGGATCAGGACACGAGGAAAAAAAAAAATGCGAGCATTTGTTGGAGTGCTGGGGGGCAAAAAGGAGGACTTTGAGTCCCAAGAGAAATTCAGTTTTCTCTCACGCCAATTTTACCAACCACGAGAAACGCTCAGAACTAGACTGAGTCGAGTAATTAATTTCATGTAGATGTTATTAGTCTGAGGTCGCCCTCGCGAACTTCATCATGGGAAAAAGTTTTATAAACGTGCCATCCATCACTGATAGTGATGGTTGTCAGGGGTGCCTTGGATAGACTGGAGGTAACCCGCTTTTTTTCCTTGGATTTGAAGTCGGATAGATAAATCGAATTAAATGTACAAATTGAATTCTCGAATGGAGGGTCTTGTATGAATACAGATGTGTGGAAACAAGATCTCTGATTACAATGTAGTGGCATTGCCAATAATAAAGTTAGGCTGCGTACAGCGCAGGCCGTACGTTGAGGTGAATATTGAAATATTCATATAATTTTATCGATGTTCGATTCATTGCTCGATCTACCTAAGCGCCGTAGGGGATAACTCTGCTAAATGGGATAAAGCAAGAAAACCATTCCGTGAATCGCCCAAGCAATATTACGCCAATTCACCCAAAATGGTTACTAAACGAAAAATATCTTACAAGTTAGGTAAGTATTACTGTAGGAAAAACTGTTTATTTGAGGCTACCGTAATTTGAATTTTTTAGTGATGCAATTTTCAAGGTTTTCCAGCTTAATTGAAAGAAATTCTCCTCAAACCCGCCTGTGGCATCTATAGCGAATATTTAGCTTAGGTAGCAATCAATGACTCTTGATAAGAAGAAATTGTTGCACTTTTTAACCCACACACCCCATTGTACGTCTGGAATATATTATGAATACATTTTACTAGAATACATAAAGAATGGGCACTTATTTAAAAAAATACGTTCATGATATTGTGACAATACACAGTGTGACAGGCACAATAGGGTATAATTTCTCACAAACATTTGAATTTGTTTAAGATGAGGCCTTTAGCGATTGTCTTACACTAGAGTTGGGTGTGAGTCAAAATCTGTTCAATTTTGAAACTAGATTGTGTACATTACATGGGATCTCGGTACCATTGAAGAATGTTGTAAGCTGAATCGATTAACATGTTATTGAGTGTAGCATAGTCATAGGCGCCAACGGGTATTGTTAACCAAGAAACGCAGAAAAATGACGAGCACGGAAAAAGTAAATTCATGCAAATGCCAACGAAAGAGGGGATATCCCCTAAGAGAAGAAGCAAGGAATAAAGCCGAGATAAATAGACTTTTTTCAGAGCCGAGGGAGCATTATTATAAGGGCGAGGGGCCGACACTTTAACCATGTCTGACAGGTCACTTTTCCGGGATATTATATTTTAGAGTGGGCACCCTCTGGGTAACCATCTTCCGAGGAACGTCCATAATCTTGAGCTCCAACGCGTCGAATCTAAATGGAAATTAAAAATCTCAAGCCACGCGCAGAGGAACCGGGGGGTTTCTAAGGATGAGGATCTCTAAAGCAATGGACTGAGACTGGCTTGGTGTTTCTGAGCTGTATCAGCAATTATCGAACGAACTACTTCTTGAAGTTGGTACCCATTTTTAAGTCAAATCGTTATCCGAAAATTTGGATCCCCAATTTTATGATTGATAACTACAACTCATCGTCGGTCTGTTATTGCTTGTAATCTCTTGTTTCAGCCCGATCAGATCTAATTGGAGGGGGGGGGGGGGGAGAAGGGCAAAATGTGTTTTTTGAAAAATGAATTTTCAAGATTTTCGACGATATCGGCGAATGGGGTTTTATTTTCCTTTAAATAAACTGTGGACGCTGAATCCAATGAGACTGGCCCCAGAACGGTTGTCTCCTACTGGAAGAGGTTATAGATAAAAGGGGTACCATCTACCGATTTTAAAAGAGGGTTTTCGAGATTTCTGGTACCTAGGGGTGTGGGTTATTATTTTCCACTAAATGTTGGACTCAGAATCGATTGGAATGAGTCCGTCATACTCCGCACTCAATGATTTTCCCCATATTCTCCATGCTCCTGGTCCGATGAATAACCAACCCCTGTGAACAAATTTGTAGCGTTCATTCCTACAGGCTGCTGATCTTCTTTCATTCCTTTCTCCACCTGATATCTGCATGTTCGTAGATTCATAGATTCCATGATCAGATTTATGTGAGTATAACGCCGCATAAGACCTTACGGATTCCACCCTCGAATTACGATTCACTACAATTTGTACTATAAGCATAACAATAAGATGGAACAAACCGGGCTCAACCCTTCCGAGTGTCTATCACACTTTTCGCTCGACCAAGATCTCTTCATGAATTTTAAAACGGGAACGCCTCATCCATTATTCAGCTCTTTCCATCGATTCTTGGCCATCTTTATATATTTCGCACTCCTGGCCTATATTGTCATTCCGTTGGTGGCTTGTCTCTGAAGGAGGCAGGGAAAAAGCCTCAAGTGGAAATTATAATGAGTAATGGGTAGGAAGACCACGCCCCCTCGTATCGCTATCGTTCTAAGCAATTTATGTCGGTATTATCAAAAGCCGTATCTTACATACATTTGCTTCCGTATACACGGCCATTAAAGCACTTTGTTATGTAAAGAAGAGGCGTTTCTTACGAAGTAATTTTCTCGAGTGCACGTAGGTGCCACTGAGTGAAGATTCTCCCCCGAGTGGGTACTTTTTATTCAATGCTCTGTCTCCAAGTGCAGGGAAGGCTCGGTGAATAACTGCGAGTACGTTTATGATGAAGGGAATAATGTAGAAAATCAATTCTTCGGAGGCATGAGCTCTTTCAAGAAGAGTTTGTGACGACCTGTAGGGCGGAGGAAACTCTTCCAAACTCTAAATAAGCTAATATCAGTCATTTATGGTTCCTCATCGCATCAATTAAACTCATAATACGTCTGACGAACACATTTTTGCAGCAAAATAGAAAGCATTGACGTGGATGGAAGAGTTTGAAGTGGAGCAACCTGAGAGCCCTGAGGAACGAATAATCAAACCCCCAGCGAGTTTCCAATAGCGGCGCTTACACCTAAGAACCCAGTTCGGTCCGATTTTCCACCTATCGATTATCGCACTTCACTCTAAACATTTTCCCCCAGGGCTGCGATTCACTTAGAGGTTTCTACCGGGTGTGGGAAAACCTTCAGAAGAAAACGCCTTGTATTGCCCCTTTCCAAAGAAGAAAGCTCTCACGATATGACCCTGTTTGGCGTTATGTTCGCCCAAGCAGTGGGAAGCACGGCCGAAATGGTCGCCTTTAGTATTTTTTGTTTAAGGGAAAAAATCCGTAAGAGCTCAAATGGTAACGTAAAACGTCTCAGGTGTGTAGGATATCTGAGTAAAGAAAATCTAAAGTAAAATTTAGTGCTGTGTGTTTCATTACATCATCTACGACTGGTTTGCAAATTGTATATGAAGAGACGTGATATAAATCGAAATTTTTTGACAGTAGTTGATTATTGGTACCACGATCTGGATGTCTTCCGCTTCATCTGATTGATCTCGATCGATTTAGAATTGATGATTCATGAGAAACGATCCAAAACACAAGTAGTGGAACATGCTACCCCTAACTACACCGAGAGTGTTGATAAATATTTTTTAATGCCCATTTTCTACGACATCTTGCCTTCGAATGCAAGAGTGTACAAGAGTAATAAATCAAAACATATATAATACAGATTCGCAGAGCTCGCTTCTATAGCCCCTTTTTGCATTTTCGTAACCTTCGTGTTGACTATCAGTTTGTGAGGGAAGATATACCTAATGAATTTAGGTTTGAATACTATTCAATTAAATGCTAATAAAGTGAAACGGTCCTCTTCGTTGATGCCCTTGATGTATCTTGTATAGCTGAATTGACCATGTTCCGTTTCAAATTTGATTTCTATCTGTCCATTCGCTTATCCAATGAATAGCTTTCTCATCCGAAGGCCATATCTATTCGAAGCACCCCCTCCTTCCCTCCCTCTCTAGTTTTTCATTGTTTTCAGAAAAGGGGAACGAGGTCGCTAGGGGAGTAAAAAAAACCTTTCCGAAGACAGATATATTGTTGGGAGGCCGAGAATAATGGTGATTGAATGTCATTCAGAGGGCTTGCCAGGGAAATGAAGGGCAGGTAATTATGCAAATGTAATACAAACC
The DNA here is from genome assembly GCA_019603395.1 of Cyrtorhinus lividipennis. Classification (NCBI taxonomy): domain Eukaryota; kingdom Metazoa; phylum Arthropoda; class Insecta; order Hemiptera; family Miridae; genus Cyrtorhinus; species Cyrtorhinus lividipennis. The sequence continues at coordinate 12,766,104 of CM034005.1, forward strand.
AGGCAATAAATTCACTTAAAGTGGATCACGGGGCAGGCCGCTCATTGTGCCTACGTCCATTTACTGTGGCTGGTGCAAACAAGGGAATGTTTCGAAGGTTTTTTTTTCGGTGGGAATCGGGAAGGAAGGGAAAAAAATACGTTCAATTTATCACGAAATCGGTCAGTCGTTTTTCTCTTTTTTTTTTACCGTTTTTCATTAGACGAATAGCTGGACACAATATCCGCGAGTTTGTGTGATACCGTGACGTTAATTTGTCACGTAGGGGGTGAACAAATTTAATGAGGTTCAAACGAGGACACGACATCTTCCAATGGGAGCTGTTACCGTGTTGAATAACATAAAATCCGCTAATTTATAACCTCCGGATTGACGATTGACTGAGACGTTGACACGCAAAAAACGAGTCAACGTGAATGACGAAGCTGAATCCAAAGGCAATGGAGAAAAATTTGGATAGAGATTTTATGTAGGCAATGTTGAATCATTTATAGAGATAACGTGTGTACAATTGGACTGTATAAAATTTGCTTTCACACTAAGGAAAAAAATCACCCAGACGAGAATGTTCAATTTTTAGTAGAGCAAATATATTTTCCTATACAAAAGTATTACCTAATCCTCCAGAGAACGTACTTTCCTCATGTCGACCAGGTATAATTGAAATTCAATAAAACTTGTAGTCATTGTTTATGGAAATTCAGATTCCATTGCGAGAATCTGGAATTAAGTCGAGAAACGTGCATTTGAAATGGACGATCGTTTTTTCTTGAAACGCGGTTCTGATAGTATTGAAAAATCCTTTTCGCTGTGAAAATCGGTTGTAAACCCACTCCAAAGAACGAGTTTATTTTATTGTGAGTTCGGTTAGGCCTTTGGAGCTATGTCGATGAGTGTGATTGAAACCGAGAGAAATATCAAGCAGATTATCTACACGATACGAAATGGTTGGTAGTGCAATACTTATTTCATTTCCCCGATCCGGATTTAGATTTTTGAAAATTGTGGCTACTGGGCCCCTTCCTTTGAGATGGTGGTTGGCGCTCAGTGGGCAGTGATGGAGGATTAATATGAAATGTAAATCTGCAAACAGGATTTGCGAGCCTTGAGGCGGAAATGTTTGGTTTGAGTTAATCCACAGTAGAGAGAGAACCCATGCTTAATAGGATACAGAGACGTGGGAATACAGCATCTGTTGTAGGACCCCTGGCGAGCAGGACCCAGAACTCAGGGGAGTTTCGGTGATTTTCCTCTTTGGAACAGCATAACATTTAGCAGCCTCGAGCATTTCAGATTTGACTGAAGGCCGTTAACGGAAATCACATTTTAGAGTGGCCTGGAAGTTTTTTTTAACCCCTTAAAAGAACCGCGAATTTCATAATTTTTTGGGGTTTTTGGGTTGGCAAGGAGGAGGAAAAGGAAATAGAAAATTATAAAAAATGTACAAACATACGCGCTAAAAAAGTATGATATTCGAACGCGAAAAAAACGAATTTTAGTCATTATTCACCAAAATTGAGTTGAATCAAAGAACGGTACAAATTCACAGGGGTAGGGTTGCGATGTTACGCAGGGTGCTCAAATGTAATATATAAGATCCTTGCAAAAAAAAATAAATAAATAAATAAATAAATAAAATAAATAAATAAAATAAAATATTAATAAATAATTAAATAAATATATATATGATGATTAAATTAATTTGTTTTGGACGTATTTAGGATGAAGGGGGGGGGGGGGCTCGTGGGACACCCTGTATAATGAGCTAGACCAACTGTTAACACCTTATGGCCTAATTAAATGTAGGATACTCTAAATCCCCGGTTTTGCAGCATTTTCATTCGTTTTCGGTGACGTCTTTCATCCAAATGCAAGTTTACTAATATATAAGTTAACCCTAATGAGAAACGTATGAACTTCAACGATTTGCAAGTTCTTGGCAGAATTTTGATTTTGCGATAAAATGTACGCCTATGACCAGCGCGAGGATTGTAAGGTGTCGGTAAAAAAGGATGTTTGGGTAAAGTTCTCAGCTCAAGCTCTCCGTTTGAATTTTATAACCCTTCCGAAAATTCGCGAACAACTTATCACCAGCGGGTCACTTTACGATGGAGCTCAGTAGGGGTGGGGGTGAAATTACCGGCGATAAATAGTAAAAGGTGCCTTGGAGGTTAATGGCCACCCACGAAGGAAGTCTGTAGCAAGAATGCCAAACTGCGTCAGCTACTGCTCCGGGGTGGTTAACTTCAACACGTTCAATGTGGCAATTGAGCCGATCTTTCAACCGTATCCTCTGACCTCTTTTGTTAAACGAGCCATTCGTTTTCATAGCGGTGCCCGAAATTCTAAACGTAGATCGTAAGGTCTGAAACGTCCCTTCCTTGAGTGGTATAACGAAACTGCCACTTAGGAAGATGAGCTCATAGCTTGAACGGATGGTAATGAAGATGCACTGGTGTCACTGTCCATTCAAACCTAGCGGTTCGATTAGGTTCTATACTTGAAAAAATTGTTTTCTCTCGAAACACAAGTTCCAGCACGCAAACGGGCGCTGGATATGGTTGAAAATGAATAAATGGACTCATAAAAATGTAATAATTTGTTGAAATTGACGAAACCTCTAGTTACTGCATAACGATTTTATCGTGGCCCTAGTTGTACCTAACCTCTCACCAAAAAGTCGTCACCGAAGGAGTGTAGGAGTCAAAATTGGGTCAAACGAGAATTTTCAGGGTAACAGAGGGCTTTCATGTGAGGAAAGTCTCAACGAGTCTATCTCCTCTACAATCAAGATTACAGAATAAAAAAAAGAACCATTTAAAGAAATGTAACGAGTTCTCCGAATCGTCGTTTCCATAAACTTTTGTTACTTTTACAGTAAATTCCAAGAACTCAAAAATACAAAATCCCTGGTTTTTGTTTTCATTTTGAAAACCTTTGGATATTTCACGAACCACAACATTTCACTAAGGTCGTTCGTGCATAAATTTATCTTTCCCTGCCTCTTCATTTTATTTTCTTTTTTCGAAAAACGCTTATCCCTCTCCGAAAGTGGAATATTAAAAACCGCTGTAATATCAAAGAGAAAAATTTAGGAGTTCTCTCATCCACCTTCACGGGCGAAACGCGGGGGCCCTTTGTTGCTAGAAGGCCCTTGTAGAAGGGGAAATCTTTTCACAAACTCCGGAACGCGAAGGCCGTAATGCAATTAGGTGGATAAAAAAGCCAACTCTTTAATCACCTCTAGAGTTTTGTTACGTAGCTAATATTTTTTACTCCGTGTATACCGGCCGCGGGATTCATCTGAGCGCTTGCTCTTGTTGGAGATACCATCACTTGAAAAATTTATCTCTTCATCTTCTCTTCCTTCTCAAAGACCGGCCTCTTATGACACCTGTTTCTTAATTTTTTTTTCTTTCAATAATTCAAAAGAGCGTTTTTAAAACTTTAATGTCTTCAATAATTTACATCTGACGTATTTTATGCTAACGGTGAAAACTTGTTGCCAAACCTGTGGCGCAGAGGTAGTTCCATCTCATAATCGTGGAACGGTTTTAGTTGGTATAGTTAGATTGAACGTTGTTGATGAGCCGCTATGGTGAATATTTCGTTGTCTACAGAAGATCAGTACTTTATTTAATTTTTTAATGGGTGAGCTTACACTCATTCTGCCCCATGAGTAGGAATAACTCAGGTTGAAATTTATGTATTCCCATTTTAAATGTTCGTACAATGGTTTCGTTTTCAAAATAATAATATTATTTTGAAAAGATGTCTTTGAATAAAAGGAGTTATTTGAAAGAAGGGATGGGGAATTACTTGAGTGAAATGATCCTATATTATAGAATTCATCTTTCCATGACACGGGAGATAACGATGCCATCTTGAAAATAATTTGCATCTGTTTTTGATATTGGCGATTGTGTTACCATCTGATATAACAAAAATGGCTACCAATAACTTTTTTCGGCTATTTTGAGGACTTCAGGGACACAGGAGACAGGTTCATCATGATTTCATTGTCTGGTCAATTTGAAATTTTGGGTTTTGAGAGAGTCGGTACCTTTTCCTGCGGGGAAAGAAAACTGTGATCGTTTTTGATTAATTTTATGAGAGTCCGTAGGTCAAGAAGACTCTTTAAAGTTCAAGCAAGAAGAAAAAACGCGCTATTAGGCTCATTATAAAACGGCAAATCAACCGTTTCGTCCGAATCTAGATCTCAGTCTATGAGGGGTTTTGTACGGTGCTTATAGTGTTTTTCAACATCTTCACGCCAGGGATATTGGGAAGCAATAAACTTGAGGTAAAAAACTCGTCTGGAGATGTTTTTACCACTTGTGCCTTCCCTGAGGCCAGTCCATTAGTGGCCACGGCCTGTGCCTTCCTCCTGTGTAATTTCGACCAATGACCGCCGTAATCCCACTGTTCGGAGCAACTTCGAACGATGATCTTTCAAAGGATCACGCACCTCTGCACCTGCTTCCTATTTTCGGTCTAATTGCAGGCTGAAAGATTTAGTAGGGTCATACTATTAACAATGAGGTTCTCGATCGAAGGTGAACTATCTGCTCCTCAACGTGCTACATATTTTATCAGATCAGCGAATACGATGCTTTTTGGATAATCCAAGTTATTTAAAATGTAGGAGGACGAAGGGGATTCATAGTGTTCCGCTGAATGTGTACTCCGAAAGGATAAAAAAAAAAAAAAAATATATATATATATATATATTACATTTATAATCCAAATTGGAGACAACAGTTCGGAATAACATTATATTTATTGTTAGCGAGAGTTAAAATACTATTTAAATAATATTGTTACTACCATCGGATGGCATGACCAAAGACTCCTTGCTTTTGAGAACGTTCCTACATAATTCTCAGGGGGCAAGTTTATGATCAAGTTGCTCGAATGAGATAAATTAGGAACAATCAATGTGTGCGGATTGTTTTATAGTATACGCGGATCGAGACTCAAGGTTCACTGAAATATCTCCCCGAGTTCCCAAGAGAACTTAGGTCTTACTGTTAATCCTCTTTGCACTGCGTAGGTATTGTTCCGTCGTGATAGTCGACTCACGGGCGCGCGAAGTTGCTGAGTTGAAAACCTCCCTTTTCCCAACACTTCCGCCAAATCGGATTTTCGAACGTCGAATGATAAACCGAGCGTTCACAACCTCGTTCGCCCCCTAGCGATTATTTGCACTTGAACAAAGTTCCCCAAAAAGGGAAATCGTTCGGTTCGGAAGAAAAACCCCGGCAGGCTCGTCGGCCCATCTGGCGGTTTTTCGCTATTAAAAGACGACAAAAGACGAAAAACGGAACCATCCGAACTCCAGTCACGGACTGGACAGCCTGGAGTGTATAAGAAATATTTGCGGGGCAAGTGATATATATTGCAAGCTGTCTCCTTCACCCTGGGCAATTCCTCATCTCTTCCCAACTCGCTTCTTCGGTTGGGCTTCTTTTCCGGTCATAGTTTTCTTCTTTGATGATACCCTCAAGTTCAAAAATCAAGGTCAAAACTGAGTGTTTTAGTTCAATACCACCGGTGCATGAATCGCCATTTCATGGAATAGGCCTTTGATCATGTAGTTTTATTTTTAGGTTCCAAAATGCTTCATTCACTCTCAGTAAAAAATTACCTTCTCTTGGTTTTGACTAGATTTGAATGAATTCAGAGCCCCGAATTCGGTGGAAAATGATATCACACACATTTTAATTCTCAAGAAATTTTGAATTTTTTTCAAAATACCCATATTTACTCGTACTCACTACAAAGGTGTAGTTTATAAGAAACCTTAGTGATGCTGAATTTCAAAAATGTTTTCAACTCAACAAGGTGAGAAAACATGCTGGACGACATTCAATATCTCGGAGTATCTCCTGAGGGTCTCAGACAACTACCTCCAAGACCCATATACAACACTTCACATGGATTCCGAGAAGTACCAATTACATCGGGGCAGCCCAGGGGCCAGTACTTGGAACATATCCTATGACAGCATACTCCAAGTGGCCAGAGGAAACTTTCCTTGTATGCTGATGATGTGGCGGGTACAATCTTGGTCAATACAATGGTGCAAGCGAAAGTGAAGATTAACGAAACCATGTCTAGAGTTGGAGCATGGATGAATGGACACAGCCATTCACTAGAAGTGGTACTGGTCACACAAAAACGCATCACAAATATCATACAAATTAAAGTAGGGGAAGTTGAGGAGGAAACAAACAAACCAGTAGTCAGGTATTCGGGAATAATGCTGGACACCAAGATAACCTTCGGGAACACATAAGGATGGCAACAGCCATGGCAGCAAAGATAACTGCAGCCATGGCAGCAAAGACAACTGCAGCCCTGAGTCGACTATTGTCAAATATTCGAGGACCTAGACCTAGACCAGAGACAACTATTAACGGCAGTTGTACACTCTATTCAGCTATATGGGGCAGAGGTATGGGCGGACGCTCACGGTGAAAAGAAAAGGGGACTTCCCCGATATCTCATAAAGATTTTCCCCACCCTCCTCCAAAAAAAAACTTATAAACCGAAATTGTAAAAAAAAAAAAAAAAAAAAGTGTTGTTCCTCGAAGAACCAGTGCACAGCGGGCATGAAGCCGTCGAACGATCCAACCCGTCTATCTACCTCTGAATACCTTGAATATGGTGTTGGTAACAACGGTGACCTGCAACTGTGAAAATAAGCTGAATATATTTCCTCGGGGTTCAGTCGAGAGAAAAGGGCCAAGCAAGACGTGTCAAAGCAACTCAGTGACGCGGAGACACCCGAGCTGCCCCTCCTCACATTTCCCTCGGAAATTGACGCGGACGGGAAAGTTTTTTTTTCCTCGCGCTTTCCACCCGAGCCCTACATAGCCCAAGAGCCTCCCTTACAAGCGTTCATAAAACGTATGAAACACCCCATGGTAGGTATCCCCCGTATATAATTTCAGTCACGTAGGAAACTAAAATTGCCTTCCCGCCTTCCCTTGTCTCATTTTTACGTTTATTCCACCAACGCCCCCTCCCCGCCCACTCAGTCTACCTGATCGTAAATAATGGTCATAAATTTTAGTGTGAAGTCTGACAGTTTGAAGGAAATACCGGAAGAAAGAGGTTTTTGAAGGTGATGAATGTAAGAGGAAATAGTGCTGGGTGAGAATGGAGGGATTCTGAATGACGGAAAGTGTTAACACGTATACTTTCCCATAACGCTTCCCTCCTTCCATCACCGTTGAGGATCTCAAGTTATACTACTAACATTTAAACGCAGTGAGGTTTCACGAGAGAATTTATATTGAAGACGAAAGTAGTCCACGAATTGCCTTATTTCTATCATTCCAACATTCATGATTTGTATTATTTCAGTCAGGTGATCAAATAGTGATTCATCCGCAAAACGCAATTACTTGCAATATAGCTTCCCGGTATGCGGTAATCGAACTGGGGGGTCATCTAATTCGATTCAGCCTTCAAAATTATACTTTACACTTGAGCCTAAGCCAGTAGCGTAAAAAAGAAATAACCTATTTTCTCTATTTTTGCAGATAAGAATGATGAAAAGACGAGTTTTCTACCATTGCAAATATTTTAAGGGTAAAATTTTGAGGGTAGGTACAAATAGACATCATTGTCCTCGCCTGTCTTTCTTTCAAATTCATTAAATTACGGAAAATTATAATACGTACGGTATTAGTTATTTCAGTAGCTAACTGAGCCTTGTTGAAATCTTATCAGTGATCCTGTATTCTACGACCAAAACCACTAAATAAACGCACATTTTCACTAATTGTTCAATTGAGCCGAAGTGGATCCTCGGGAGAATTGTCCCCCAAACACCGCCTTCCAATAAGAATATTCTTCCCCTCTTACGTGGTCGTCCTCATTGGCAATTTGGAAGGTTATTAGATAAGTGGGTGGGAGGGCCAGCCAATTAGTTGAGCGAAAACCCCGAGCGGGATGGTTTGTGTGGGTCCCATTTATCTAAAGGGTAACTTGTCATACTCGGCATCGTCACTCATCCCAACCCCCTCGTTTCACCCGTCTAATAAACCAGACCATCTCGTACGACCGACAACGAGGCCGGGGAAAACTGAATTATCCTTCTTTCTCCAGAATGACGCTTTAAGGAAAATCTATGACGTATTATTCTTACCTATTGCGAATTTACGTTATTCTAAAATTTCTACCTTGGTTTTAAAGATATAACTGGTTATTGTTGATCGTGGTTAAAATAGGTCATCGGTGTCACCCTTGTATGTGAGAGAAGCACTTAAAAATAGAAGACAGAGTGCGAAAAATTGATTCCTTGCTGCAAAACTCGAAAATTCTGTTTTTACCCCATTAGTTGGTTTTTAATTTTCATTAGCAGGTGTGCGGCATCGGGTCTTCAACCTGTGCCATAACCATAGTATACGTCGTCCAAGATCACATTTCTGCAAGTTGCTTGCAAACAACGAACTTTGGAAAACAGTAAGTGAGTGATCACAAATGTATAAATCAGAATCGTTGGCTCAACACCTTCTGTTCCACAGGTATCGAGCCCATAAATCAATGTCGGGGGAGCGAAGTGAAGAGAAGAGTTCTCCTGGATTATGATATAACAATGTAGTTTAATAAAACTTTCCTTTTCCCGCAAAACTCCTCCAAAGGTAGATAAGAAATACGGGGTATGCTGGTGGGGTAAATGGAATCGCGGCAAGGAGTTGGAAGCCTCCGGACTTCATTTTACGATAGAGGATCTACCCAACTTCATACTTGCGGCGGTGGAGGGAAAGCGAAGAAATTATTTTAGGCACCTGGTCCACCAGGGGTTGAAGCGGCAGAAAGGTGCTTCAGCTTTCCATTAGTCTAGCTAAGTGGTGAAATTCATCTTAGCAAGAATGTGTAATTACAGCTTTTTCTGACGTCCCGAGGCCTTCGCTTATCCTCTCCCCTCGCTCGCACCAACTTCTCTCGAAGTCTGGAGAATAAAACGAGAGCATCTCCTCTTCTAAGCCTAGATAGGCAGTACAGGGTGGGCTTGGGGTGTAGAGGACTCAAACAAGAGGGGGAGGGACGTTTATTAAAGACCTTTTTACCTCGGGAAAATTCCTGGGGTTGCTCCGTTTAGGACAAAAGAGGAGGGATTCTAGAAAATGTTCCCGGGAATGAGTAAGGACGATAACACCCCTTCCGCTGACTTTGTGGATACAATTACTCCCTTGAAAAACGAAAACTGTAATATTCGAACCCCCCTCACCGCCTAGAGGCGTTTATTTATTGCGAGTCGGCATTCCATAGGGCAATAAAAAGTAACAAATGCGAACCTCCTTGAAGCAATTGTGACAATTGTCGAACTTTTGGGGGTATGATATCACTTGTACGCAGGACAGTATTCAAGGGTGTTTTTGGGTCGGTTGAATTTGCCATTATTGTTCTCATCGCCCCTTCGAGTAGCCTTTTCATAGACAGGCCCTGCTACGCATTGAAGACTATGAATCGGATAACACCTAGAATTAGACAGTTTATTCGATCAACTGACCGTACCGTAGAAATCCGTGCATTCATGTAAGGGGGGGGGGGTGGATGACACTTGAGGTCACTAGTGATTCTCAAATGGTATCTCTATCAACGTTTGAAGAAGGAAAACTTTGAATTCGTCATCCTCCCCCGCTTCTACCAAATAAAAAAAAGTTTCCGTAGTTCCGCAAATATTATAAACATAATTTTTTTTGGACAATACAACCATATTAGCACGCGGAGCTTACAAGAAATAGCAAATTATGACCTGAAATAGGAAACGAGTTTTGTTTCATGTAATGTAGTGAAATTTGTAGATGAATTATGCTGGGAAAGTAGCTCTAGTCGGAACTCACCAACGTTGAAAGCATTCTTCTGTTATTTCTCGGAAAATGAGCTGAAAAATATCGCTCGTACGTTGGAAACTTAACGGAAGGTGGTTTTTACTCTACGAAAATGCAGAATCTTCCAGACAACTTCACGGGATCCAGCACTTTTCCGCGGCTCTGCCGCATTACACCACCTGCAGGATGGTAAACTCTCGTCACTACGAAGAGATAACGATTGAAGTTCTCAGAGCGCTTTTCTGCAGGTTCATATCGTTCTCACCGACGCGTTGGGTTTTTTCCGCAACTTTTCGTATACGCGGGAAAATCCTCTTTGGAAATATTCGCCATGAGTGGGCCACTATCGTGTTTGCGAGCTCTAACTCGAACCAACAATATTGTAAGGAGACGAGAAAACCGTATAAAACGCCAAGTCGAGGGTAAAAAGCCTCCTAGGCTTTGAAGGTGAGGAGTATTTATATTTCGTCTTCCAGGCGGAATTTCACGATTCGTTCTGTACAAAAAATAAACCCGGAGAGTGGTAATAACTTTATTATTATGATTTCGGGAAGAATACAGAATGAACAGTGTTCCTGATGGTCATGTACTCATCATCTGTTGACAATGTTCTAACATAAATTTCAATATCAAAACTTCTTTTAGGACTTCCATCCTATGACTGAGAAAGTTTCAATGTTGAACAGTCCGAAATTATATGTTTATTTGATATATTCAATTTTACTGATACTAGCAAATTTTATAAAATGCGAAAAAAAATTCCCTTTACAATAAGCTATAGTTCTGGAGGAGAAGGAGCAAAGGAGAGGGGATAGGACCAGAGAAGGAATAACGAGTGGGAGGAAAGGCAGTGGAGTGAGACGAGTGTTTATTATATGATTGGCTCAGAGAAGAAAGGGACAACCTGACGATTGATAGGACAATAGCTTCAGTTTGGCAACCCCTTCGCCCTCGGCCTACGTCTTAACTTGACAAATAGCGGCCCTGGCCGCCGATAAATCTGCGGCTTCAAATGGATTTATCTACCTTATCAACTCGAGTCTTCGTGAATATCATTAGCTCTGGACACCTTTCGAAGGCTTCGCCGACGTCTATTTATGTCTCTGCCTCCTCTACAATGGGATAGGTCGTTTGAACCCGCTTAATGTAGTGGCTGTTTTAATTGAATGGACGTGAACGGTAAAGAATTAACGCTCAATGGGTAAATAACGTCTTCATGGGCTAAAATACCGATGTGAAAGGTAGAATTAGAAAAAAAAACTCCGTAAATTCCTATTCCTTCCAGGTTTATTTATCTGCACAGTGAGGCTGATGTACATGGTGCTGAGATGGACCGTCTGAATATTTAGAGGGCAGATCAGATTTTGTATATTTAGGAAAACAGGGAAAAATTCCGGGAGCTGGGAGTTCTCTATATGTAGATCTGTAATAAGGGTAAGACTTGTAATTATAAAGAAAATGAAATTATAAATCTGAAAGTTGTTGTGTCGTGTTTTCTTAAATTTTCATTTTCAGAAATTATAATAAAACGCTGGAAGGTTTTATAAACCTAGTTTTTGCTCCAAAGTGGAAGATTTTAAGGAGCAGATGAGATGAGACCATGAAGAGTTGTAAATTCAATAAAATACTGTCTCTGGTTTTACATAGACAAATTAAGGCCAAATATAAGAAGGAAAATCCCTCTCTTCTTTCAACAATAGCTTCTCAACTTCACTTTCCTATAGAGAATGGCACCGGCGGAATACAAGAAAGCAATTCCTATGTATTCCGCTGAGAATATCGTATCCTCTTCGCGTAATCAACCTACGGAGTATTCTGCCCTTTCTCTTCTTTCGGAATTGAAGAAACTTTGAGAGAAAATAACCAATTTCTTCCAACACCCTCGGTGTCAAAGTAGGGTTGAAACCCTAAGGTCAATCTACTAATAGGTTGAGCTTTTGCTGAAGAAAAGGAAGAACGTTGGCTGTTGTTGTTGAAAGTCATAAAAGATTTGGGCGGGTGGAAAAGCTGTCTGGAGCTTTTCTTGGTCTGGATATAAACAAGGAGGGATGAGCCGTCACAAACCCTTAGGAATATCTCAACACTAATAGAATTACTTGTCCACCCTTCATCCTCTTCCTGCTCCTTCCCATCATAACACAAGACCTTTCTCTCCTCGGTGTACTCAACAATACACCAGTGGATCGAATCTACTCGAACAGATCTTGTTATTCGAGCTCAAGGTAAGAAGGTTACCTCAACACCTTGGACAAGTAAAGAGAATCCATCGGATTAAGACAGGTTTTAGCTTTTTGAGAGAATAAGCGAGGTTTTCGTACAAATTCGGGGGATGAGGAAACTTATGGCTTCTGAGGATCAACTAAACAAATGTATAAACATTGAGAAATGAAAAGCGCAATTGTCTAAGTCTTAAAAAGCAGTAAGCCCCCCCCCCCCCTCCCTGGAAACACCAGCATTTCAGGGATATAATCTCAGAACAAAAGCCTGATGTTGAACGCATAGAAGAAGTAAATGTGTGCAACATTGATTTTGGGTGGATTACTTAACTTCGACATTCATTATTTATCGGTTAATCAGTCTGCGTATGGAAAAAAGTCACTCCGTTTTGTTTGATGGTGGTTTTACCATATGAAATATCTCAAAAATCTCGCTTCATCACTCAGTTGTCTGCATCAGTGTAGTTTCCTCCCATCAGCGTACGAGTTGTTTGCTCTCGTTTGGGGTTTCGCATCTCCATGAATCTTCGTCACCACATTGAAATCAGGAGGTGCAATGAATACGCAAAGTACACTTTCATTTTTGTACGGGATAGACCTTCCATTCGGGTGCCTCTGTGACTATGTCACATTAATACGACTGTTTTCAAATGATCGTTGCCTCAATAATTATTCGAAAATCCAACGTCTTGAAGTAGTTGCCATGATCTCATGGAAGCCAAACAACATTGAGTTGTACTATCGTAGAGAAGGCAAAGCAGTGTCTCCTCCATTGATTAGGGGTTTTAAGGAGTGAAGCGATTCTGTGGTACTCATTTCAAAGGCATCACAATGCTAATTATAACAATCATCACCTTAGTAGTGTTGAAGCTCCTTTCAGCCACGTCGATTCAAAGACAGCAAGCCACTGTGAGATTGTTGTCCGGCTCAGTGAACGTCAAAACCACACTTTTCCGTGAAGAAGATTTCACCCGACCGTGTTTTGACATTGAAACTGTTCAGTTGTTGGTGGCGAGGCGCGTCATGCAGGATTTGATACCTAAAAGGCTTGCGAGGGATTTTGGAGCGCTGCTAGAGTACATAAATAAAGCTGAGATTATTTTGAAGATGAAAACTCGGGACGAGAAGGAGTATGTGTACATGAAAAAGGCCATGTACGACGCATTGGGCGGGTATTTGTACGCGTATACCATTCCGATTCTGAACGAAGCTTTTTACGCTGGAAAAGTAGAGTTCAGCGTTGCCAATGAAATTCACATCGTCATGAGGAGAATGATGAACTACTTGAGGACTCAAGGTGGATTTTGGGCTGACCCCTGCGACATGGATAAAATTCCTACTCGAGTTCAAGCCCTCACCTTGAATCTCTGCCTCCAAGATCAGTCGTGCGACAACTTTGTCTTAGCGGGAGACCTACAATCCAACCTGGAAGAAGGTGAAGGCACCAAAGTGGGAAACAAAACAACCTGCTACGCGGAATCTCCAAAAATTCAACTGCCATTTCTGGACGACAATTTTTTTCCTAGTGCTGTAGTAGTGCCTTATAAAGATCACGCTCTGTTCAGCCTGATGACGTCATGCTCTGTTAACATAATTCCGAAATATTATGTTTTGGCCATGAGATGCCTGTCTCACCCTCAATTCTCGAACGAAGACATTATTCTCTTCAACCAACGACTACATAGGTGGATAATGAGTATAGCGTTGCCTCATTTACAAGACTATGACAGGTTCTTCCCCGGTTTTGGTGGCATTATGAGAGTTGTCGAGACGATGAATCAAAGGGGGTTGACGTCAACAACGAGCTTCAAAAAGAACATGCGTCCACACAACACGTCTTGTGGCATACCCGTTGACCTGGACGAAAAATGGTACTCCTCGTATGTCAGAACGATGACTCGACCGAGAAATTTGGCTATCGAAGGAGGCCTCACTTTCCTAAGTATAATTTGTCTAGCGCTGCTGTTCTTGATACGAAAAGCGTACGGCGACCGTGAATCGATCTGTTACTGTGATCAATGTCGAGGCCATTCAAAGTCTGGAGAAGAGACGGATGGCGAGGATGAAATAAATGTGCATTCTCGTCAAACCAGCTATACCTTGTACGACTCTCGCTCAAAGAGCTTGGACGCTATGATCACTGCTCGAACTCCCACCGACTAAATAAGCTTACCCTCCGAGTCTTGTTGAATAAAGGGAACGAACGATATACATGTTGTTTAAATGTAGATTGTTATCCTCATTGAAATTGAACGTACAACTAATTTTCGAGGTGCCTAGTAATGTGTTTCGCCTGAAGGCTTCATTTTGGTTAATTATTCCTTGAATCATCAGCCTATGTTTTTCACAATCACTACTTCGGGAATCGGGTTTCGAGATTTTCGACATACTCTTTCATTCACAACGTTTCAAGGTGATCCAAGATTGTGTACACAAAATCGCTGTGAATGAATTTGCACACATTGCACATTTGCATTTGAACACATTGTAAAAGACGCTATTACATTTCTAGTACAATATTCGGAGGATAAAAAGAGTCTTTTCAACGTACAGATGACGTTTTTGGTTCAATTAACTTATTTCATTCAAAATTCGCTTGCTACTGGGAATGAGTTCATGGTTCTGACATTATGTATTTTCCTACGCTTAATGCATTGGTGGTGGTACTCTTCGTTTTCTAGTTTAAACGCGGTTACGTCGTGAATAACTGCCACAATCGAACCAAGACCGTTTGCGCTAGGACGAGTTAAAGACCTCCTAAAACGGGAAATTTTACTCAATTTCCAACAGCATCCTCAGGTTTCAGATCATTTTAAAACACTAATAGCTCGTATAATTATAAAACTAAAGTACACTTTCGTAGTACGGTTCCCCTGAGCACAAAATCCTACGAGCTTAACTTATTTCTTTTCAAAACCTTTAAATGAAAATTCGATTGTTTCAGTCATAATAGGAATTTTGTTAGTTCAATTTAAATAATATAATTTTTATCTCCTCTAATTCCTACACGACTCCACTTCGTCTTTTAGAAGGGTTTTGGTCAATATTTTGAGGTAGTAGATTCCACCTTCCATCCCAACATCAAATTTCAAATTTACTTTACTCCATTCCATTCTGCTTCAAAGAAACAAATGTTAATTATTTTAAATTAAACGTTTTATTCATTAATGAAAATTAATTCCAGGAGAATCTATGAGCGAGGAATCTTTTTGGCGCGGACAGGCGGTTCTTCGTTCTTTCATCTTGAACTACCGCCTGAGGCTAAACTGTGATGAAGACAGGCTGGGCCAGGAGAGGTTGGGGTATTTCTAATTATTATGGTCTTTGTTATTTTTTTTTCACTGTCTATTTTTCTGAAGAACACAAGAAGTACTACCCCGGGGATATTTTTACGAGGGAATATTAAAAATGGTACAACAAGGGAGGATATTTTTGGAGTAATTTTCTCTCTTATTGGAAGGACTGTGAGTTCATTGTGGGTCAGGCGTACTGATGGGAGCAGGAATCAGCGAGGTTTTATAATTCCACATGAAATGGCCATTATGAGTTGAAAATGACTTTAAAGGTAGAACTGCGGGATTAAAATCGATACTGACTGCATCTCTGCATAAGTTTGAAAGCCTAGATTAGGTGGATCTCGGGGATATAAGTCGTGTTAAGCATTCCAAGCACAGCCCCCCCCCCCCCCCCTCTGCACTGAATTTCCTTTGAATAGGCTTATGTTGAAAGCGTAAGGCCTCTAACAATAGGACGTGCATCAAGTTTATACGCGCTCTTCGCTATTTTCACCGATGAAAAATTGCGAAAATTGAAATTTTTGCGTCGTTTATCATCGGATTAGAACGGGATTTTCTCACGTTGAATATCTGGAGTGATTTACCGTTGCAAAGGATTAAAATGAGGATTATTTCAAAACGCAGTGCAGGTGGATTTTTCGATGGTAATCCAGATGAATGTTCCGCACTGTAAATCCTCCGGGGAAAGCCACGTTTCATCATCAAGTTTACCAACGACCGATTGGTTCTTTTGTGATTTCTGGAAAAGTGTGGTCAGTTAGAGCTGGTTTGTCCGCAAGTTTCAACTGTGGCTTAAGGTAGGTAGTGAAGAGTATTATTGTTAGGAGCAAAAGGTGTAACCTCTCGATATCCCTCTTATGCAGCTACAAAACCCACTTAACAGAGAAGAGATTATAACCCTAAATGGTGGCCATGGAAATTCAGTTTTCCTTTGAATTATTAGTATTTGTGTTTTTTACTTTTTACTTTTTATGTTGAATTAAACAGTAACTCGAGCTGCAAAACCCTTTCTTATGAGGGGCCAAATTTTATAGAGCATGGGTTTCGAAGAGCTATTTTAAAGGAAGAAATAAGGGGTACGCACGCTAATATTCCGGCTGAACCAGATGAAGAAACGATTTTTCCTCGTTCAAGAAGAGAAACAATGCAGATAATACGAGTATTAGTCTACCGGTAGCGGCCAGGAGCGAAGGGTTGTCGGCTCTCACATGTTGCAGCGGTTTTGCATGCAATACAGATATTTATTTTCTTCCCGTTCCGAGATGGAAGTTCGGTAAAGTTTCCTTCGAATCAAAAAAAGTTCTATCAACTTTCGAGTGCGCATGTGAGATATCTCCTCGTCAGAACCGGTGGGTTTATTGGCGTGCCGTAAATTCTCAGCAGTTCAGTCTCAGTTTTGGAATGTAATCTCAAACGAGAAGGGTCCATTGGGAACTGAGGCCCCAAGCTTAAAACTTTGTTTATACACGCTCGCCCCATAACAGTAGGAGCTCCCTTCAACTTTACCCATTTAGCTCCAACGGAAGAGCCTCGAATTCCGTAGTCGGCCAAATATTTGTTCCATCACTAACCACTCGGATTTTACAAAATATTGTTTCTACTCTTGTAATTGATGGGTATTCCTTATATTTTTTATTGCCGAGGTATCGGTTACCCGAAAGGAAGACATCTCTCATCAGAACGGTATAGCAAACCACCATCACACAGTAACCATAGTACTCACCTATGCTCTAGACTATAGTTACACAGAATTAAAAAAAAAAAAAATACTTTACTAAATTTTCTGCAATGTTTGTTATTTCCTGTAAACCTAAAATTGTGGAGGAAATTACTACCCAGTACAGATAGGGAACCTTACAATGTTTGCTGTTATCAACCTGGGCCTTATCACAATTTGAAGTCCAAAATTAAACCATCAAATGTCGAAATACCCATTCAAATTCCCCTGATCATATTCACTTTTGAAATTCACGTGGGCAACCTCATGGCAAATCATAAGTCACATTATGTTCCGGACAGATATTTTGTATCCGGAGTGAATACATTTTTTCTCGTAAGAGAAGTTGTATTTTAATAAGAACCTTCCAAAGATTCACGAGGCATTGGTGATGCTCCCGATGCGGATACCAGCTGTATACACTAGAAGGTAATTTTCTAGTTCACGTCCTTCCACTATTACGCTGTGATTCCCCCTCCCTTCCGCCTCATTGTTCTTTCCTCCGCGCTGTTGAATCGGCATCCAAACCATGTTCAAAGGGGAACCGCTCCCTGAAATGAGCTTTTGTAAACTCGTCTTTCGGGGTGGCCTTTGTCCAAATATTATACGTTAGTTGAATGGCCCGGGTTATCAAAATCAACGACATTGAAAAAGTGATGAGCTGAGAAGTGTAGGGGAGAGTTGAAGAGGGCGACTCACGTAAAGGATTTTCAAGTGCCTGGGGACATTTCTGGGCTCAACATCCATCATCCGCTTCCTTGAAGAGAGCGGTGGTATCAGAGTACTAAACATGACGCATTGGCTTTTGCTTGTTTGTCGGCCTATTTCCAATTATCTGGCAAAAAAAAAAAAATCCAGGAAAATTGAGTTTTTAATTTTTTAAAATAAAATTGTTTTTAAAATTAATTTTTAATCCTTTAGTAAATATTTATTTTTAAGAAACGCTAAGAAATGAAAACGACGAACTAAAAATTAAACCACTTAATATGAGAATCCACCCTCTCAACCGACGTCAACATCAACACATTGATTAGGTAGCTGCGAACGGCTGTTTCACCTCTAAGCCGCTATTTCAATCTTCTTGTCTCTTCACTTGGAGAAGTGGATCCTCCGGCGATCCTCTCGAGTGGGAACGGTATCTAATCTTTGTTTTTCTCTCATGTGTGTACCTTCTCTTGGGATAAGGAAGGTGCTCCTGTGGAGCTTTTGTGTTTATGTACGCTCGCTCACTTTCTGAACAAGTTTTCGTGGGCCTCAGCGCCTCCGTTGCCCTCCATCACCTCCCTGGAAGCCTGTATAAATGTTTTGGCTCTTTTTTAAAGCTCTCGAGCTCAGCTGAGATCCCAGGGGGGGTTGCAAAGGCTCACGACCCTGTCTCCCTCGTCGTCAGGCCATTACACGAGCGTTTGTACCTACTTAGTGTGTTCGGGCAAACTTTTCAGGTGTCTCATGAGCTGTTTCAATATTTTAGAGAGAGAGAAAAAAAAGTTATTGGTTTATGTTAATGCTCACTTGAACGATATACTTGAATTCAGGTTGTTACAAAAAAACAATAATTTAAATAAATTAAAATTAAATTAAACAAAAAATAGGAGAGGCAAAT
The DNA here is from genome assembly GCA_019603395.1 of Cyrtorhinus lividipennis. Lineage (NCBI taxonomy): Eukaryota > Metazoa > Arthropoda > Insecta > Hemiptera > Miridae > Cyrtorhinus > Cyrtorhinus lividipennis. Next base: position 12,784,784 of record CM034005.1, read on the forward strand.
ATTTGGGCGTCAATTTCCCGGTTGGTTTTGAATTCTTAATTGATTTGGGTCGCCTACTGCTCACTCAAGGGTGTCCCCATACTCCACTCACCTCAAACACACAATCGTATTCACGATAACGGTACATTCTACCGAATAATTGATGAATATTTGTAAGGAAGAGAAACGTTATCCCCCTTTCTCCCTATAAAATCATTATATTTTTCGCTAGACGTTCACGACCCCCTTGTGGTCCACCTAAGAATGAGATGAGATGGCTCTTCGAGTCAACCTATTGATGGCCACCTCTACTATTAGTTCGCTACAACCGTACGATTGGGGAGGATAACACAAGTGAAAAAACTCGATAAGATCTTCTTATCTAAACCTCCTCATAAGTGCACATATTTAAATTATATTACACGTCAATACGTCATAATTCACTTGTTTTGAGGAAAACTCACGATTTATTGACGATGGTGGTCCCCCTGAGAGATTTCCCCATCAACATAAGTGGTTCCATCCTACCCTCGTTATCCGAGCGTGTGAAACCCCAGGATGACCCTTGACAGGTTTTCGTGACCAAGTTCGTGAACCTGTCAAACCAAACGCCCTCCGCGTTACGACCCCCAAACTTGAAACGTACACAATGTGCGCCTGTTCGTGTTAGAGATTGATTTTTACTCCAGCAGACGAGGCTTTTCACTTTCCAATTAGCGCTCGTCAGTTAGGAAACCGGTGAGAACATGGAAAAACCGAATCCAACATAAAACAATAGTGGAGGGGGACCAGGTATTGAACTAGCAATACAACTCATTCTGACTTTACTGTCGAGTTTGTAAAATTGTGATCGACGATGCCTTACATTTTCTTAATGATTTTACTTTCAATTTTTTCAAGTGAGCGACCGACAAATTTTGAATCTACAAAAAGTGAAATTTAACCAAACAAAAATATCTTGAGCTAATTTGTCTAACTCTTAGAACCGGGACGCAGATTTGCAGCCCACAAAAAAAGTGTTGGGAGCGTAAATTAAAATAATGCCGTAATATAATCCTTGATTTTTGTAAAAATAGCGTTTATACTTGATGCAGCATTATATTGGAATTGCACAGCCTGAAAATACTGATACTGAAAGTACGCTGAATCCAATGAGACAAGCCCCGAGACGATTGACGCTCACCCGAAGAGGTTATGGGTCAAAATGGGTATCTACCTACCCATGTTGAATGTGTGGTTTTGAGATTTCTGGCACCTCGGCGTGTGGGGTATCATTTTCCACTAAATTATGGACGCTGAATCCAATTAGACGGGTCCCGGAACGATTGGGGCCCACCGGAAGAAGTTATGGACTCTGAGTCTCCATGCGCGAGGTCCGAGGAATAACCAATCCCTGTGAATAAATTTGCAGCGTTTTTTTAAAGATTGTAGAATGTAACAAGTCCAGGGTTCCAACTAAGGTCCACGATACAATATTATTTGGGTCATAATTTAATAAATAAAAGGTTGAAACGAATGCAACTTTCTCGTGTATCGTTCTTCTAGACGAGCTACGAGCGATTCGCTCAAATGCAGCGGTATTAAAGGGATTCGCGATGAATTTAGGAGATGTGATTAGATTAACTCCATAGCTCCGTTGAACCATGTTCTCAAATCCTGAAAAAATACCCTTTTAGAGAACTATTTAAACAATAATAATGACATGAGTTTTGTTCTTTTCAGGAAATTTCGTCTGTGAAACGAATTGCCCATTTGTAAAATCCTCCATTAGTTACATAATAGACATTCTATATACGTGAATATGATCTGAGCATTTCATTTGAGTAACCTCTGCGAACAAGATATCCCAACAGAAGTGAATTTCGGAATTCCCTTGCGAAAGCTCGCCTACACACTCATGTTACATCTTGGCCGTGTTTTCACCCCTGACGATTTACCTGCAAGGTTGTGTCGGCGCGAATTAATTAGTACACGAGCCCGACGGTAGGCAGGCAATGAATTGGCTCCTCTCCCAAAATGTTGGAGACGCCGTGCGGCTACCCTCGTATCTCTCCACAGCATTGTCTACGCCAGAAATGGAATTTACGTTTACATAGTCAAAATCATTCGCGACGCATCGAAAAATATCAATTTCTCTACTGCTGTAGATATTCCAATTGAAAACGGTTTCTTATAGCTTGTTCTTCTTGAAAATGATTTTATTAAAAAAAGAGAAGGTTTCATGCAAACTGGAAATCCAAGTACGGGAATGGTCTTCTCTCACGTTGAAAACTATTTCAAACAATATTAAAAGAAAAAAAAAACACTCATTTGGCTTGCATGAGATTTTGCATTACTTGAAACAAATATTTTGCTTGGCAAAGATTTCCTTCAACATGGAAAAAGTGTTTGAGAAAAAGGTGCCGTCCAAATTGATGATGTTTCATAATCCTGAGCATTTCATTGAATGACAAAAAGTTTGTGATTATCATGTAAATGAAAAAAAATTTAAGAAGATTTTGATTACTTTGAATGAGGTATCTTTAAAATTAGACCTGAAGGTCAATTTAGCGGCAGGGTGAGAAGGGGTGCACTACGACGTCACCGAGCCCGTATTACGTATGTTCAAAGGGGTCGAGGTGTTTTCGCCCTCTCATTCACTCGACTTGTTGGTCTCTTATTTTCTACGTTGAAGACGGCTTGTTTCCATTTTCATGCCTTCTTTTATCAAGTCCCTTTGGATTCACAATTGGGTTTGAGAAATCGGATCGAAATTAGACCAAAGAGCGAGAAGCAGATAAAGCAAGTATACGAAAGTACTTGTCGAACTAACGAAACTTTTAACAACGTATGCCATCGTGTCAAATTGGAATGACTCCAACCTTTCTATCGAAATAAAAAGTTTTACTTGTCGTTTAAAGAAAATGTCAACTCGCTCGAAGGAATTTTCGAGTTGTGAAGGGAGCGAGATAAAGCTGCCGTTCGTCTTTATCCAAGAAACAGACAGCCGTCTAATCGCTTGTTTGGCGGCGAAACTTTGAAACCACAATTAATCCTAATTAAGATAATGCGATGGCAAACGGATGTTGGGCGTCACATGAATCATTCAAACTCGTGAGTTGTAAGCGTCCTTAAACCAGAAAGTTTCCTCTGTTTAGCGGAGGTAAGGATATCTCAAGTTAACATCTTGATACTTGATTCACTCGATGCTCATGCACCAGAGGGTATGAGAGACTTGACTCTGACATTATCTACCAACAATTTGGGCAGGTACCTAACTATTTTTAATGATGACACGCACAAGTTGATTATTCAACCGGCTGGCTGTGACCAACGCCGTTTTCCACCATGAGTCACAACTCGTCAGAATTGCATAGGTAAGATTTTTGGATTTGGAATAAAAGTGATTAAAACGCACAAAATTTATAGTAGGTACTTATGCTTTCCATGAGGGTGAACGACTGGGCTTTGAATTAATAATCTCTAAAGGAATGAACCGAAGGGGGTTCGTGTCAGGGGCGAAAATTCGAATGTAAACGGGGCTGGCAGTTGTCAAACGCATCAATTTTAAATAAAGCTGATTGAGATGAAGCCGAACGAGTAGAAATCAGCTTTAATTGAATGTGTTTGACAGCTGGTATTAATTATTCAAGGGTTCGCAGCTCGTAATCAGCTCAAATTATTTCATAATGGTAAAATCGAAACATAAGAAAAGAAAATTGGCCTTTTGTCTTCAAAGCTGTGAGTGAGCGCTATGTGTTGTTCATTTCATCGCTTAAATTTTTATTTAAAAACGGAAAAGTTAACTATTCGGCGGGCATTTTCATAAAAGCTTGAATTTCGGGGGAAAAATATGAAGAAAAGCCTTGGCGCCAAATGTAATCTTCGTTCACACTATTTCCGCTAGATTTGAGTGAAGAAAGGTAGCACAGCTATAGTTTGATAGCATTATCGGTTCAATTAAAGTGAGTTTATCGAACTCGCCGCACCGCAGCGCGCGCCCGCTGTAGTAACACATTGGACCCTTAGCACATTTGTGTAGTGACATTCGTGGGGGTCATAAATGGAACATCACCTCTCTCCACTGCAAGAAATGTGGCAAACATGTGTGCAAAAACACTGCAATTATGCACCTACTAAACACACTGAAATGTGTACGGATGAAAGTTGATCTTTTTTGTTTGGTTATTCCATGAATAATCAACCGATGTTTTCATGCTCAAGGTAATGAGAGGTCCATCCCCAGGACCATCTCCGACTGGCCCCAAATTTTTTTCCGTGGGCGTTTCAAGGTGTCAGATCAAAATAACCAAATGATTTTGGTAATAGACAATTTTTGAAAAATCTGAAATTTTAGGGTCAAAGTGTTTATTATGAAAAATGTATTTTCGGGATTTTCGGCGATCCAGGCGCGTAGGGTATCATTTTCAAATAAAATTTGGACGCTGAATCCAATGATACGGATTTCGGAACGATTGACACCCACCAGAAGAGTTTATGGGTCATATTGGCTATCTATCTACCCATCTCCAATGTGGGTTTTTAAGATTTCTGGTACCTGGACGTGTGGAGGAACCATTTCCCACTAAATGTTGGACGCAGAATCGATAGAGATTGTTTGGGAGACTCCGTACTCACTGTTTCCCCCATTTTCTCCGAATCGGAACACCTATTTAATAAATAAGAGCCAACTGTTCGTCCCGAAGACATCAATGAACACAACAAAATGATAATAACAGGCAAGTAATGCAGAGCAGCGTTCCTACTCATCTGATTGACATGAAAAGGAGGGTGATTTCATGCTAAAATTGGAAGACGGATGATGTCCATAACGAGCTAAGACGCGTTATAGTAACCCATAGTCCAGTCCCGGTCGAGGAAGCCCGTGAGAGTCATCACAAAACAACAAAAGCAATGAATATTACCTTCAATAGCTGTCAGGATAGGACATGGCATCTGTGACGACTCGATCGGGAGCTAGTTGCCGGTACACCAACGAAATACCATGGCTAATCACGAACGGAAAACACGGAATACAGAATTTTAACAGAGAATGAAACGTTCGGTAACGTAGCTGACTGCGCATTAAGCGGCGGAGAAGCGAAGACGACGCGAGATAACCTGGCCGAGATCGGAGCATAGAGAAGAGATGAAACATGAAACATGGAAGGTTCACGAAATATGAAGAAGTGATTGGTTCTCCACCCATGTACATATCGATATCCACTGTATCTGATGCTGGATGAAGTGGGCAGTCAATTTTTTAATGTTGGCCGTGGTCTGCATAATTTTCATCTTACGAACACTCCGTGACTTTTGACTTGCTCCGCGTTGACTTCGTTGCTTGAACTCCCGAACTGAGTCCTGTTTCGTGAACTTCAAACAGAAACGCCGTCGAACGTTCGGAACCTGGAACGCGGGGTCTTCACCGTAAATTAGTCGGAACGCTCCCGAAACAGGACGGGTGGAAGTGATACCCGATGGCGTGGAGTAATAAATTAGTCAAGTTTCCTTGGAGTTCGAAATCCACTTCGTACTCCTCTCCAATTGGTAGGGGGTTGTGCACCTGTCTCGTCTTGTGAGGCGTAAATAAAACCTGATTACCTCCATCCATCAATGAGGCCTAGTTTTTCTAATGGGACATAAATCCCGGAGAAACGAGGTGAAAGGTTGCAACTGGAAGCAAAAGAACTCACTCAAATTCAATTCGACTCGATTCGCGTGTAGGATTTCGGGAGCTTCTAATGCCGAAAATCTGCGGGGTTCAATTGAATTCAGAACACGAATACAATCTGATCAAATTCTAAGGCGAGCAATTCTATGCGTTCATAGAGCTTCATCATTATATAAATCAATGAATCTTGAGAATTTAAACAGTATTGCCACTCAGTAAAATGTTTCGAACACGAATTTCTTAGAACCCAAAAGTTATAATGCCTCGAAGTGGCAAGAGATCGACCTCTTCGATTATCCCAAACATTACACATTTCGTGATTCAATTCTAAATTCCAAAACTGAAATATCCTTCCACCAAGCCCACCATCCTTGGCAAGAGCAATTTTTTTTTTCATAATTTGAAATTTCCGTTAATTAGCTTATTATGCTTTCTTGGGTCTCAAAATGTATACCTACTTAAACAAATTGATTAAACAAAAAGATTGATTGATGTTCTTTATTTACCCATCAGGGAAAGGTTAGGGCCTCGTGGCCCTCTCTTCCACCTCCCCTGGAGCATAAATTTTACAAAGAAAATAACTTACTTCTTACACCGTGCTGCAATGTAAAGTATAAAATAAATGAGAAATAAAGAAAAGTAAAGTAAATAATGTTAAACTAAATTGAAAACTTCTTCATAGTGTTACATAATAAATTAATTAGTATATACTTTCAATAATACTTTCTTGAAATTAAATTTAAATGTCTCTGTTCTTTGATCAAAATTAAAATGTTCCACATTCTCATTAAAAATGCTTGTGCCTTGTATGACAAAGGAACATTGAAAGAGGAATAATGGGTGAAAATTGGTACTTTAAAAATGAATTTTCGAGAAAAGATTTTCGTCAAAAAAATTGGTGATGTTGACCTTATTTAACTTGTTCCTACATTGGGGGGGGGGGGGGGGATTACGATTATATCCTGCCAGTTCCTTAATGTAATACATTGAAGTCTTCGCTGGAAACAGTTTTTACGATTGTAAAAACTGCCGAGGAAAAGATGAGCGACTCCACATTCACCAATAAATACGTGCTAAATAACGGAAATATTTATGAAAATCTATTACAGAACCGTCCTCATCCATCCAACGAAACTCTCATGGCAGAAATCCGCGGTTATCGGACACCCTCGGAGTAACTGATAGTCAAGAAAACGATCCTCAATCACGCAATCTAAGCTTTTTAAGGAGTTCGCAACTTGCTCTCGTAAACCCAAAGCCCGGACTTACCTTGATTAGTCTGCACATTTCACTCAGAAACAGGAGAATTTCCGACATCTTCAGCTCAAGCAAAAACCCTTTCCTGACTTATTTCCCATTTCATCCGATTATAGACTCGTATAAAACGCTAAAGATAGATTTGTTGGAGGGTTTTATCTGCTTCCACGAGCCACGACCACCATTAAACTTACTTCCTTTGCAAGATTTACTGAGCCAAGTCTGATCTAGCGTCTGTCCTATTCTTTAAGGAAGACCCTCGCTGAATAAACGCCCGCTCGGTGCTTTTTATACACCCACAGTACTTACTCCCTCAGGTTTATTATTCATGCAGCAGGTGTGCATAGAGATGATAAATGGGCCAATTATTGAAGATACACGAGGGAAAACAATCATGTACACGTTAAACGTGAAGTGAGTTACGCCTGGGTGTTTGCAAAAACGTCCTCTCACCTAAAATCGTTATATTAATAAATTTGAAAAAAAATTCAATTTAAATTTCAACTTTTTAACTCTAATTTCAGATTTATGTAAGCTGGTCAGCTGGCCGTTTTTGCTTTGAGAATTCCCATCAAAATGTCAGAAAATCCTGTTCACTAAAGGTCAATCCAAATTGACGTTGAGAAACTGGAAAAGGTACATGATTGTCAAAAGCTATTCGTTCGCCCTATCAAGGTCCATCTTGTCTATCTAGTTATATGCAGACGGTGCCGACCTATTTTCCGTTCCTTTAAATTCAACTCTCTCAGCGCGGTGAAGGAAACCTTCGTGGAGGGAAGAAGGTCGTGAAACCCCTTTGACGGATTTCAAAGGGACGGAAGTTCTAAAGTGAATCCGATGCAATTCTGCATTGAAATGGCTGGCCCATTCAATAGAATATATCCAGTGGCTGCTCCGGAAGGTAGTTTTGCGAGTCTTCCGCTCATCAGACACAAGGAAAGGTGAATCGGTCATTCTTTTTTCTGCTCATGTCTTCTTCTTTCTCTAGTTGCCTCCCTTTTCTTCGTATCTATTTCTTTCTTATCCAGATCCCTCGTGATGTTTTTGCCTTCCTTCCTTCTAGTCATTGCCCTAAATTTTTTTTTGTTTCGTTATTTTTCCACCCTCCCATCATGTCCTTACAAGTCTACAAGGAGGATACGTTATTTGACGAGACGTTCTGGTCGGACGAATCCAAGACTTCCTGTCGCAATAAAATAGCCTTTTGGCCAACGACCCGAATGAAGTATTTTTCGGTTGCCTCGCAGTCACATGAAAAGAGGTAAGTCTAGCTGGAGTCGTACTGGTAGAGCGCCTAGTTCAAAATCTCTTCTGCACGGCTTCGGTAAAGAAAGGTATGTAAGTTAGAGAGAAGTTGACAATATGCGAGAAGATAAGAGCTAGTGATGGAAGATAGAATTCGCAATTGTCGGAAGACGGCCTGAGTGACATATCTCTGATGCTGTGATCTTGAGATCCAGGCATCCAATATAAAGTTGAATGACGAGAGAACAAAAACGTCCTTTCATTTTGTCCATCACTTACTTGCTAGCTCGATATCAATCATTACGAGTTGCTACTACGCCGTCATGCTCAATGTTGTGGGAAAATACCAGATCAGACCCATAAAATAAGGCGAAGCCCGTAAAATACATAGCATAGCCAATATTAGACATTTCTGACTATCTCAAGATCCACAATTACCTCTCATCATAGGACTTTCAGGGCGTACAAACTCACGGGCAAACGTCGCCTTCTGAAGAAAATTGTTCGGTCGAAGAATGTTGTTTTTAGATTTCTCGTTGTGATAAAACAATACAAAACGGATTCGGCGGATCACGGAATCCATTTACCCACGGTTGAAAGTCTCCGGTGTTGAAAAAAAATCTGCAAATTCTTACACACGGGTTGGTTATTCCTCGAATGGGGGAAACGGTGGATGTGGCGGGTCCCGGACCCATTCCAATCGATTCAGGGTCCAAAATTTAGTGGCAATGATATCCCACACGCTATTCACCCCAGTCCAGGTTACACCATGGCGCAAGTGGCTAGCGCGTTCGGCAGTAACCGGAAGGTACTCAGTTCGAACCCAGGTGGTCATATGGTTTTTTTTTTTACCCATAAATTGACCAATTACTTCTTCCAGTGGGTGCCAATCGTTCTGGGACCAATTTATTTGGACTCAGCGTCCAAAATTTAGTGGAAAATGACACCCTACTCGCCTAGATCGCCCAAAATCTCGAAAATCCATTTTTCAAAAAACACATTTTGACCCCTACCCCCGCCAAATTTGGTCCGATCGGGCTGAAAAGTTTCGAGGACCCGTCTCGGCAGGGAACAGACCCCTGACCAAAATTTCAGATTTTTAGAAAATTTTCTACTACCAAAAAGGGCGCGGACGATGGACGGCGTACGGCGTACGGCGTACGGCGTACGGCGTACGGCGTACGGGGTACGGCGTACGGCGTACGGCGTACGGCGGACGGACATCGACCTTTTTTGATCAGGACATCATGAAACGTCCAGAAAAAAATTTTGAGCCAAATCGGAGAGGTTGACCATTATCATGAAAACATAGGTTGATTATTCGAGGAATAACCAACCAAAATCCAGAAGTTGGAATTACAGAGGAACCCGCTTAGAGAGCTCAATACACCTATTCATTTGGCTACGTGCTGACTGTATGATTAAGTTAGTTACATTTAATCAGCGGTAACTGACTAATGGGTGAGACTCCCAACCGCTCATTACATGCAGGCCGATACTAATTTTCAAGGTGAAACAGTCAGAGGGTCCCATGATAAGTGGTTACGGGTTGAATCCTTTTTCTTTTCATACCTGATCGTGCGTTATCCGGTATTGTTCCTCCGTCATGAGATGAGTAGGTATTGTAGGTAGAACGAGATCCGAGTGAACCCCGTTCTTGGTTGGTCATTCCTTGAATAATCAACCTATGTTTTCATGCAGAAAGTCAATCTCTCCGATTCGGCCCAAAAAGTTTTTCTGGGCGTTTCAAGGTGTCTAGATAAGCAAAAAATGTCCGTCCGCCGTCCAGGCCGATTTTGGTAGTAGTCAATTTTCTAAAAATCTGAAATTCAGGTCAGGGACCCGTTTCCGGTTCTTGTTGGTCCTCAAAACGTTGGGTATCTGTCTCTTTTACATACGGATTCAAACCACATCGATCAACTCTTGTCATTCCAAGTATTAAAAAACAATTGAAAATATTTCAAACAGGGGGTTGTTGACACAAACTCAAATTTCAACATATTTTTTAGTGTGCAGTCAAAAGTCAAAATATCCGCCGTAGAATGCTCCAAAAAATAAGAGATCTCACGTACTGACTCCGTTCGGGCGCTACTTAGTGCTTAACTGCCTAACTAGCTTAAATGAAGGCAGAATATGGATGAAAAATGGGTATTTGATAATGGGTTTTGGAGATGGTTTGGGGATCTTAGGGAGTATTATTAGGAGGATTAGGACATAATATTGTCCAGGAGACTTTGTAGAATGAAGCGGTTTCGCACAAAAAAGAGGGAAATGGGAAACTACTGAAATACTGGGGAATGGGAAGGAGGGAAACTACTGTGGAATAATCTGCACCGTTTCCCCGGCGTTCTTTCATTTACGATGGCTACCTTGGCCGAGGAATGTTTATCTCAGGTTGACCACTTTCTTTTGGCCAACTAGGTGCAGATTTTAACAAATATTAATAATAACCTTAAAATTATTCTGTTCACGATGCATTCTTCATGCACGAGGACTCACGTTTGTAATCCGCTTAGTAATATTGTACCATGAAGCGTAGGCTGTTTGTCATACGCAATAGCGTTATACGTATTATTGTTATGATTTGCATTCAATCTAGGAAATTGCTGAAACGTTGGCTATTATTATCATCCCTAATATGTCGCAATTCACTTGAAGCTGCTGACTGCGGTTTTTGAGTAAGAAACAAAGATTTCCTATTCTCTCCTACCCTCAACCGATTAGAGTTCAATCCTCACACTGCTACCAACTTAGGAATCATAATTTTCTATTCACGCTTGAGTTAAAATTCAATTTATCCTAGAAACGTTGAGCGGAGGGAATTTTAGACTATTCAACTGTTATCACTCACAGAACCCTTTAAAATAAATTGATTCAAATGTCCTGCAGGCAACGCTCGCGGCTTCCAGGAAATTATTCAGAGCCCAAAGATCCACGCCCTTCATCTACGAGAACAAGGGGAAGCGTGCCCTTCAAGAGAAAGAATCTACCACGGATGATCGCTCAGCTGAAACAGCACGTGTGTACTCATAGGAAGGGTGCGCTGACGTGGCCATTAAAATATCATTTAAATATCGAGGAGATCAATAAAAGAGCTAGGCGTGCTCGTTGTTCAGAGAGACGAATTTTGACAAGAGGATCTCTTACTGGAGAGGAATATAGGACTGAACATTGCGTTGGGTGAACTTGAAGAGCGACATGGACTGAATTGGTGCTTTTGTGGGGAATCAGGTTACGGTTGAAACGAGACCGGCAGCCATTGCTTGTGGAGTAGCTTTGCTCTTTGCTGGGATCCTATTATGTATGCAAATGTAATAGCCCGTTTCGAGTCTTTGAAGAGGCAAAGTCACCGCTCAAGTTTGACGACGCTCAATCGGTCCTCAAGTGGTGCTGAATTACCACAGTTGACCCTTAGCTTGCGGGTTTCTGAATTGAATTGGCTCTAGTGCCAAACCGTACAGTTTGAATAGGTGATAGGTATGATGGTGGCTCGTGATCAGGAGAAATTGGAGTCCGCGGGAGCGGTCTGATCTTTCCAATAATATCCAACGCGTTTGATCAACCGAGCCCACTGCAAAGGAAAGCCAGAAGCTCCGCGCATTTCACGTTACACCGACTGCGGGTATAATCGAGTTGGTTATCCGCGCGGATCTGATGCGTAATGTCTTTTATGGAAACAACCCAGCAGACCGTGCAACCTTTCAGATCAGCTATGAGGCAAATCATGTGCAATATAGACCGTCCTATAAACCCCTCTTTCCGTCCGAATGAGCTCAGGCTTCAACATCAACGAGCTCACAAAGGCTGCCATTTCTGAATGAGGGATCCTGCTCGTACTACAATATTCACCGGGATATCGTGCCACTGTTAGGTGAGGGAGTGGCAAAGAATAGCCCCTGTCTGATCAATATCGTACCAGCCCCTTGTTGAAGATGGAAACTATTTAATGATCTGATTTTGGTGGAAATGTGTTCTAATTTTATTTGCACCCCATCGGCATCGCATAATTTTCCATTAAAAAAGAGTTTCAAAAGTGAGAAAGTAGGAAATTACGGTATTATGTCTACACTCATTACTACAATCGTCCAAGCTCAATTATATCATTGATTAGAGGTCATTCTACAGTAACCTGTTCCGTCTAACCAGACATAATTCACAAGATCACTGGTGGATGAGTCAAGATGCGTTTTGAGACTCCTTGTCTGACACTCTGAGACCTCTTTCCTCTGATCCCTCATCCTCAACTGACTTGTGTTGCAGCATTTTAGTCCAAGTGTGTTTTTGGTCCAATTACCTGATATCTCACATCCTTCTTGAGATTCATTACAATATACTAGCGTTTGAGACACAAAGACGCACGTGGACCTCATATTTGAGACTCTGAGACCTCTTATCCTTCTCTGAGATTCGATTCAATGTGCCACTGAGGCACGTTATAGCGATGATACGAAACTGACACTACTTACTTTCTCTTATCTCGTGGCCTACGTGCGATTTTTTTTTTTTCAATGATTGGGCTTGTCCCGTTTATATATAATAAATAAATAGACACTCCCGATCAAACTTTTAACTTGCCTTAAAAATGTTCACTTCTGAAATGGCAGGCTGTGGGAAGCCGCAAGTAATCAGAGGGCAGGGAATTTCATTACCCAGTTAGTAGATATTGAACAAGCGCGCTTCGTCTGCGTCGTCTTTTTTACCTACCTACTAGGTTTTTCTTCGGGGTTTCTGTTTCTATAGAACATCGAACCAACTAATCACGCAGCTCTTTCACAGCAACTGATTTCTCCTGTTGAGGCTGCTCAGGCGAATATTTGAGTCCCGGTTTTCTCAATATTCCCAATCAAGAGCTCAATGATGGACAATACGAGCAAAATGAAGCCTTTCGTGCTCGCTAGATGAGCGTGGACCCGTAGGTTTTTCTTCGACCTATTTCAAAGTTCGGTTTTCTAAGAAGGAAAAGTGGTTGCTGCAAGGACACAAAAGGGCGTAATTGCTTTGTGACTCGGTGTTTCCGCTCTCCTGGGAACGACAGTCCATCGGTTCAATTGCTCCAGCCAGAGATCCAGCGAGAAGGTAGAAGAGGCTTCCGGTATTTAAAAATCGTTTACCTCACACGAATCGATATTCGATTTTTTCCCTCGCGCACCTTATCTCGCAAGCAGACAGAGATGGTTCACGTAATTTTCCCTCATTACGTCACAACGAACCGACTGTGCTTGAACGGTATGAAAAGGGCCCATCGATTGGATTGGGCTGTGTGTGAGCTGTCCTCACTTACTTCGAAGGACTTACTTTCGTTTTTTCCGTACTTCAAAAAACTACTGCAAATAAGCTCCTGATGGGTTATTCTCCCTATTATAGAGACTAATCATTACAGAATCGCCAAGAGTATAGCCAATGAAATTGAAACAATACAATTTGACACCCCCCTCCCCCTCCACCGAAAAAAGCTTTTTTTCACAACTTTAAGCAAATATTATCAAATTGTTAGGGTTCCTCATGATTGATGACCTTGATTTGGTGTTAGAAGGAAAGTTTCATTTAATTTGCTCAATCTGAGGTATGAACACTTCAGGATGCGACCTAGGGTTTCGGGTGAAGCTGAGGCCTCCTTTCCGAGAAGCCAGGAGTATAACTAGCTGAGACATGTCCGAGCCCTAAGTAAATAACCCTTATTTGGTGCCTTAATGCATAATTTATTTTATCCTGGTCCCTCTCGGAACCCACACGTTCCAGCGTTCACAGTTGAAGTAACTCACCTCAGGGCTAGTGGCCTATGTTTATAGAAAGCTCAATCACGGCTCGTGAATTTAAATCACTATGGAGGCTTCTGAGAGCGAACGCCTCCTCCCTTTTCCTTCGGGAAAGTTGGGGAAGGAGCTCAAATTGAATTCCCCCGGCACGAATAGTATTTCGGAAGTGAGGGTCGACTCTTCGAAAAGGGACGAGATAGGAAGGGCTCCGATAGGGCCAGTCTGATAATGGACAGTGAACTATGCCCTTAAGATACTGCCTAAAGTATTGCTCCCCCGGCCAAACAGATGCCCTCATCTTAATCTTATAAAGGATCGTTATTGCCACTCTGCCACGTGTCAACTCGATAATGTTCGGAAGCATTGGATCGTGGAAAGAAAAAACCCACTTAGAAACCCGGGATCGCTGTAGAAGACCAAAGAGCGTCGGAGCTTGATTAAAACCCTTTCGAGTTGGCTTATCAGCAGTTAAAGAGGCGATAAAGTACGTTGACGGCCGTAAACATCGTCACTACAACTCCATGCAACACCTTATCTTGGGCGTCAATGGCTACTTAGCCATAAAAAATGCAGCCGATGGCTTATTATTCCCAGTTACGTCGTGTATTTCAGGAGAACAAGATGAATAGTGGACACTGGGGTGAAAAGGAACTTGATACTGTAACATTTACAGGTAGTTGGGGGCAAGTTAGTAGCGTTTTCTCATCTGCAAGGTGGACCGGAATTGTAAGGCCAGACTTCATTAGGGTTCGTAGATTTCTCTGGATAATACGAACAGGAAATTCAGAGACGCTCCAAAACCCTTGAATTTTCTCTGGGCAATAGGATTAGGATAACAGGAGTTGATTACTATCCAGCAGAAATCCAGTTTGGGGTTCTACAACAGGACAAAAGTTGAATCAGTCGCGGTGGAAGACATAAATATTTGTAATTGCCCTCGTAAATTCAGGCTATTTTGGATCATTCGGACAGCTTCTGTGAATAACACGTCCGCCACGTGCTCGTACGGGTCTCGCCTGCCATTGTGGTAATGACAAGATTTCAATTGTAAAATCAGCATCGGTCACCGCCGAGACGAATGCAGCGTTTCGTCCCCGCGCTCAGTGAACATTTCATTGTCACAACGATGTTCATGCGACGGGTGTTTTGTGTTCGGGTCACGTGACCTTTTCCTCTCCAATGAACCACGACTTCCCATCCTGAAGGTCTGTTCCACGGTCTAGAATGAGAAGGCTTTCCAGTTCCCACCCTTCGTGAAGCGCTTTAGACTCAAATGGGAAAAGTCAAATTACAGAGTGTAACGGTTTTTTTCCTCCGTTTTTTCGCCTACTCCATCCACCCCCTACCTCATCTCACATCCCAGCTTCCAGCTTTGCGGTTGGAAAAGGGATGCTGAGTCCGTACAGAGTTTTCGCCTTCGCCCCACGTACAACACTAAATGGTCTTTTTTGAATGTGCCGTTCTCCCATTCGCACGTGACAATATTCTTCGATCAATACACGAGCTTGATCAGGTGGGTACAAGGCGTGTGGAGGCAACACGGAAATGCTTGCTGATTGAGTGTCTTCTACCGATCAGAATTGATTGTTGCGTAAATTATATTTCCAGAGATGAGATCTTTTGGAAGCAGCCTTCTCCAAGTGTACTACATTTATTCTTAAGGGTATGAATAAAAAATTGCATAATTGTTCCCACAAATCCCTATAGCCTCTCAGAAAAATCAAGGTAAGTATTTCAGGTACTTCAGAATATGCAACTGTCAAGTTAATCTGATTATAACTACAGCGGTTGACTCAAACGCCTTCGTTCATTCATCATTCATGAATTCTTCCAACATTCCCAACAAACTACGACGACAGTACTGGGACGGTCAGGGACAATGGCTGTGGAAAAGCGGCAATTGACGAGTGAGAGCTTTTCCCCAAAAACTGCGCGGTTGGCGGGACAATAAGCCGGTTCCGCCATTGATGCGGAAGAAAAGCCGCGACATCAAAAATGTCACGTGGAAGTCCACCCCAGTGAGCAGTATTGGTCGGAGTGAATTGCAAACAATCCCCCCTATCAAGGGAAAACCGCAGAAAAGGCTTCGAGAGAGCGCGACGCATGGGAAAGAGCTTTTACTGCCTGATGAACGGGATTCGGGTCCCGCAAGCTGTAACTTGTGCACGGTGGTCAAAACCCATACATTTTCGAAAATCGACAGGGTCCGCGGTTGACCGAGTTGTAAATCCTGAGAGACGGGCGAAGAGACCGGAGCGAGAATTAAAAACAATTTTATAAGCATTTCACCCCGGGGGCGATGGCAGCTTGCTTTATGAGAGCTCTGCTTGTGTTTTAGTGCTGTTGTCCGGGAGTCCGTAGACAGTTTCGTGGTTTTTCGCATGTAAAGTATGAAAAAGAGGAAAAAAAAGTAACTTCGGTCGGAGCCAATAAACCTCCGTGATTTTATTTCGAGGGGTTGGTGGGTTAGAAAGGGGTTGACAGCCGTCCGACTCTTTCTCTTTCTCTTCCGCTCGGCTCGATACGCATCTTGTGGCTCTGGGTCGAATTACTGAGTCTCAGCACTTTGAAAACTCCCATATCGCAAACTTATTTTATCGTCTGTGTACGAGGATAAATCCCGTGGGTCCGTCCTTTGTTTGGACTTGGAGACTAAGTTCGGTTTCAGTCAAACAAAGTCAAAACACTGGAAACTAATGGAAGTTCCTCTTAATCATCTAAGTCACTGAACGAGTGAGTCAATATCAGTAATATTGTGATCAAATTTGTGCAGTGATTAGGCCATAAATTTACAACAGTAACCAAAAAAATAAAAATAAAAATAATAAAATAATAATAATAATAAAATAAAACGAGAAAAATGGCAGTTTTGTGATTATTTTACGTCTGTTATAAGCACTTGGTTCCTTGCAACAAACAACTTAGATAGTCAGATAGATTTGGAAAGGGCACTGACTCTTTGATCTTGTGGTTAATTGTAAGCGGGGAGGTATTTATCAGCCTCGGGTCTTTCCAGGTCGGTGGGAGGAAGCAAAGGGTCAATTCGCGTCTGAAACAGATTGCTTCCCCGTCCCTTTGATGAATGGTCAAACGGGGGTCAAAACGAAGACAAGACGTTTGCAGGCGGCAGGACGAGGCTTTCAAAGGTTTTGGTTGACTAATTTCGAACGACCGTTCGGTCTGATGTCGCAGTTGATGGTTCAATTGCAATTGAATGACAGATTAGCTGTATTGTTATATACCTAGGTACCTCCCGGAGTAAGATTCAGTTTCTCTACACAAATTTCGGTTCACTCTCACTTTTCTACATCTCGCATTTGAGCTATTTAGAAAGGGAGAATGTAGGAAGAATGAAGGGAGTATGACAGGGGTAGTCATGAGCAGGAATTCGTTGACTTGTGACGTCACAGAAACGAGAGAACTGGCTGTATTCAACTTAAAAAATAATGGGAGTTGATAGTTCAATTTCGTGACTGACAGAATAACTAATCACCTCAAGGGGTAGGTTCCGGATTTTTCTATGGGATTTACGATACCCCACTTTGTAATCGGGAATACGTTACATATTTTCAAAATTGGAAATCATGTCACAAGCCTACAGCTAAAGAACAATAAACGGGCTTAGTAATAACAATGAGACGAAATAGGGATATGCTTATTATTCAAAAACATAAAACTGTTGACTTTTGTAGTCATATCATGGTTTTTAATGTTCTAGCCACCATGTTGATGTCTCCAGGCCAGCCTAACCTTCCTATCGTGTGACGGCAATGACTTTTTCTTGCCAATCTGTCAAAGTCGACTTTTAGCACTCAACTCCTACTTCAATTTCGTCAGATGCGATTGATTCGTTTTGAATGAATTCAAAGTTCACTAGACACTATACATACAAATCAGCAATCTATTCAGTCACAATCAGTTATTCTTCGATCGTCTGGCACTTCATGGCGGGAGTTTCAACTTCGAGGATACTTTGCCTAAATGCATTACGCCCCGAAAAACTTTTTCAACCCTCCCGTCGTTGCTTGTGTAAATATTCTCCCGAAAAAAGGGGAAGGGCGTGAAAGAGTTTGATTGTGATTATAAAAGGACGCCTCCATGAGTCTGAGGAAGTTTTTGAAGGAATCCTAAATATGATTAGAGTTTGTCGGAGGAAAAGGGCGATATATTTCTTTCTCGTCACGTTTCCTTTTATTTACTTTAAGTCCTTGGGAACGTCCAGAATTACGTATATATACCCGCCTTAAAGCCCCCCATCCTTTTCTGGACTTCCCTCGGCTCTTCTTTGCCTGATGAAGGGAGAGCGCACTTTGGAGGGGAACTTTAGTTGGTTATGCATGAAACTTTTTGCTCTTTAGGAACATGGCGCTTGAAAGTTGTTTAGAGTGGTAGATCTCACAGCAATAGAATCGCTTCGAGAAATCCTCTCTGCTTCATCGCTACAAAATCAATATAAAATACATGTTTCCTAAAGGAGGTGTTATGCTATGCGAAAGGAAAACCAAAATAATACATAATAATAATACGTGCGTAACTTTTCCAAACGCCTAATTACCGTCGTTCTGAACGAATAAATCAACAAAAATGGAAACCTGAACAATACTTTAATAATTTTTCAATTCATGGTCACCCCGGTAAGAGAAAACCGTAATCACCACACTTTTTTCGTTCGAATTGCCTCAAAACGTAGGGTCACTGTGAACATTGGCTCCTCAAAAAGATTAGTGGCAGAATGAAATTTCGCAAAAGAACCCACGAATCCAATTAGAAACATTTTCACCAATCAATCGTTTTCGCCGGAAAACTTGAAGGATGCGTTTTTTTTTTTTAGCTCCAGGATTCCGTTTAAAGGAAAGTACAATTTCCCGACAGTTTATTGCCAAACAACTCTTTTCCTCAGGGCTGTGGGACTTGTTTTTTCAAAAAAAGTTCTACGTTTCGCTTCAGTTGTATTTTTGAACAACGGATTCATCCATCCCCCAATAACTACCCAAAAGGCCCACATCCTGCAATCAAACAAATGTCGGTTTTCCTCCTTCGGCTCCCTTGAGAGTTGAAATACTGACAAAATTTTTTTTTTTTTTACCCGCTAGTCCCGAGCTGATTCCCAACCCTGAGGCTGGATCAGAAGAAATGAGCTTGAGTAAGGGATAAGCCGTGACGTACGTAAAAAAGAGGTGAATAAATTTGTCAACCCAAATCCCTTTCACTGGGTAACACGAACGTTGGAAACTGGAGCCGACCTCGTTCGAGGGAGTTTTCTCATGTTTTCAATGCGATGATATAAATAAATCGTTGTGTACTTTTGTCATTTCTTAATACAATTTTAATCGTATTTTCGCCTTATTTCGTAAATTTCCGTAGACCGTATTAGGGATACCCTACGAGTGTGTTTTAGAGATGTTCACCTCCAAGTTAGCTGGCTGCCAACCGTTCTGGGACCCTTTTCTTTGGAACTCAGCGTCCCAAATTTGAGGAAAATGATAGCCCACACCCCTAGATTGCAAAATATCTCAAAAATCCATTTTTCGAAATACACATTTAGGCCCCTACCCCACCCACATTTGGTCCCATCGGGTTGAAAAGTTTCGAGGACCAGCTAGAGCCGGAAACGGGAACCTGATTTCAGATTTTTAGAAAATTGTCTACCACCAAAATCGGTGTGGACGCCGGACGGCGTACGGTGGACGGACATTTGCTAATTTTGATCTAGACACCTTGAAACGTACAGAAAAAATTTTTGGGCCGAATCGGAGAGATTGACTTTTTGCATGAAAACATAGGTTGATTATTCAAGGAATAATAACCAACCAAACCAAAGCCTCTCTCGTGGCAAAAGTTATACGTTGCTGAGTAACGGATACGGATTTGACCCGAGCATAACGAGCATCTTTTGCGGACGTCCATATTGTATACAATCCTGGGAAAATGAACCGGTCCCTAAGTTTGGATGCACGCATACGTACACACACCATGTAGATTTATATTCATTTTATCTTTCCACTGGACGTAGATTTTTACTTTTGAACCTTTGAGTTGAAGGTCCATTTGGGAAACCTCAAACACCACGTTATAGTGAACCCACTTGAAATTCCATTTGCAAGTATACAATTTGACAGAGACGAAAAAGACAACAAAAAAGGGAGATTCTAGAAGTGAATTCACGTATGCAAATCAGGAGTTGTCATGCCTTTGAAGTTGGGTTTCCGCAAGGGCTAAACATCGCCAAGAGTCTTGTAACCCTCGCTAGTAGCTCCAGCAGTAATGCATGTAAACAAAGTTTGTCTCTTTCTCAGCCTTCCCAGCCCACCTTTGTGCTGCCCTTAGCCTGGCAACTTCCTGAAACATTTATGCGCCTCCACGGTTTCAAGCGTAGCTTTGTAGTTGCTGGGGAATTAGCGTTTAACCTCCACGCCATACGCGGAGAGAACTTCCCTAGGCGTATAAGCTTTGAGGGGACTTGAACAATCGATTCGCTCAACTTTTGACCACGCTCATTCGCCCAGGGCACTGAAATTATCGCGAATAACGAGGGAAATTGAAAAACACGATCGAAGCTGTAAAAACTGAACTTCATGACTCCAAGTAAGTTGAACTACCATTTTTAATTATTACATATTGAAAAGGAAAATACGTTTCATTGATTGTACATAATTAGAATCGCTCACCATACTCAGCAAAAAGTTATTTTCTGGGTGAATAACCAAAAAATTAGCTATGTACATTCTTGGCATTAAATCGCCTATAAGCGGTTAACTGAAAAATGTGGATAGCATTCAGCGTCAAAGAAAGTTTCAAATTCATGTGCATTCATACTCTCAGGTTCGTTCGATTCTGATCCCTGATGAATTTTGCTCAGTCTGGGAAGACGATTTCTTCATTTGTTTCTACAATTTAATGACATATTTGGGTCGAATGGGGTTCCACGACCAGAACAGCTACGTGTGAATCATATTTTGAGAGGATCAATGGTCAAGTACCGAAGTGATGTAGGAATACTTCAAGTTCAAGTACTTATAGTGCAGAAAGTACGACGTTAGGCGTTCATTCAATAGGTATGTGTACCAAAACGCACGTCAATTACGGCGTTGGCAAATGACAATAT
This sequence comes from Cyrtorhinus lividipennis, assembly GCA_019603395.1. Lineage (NCBI taxonomy): Eukaryota > Metazoa > Arthropoda > Insecta > Hemiptera > Miridae > Cyrtorhinus > Cyrtorhinus lividipennis. Next base: position 12,805,779 of record CM034005.1, read on the forward strand.
CACTGGCATGACGCGGAAATTATTTTTTAATCGATCCTCTTCCGTGATATTATCCTCACCCTACACGAGATCCCCATTACGCCTTCATAAATTGCCCTCTCACCCATTACACGTCTTATCAATTATTCCAAAATTTAACAGCATGTTGCCATGTTGTGGCTGAGGCTAATGGACCGTGACCTGTGAGAAATAGCTTTACTCGCTCCCTTTCTCCCGTACAGCACCTCCATACCCCCTATCCCGACTTCCATCCGTCAATCCTCCGTGTAACGATCTTTCTACACGTCAAACGTATTTTGCTCTCAGCGAGATTTCTCGCTCTGCTAACAAAGACCCTCTACGAAACAATGACTGGAACTGTTGACGTAAAATACCTTGGACGATAGTTCAGGCACCTGCGAATGAACGGGGAATCGTGGATTCTGCTGTAGGGAATGTGAAATGGCATGAAATAGCAGGTAAAATTCCAATCAGTTCGTCATCATTCGGTCTGGAGGGTCGTTTTCTAATCTAACCTTCTCCTGCCCAAGAGAAGCCTTCAAAACTGACAATCTGAACCAAATCTTGAAATTTCTATAGTCACACTGACTCAATCGGAATTTTCGTTGAGTTCTACTTTTTTCCGCGCTACAAAAACCCACCTGCCAAGGGGACAGTTTCGGCTCGGCTCACTCTTTCCCGATCACTTGCCGTGCGCAACGGATGAAGAAAGATAAATCTACCCAGCCAGGCAAATCATTTGAGCCGGGGCTCCGAAAGCGTTTGTGGCTTCAGGCCTTTGTCTTTACGCCCGAGTGGTGTTCACCGAACGCTGTGACTCACTCACTGCGCTACAGAGAGACGAACCTTTGAGCCGACCGCTTCGAAAACTGAATCTGTGAACGCGAATTGGAGGTAGGAGGGATTTCGCTTGAGCGGGTTATTCGACAAAATGTCCCAGTGAGAAACATCTCGTTCGAAAATTGCGTATTAAAATGTTGCTCCACGTGAAAAGCAGGTTCGTTGTTATTTAAGCAATGTTGTGGTCAGTCCTATACATGAAATTTACAATACGTTTCAAAGAAATTCCGGAGGAATCTATCAAAAGAGTAATGCTGGACTGATTAAATCAACTGTGGATAGAGATGAGGAAGGCGAATCATCATGCAGAAAGGATTCAAACTCCCCCCCACAGGTACAGCGAAGGTTTACCTATGCAAAAACAGAATCTAAATCACTCACCACGGCTGTTTTGTGATGAACACGTCACTATTCAAAAAGAACGACGCACAGTGAGACCTTGAAAGTGCTATGATTAGAGATATCGATAATGCCATCGATAATGCACCCATGCAGAAGGTATTCAAACCCCCCGCTCGCAGGCACAGCGAAGGTTTAGTCGCAGATATGTAGTATAAATAGTTGAAATCTAACTGTCCAAAGTTGAAGTTCATTTGTGAAATGAGTTAATTTATCTATCAAAAGTTGAAATCATATTGTCGAATTTTGAACCCTTTTGGTCAAAGTTTAAATTTATCTGTCAAAAGTTCAAATGTCGAATATTTGTCCAAAGTTTAACTTAACGTGTCTACTTACATTTTAATGCATTCCAAATCTTAGCTGTGGTACAATCAACGTATAATCATCATCATGACCTAGCAAACGGTTAATACTCACAGTTTTTCAACAAGCTGTTAACCACCTAATAAGGTAACAGGATCAAGTCAACACTCCTAGACACAGAAGATCTGCTCAGAAGACTGAAGAGGACACGAACTAGTACAGATAATGTGAACAAATCTAGCAGCAATTGCAACAATTAAAACCCAAATAACAAAAAATAAATAAAATAACTTAAGCCATTCCTTGATAAAACTTGTTAACTTGAACAGGTCAAACTTAAAGTAGGCTTGTATTCTAAATTAGAATCTAGAAAACTTGAGTTCAATTAAATTAGAACCTGTTGAATAATTGATAACAAATCTTTCAAACTGGTCTTTATGACCACGTGTGGAAAATGAGAACTGGGGAAACAAATCTCCGTTGCTGTCTCACCCTCATTGAACACACCTGTGACGACGAGGAACATCACGAAGACCACCTAGTTTATTACTCGAAGGAATAAAATTCAATTCCGGTACAAACGCCAGTCCAACTTCGTGAAACATTTTTCTCTCTGTTGTTTGGGACAACTTTTCATCTATTCCGATAGGAAGGAGGTCGACAAAAAAACTGTAGAAGCGACTTCGTGGGGCTGAAATGGGATTTCTTGGGGAAATGTAGCGACGTAAATAGCATTCTCGAGCCATTATTTACCTAATCAGGTTTTCTAACTCCTTTCCTCCGACCAACTATCTCATTACGATGTTTTCAGCCCCGAGGGTTAGAAGTAATACAATTATTTTGATTCTTTTCGTTTTCTCCCCCCTTTTCGCGTAGGATACCACGAAATCTAAATCACTATAGTGTTTCAAACCATTGCATTAGTTCTTGCAGAGCGCCACAAAGTCGAGATTTAATTTTTTTTTTTTTTCAAATAAATTGCGCCAGGCTTAAGAGGCTAAGTAATTAAAGCTCTAGCAGTAGATCAATCACCTGTGTCTTGGTTGGTTATTTCATCCAGGTAATTTTATTCACAAATCACTGCTGAAATTTGTCTGAAAATGTGGATAAAATATGCAATTTAGTTTGTGTAGCGTGTTGAAACGAATATTGACGAACCTAGAGGCTCGATCGCGGACTATTATCAAAAAAGACAAAACGGGCTCTTCTTTTTGGATCACGAACCTATTGTACGGTGATATAATAGGTCTCATCGCACCGCCTTATACCATCTAATTACTCTGTGGTGTTGTTCAGCTCATGTATCGACCGTCGGGGCCGTCAATTCAGTTAATGACGGAAGTGAAGGTGTTTTTGCGTATTCTGCTGGGAAATGAGTGAAATTTTATCTTAACATTGTCCGTTTGCTTTTATTGAAATAGCTGGGGAAAAGGATTCTCGACGATGAAGAAAAATCCGGATTAACGAGAAAATTCAGCGGTGCGAATATTTTAACGTGCTGGAACTGAAGAAAGTATTCCGCTTGTTTATGTTGAGGACTCTAAAAAAAAAAAATGTTGACGAGGGATCGGTTCGTCAAAGGGTCGTAGAGGACAAAAGACACGACTTCTTGTAACGTTCTAACGAACTACTGCCTTCTAGAAGAGAAAAGAATGTCGGTACCGGGAATGAAAGGAGGAAAAATGGTTTTTTTCGGAACGAGAGCACGATTAGTAAGAAACCACTGCTCCAATGAAGGCCGTCATCCGTAGATATAAACAATAAGTCGTCATTCGTTAACCGAAAAGTTGTTACCACAATTTTGTTATGCTCGATGGATTATACATAATTTTCAACGTTTTCCAATACGGCCGCTCATTTCCTGTTTCGGTTTTGTCTCTACCCAGTCATTTTACGTTGAAGTTGTTCTTTTCTTCCAAATTCCTCCAATTGTATTAACAATTATTACCTATATTATAATGACAGGTTATTAATGGGCTCAGCTCTCTCAATTCTTTCTCTTCTATTTCCTCTATTAGAGCGATATTAATTTTCTAAAAACATCTCTAAATGTGTGGTGGTGATTCATTTTTCTATAATTAGCCTCACGCTCCTTGGAATACACAAAGCACATGGTTATTTTTCTCATCTTGAATCAGCTCCTGTTGGGGACATCTTAACTGGTCCTGCCGTTGTGGGATAGCGCGAATAACAGGAAAACTGGAGTTTCATACCTAGCAATTACTCCTGATGACTCCCTCTTTAGACCGCAGTGACTGTTCTGAAGGCAACCGTATAATGCGGACGTAGATTAGCCAATATTCATAGCTCAAACCAGGTGACCTACTTGCTACCTGATGCGAACGTGTAGCCGGAAAATAAAGAACGCTTTTGCACCGTATACGTGGAGAAAATATCGAGTGAGTATTTTCCACTAAGCGATTTTCATCCTGGAGTAGTTTATGCAAAATGCAGCACAATTGAGCACGTAATGTATCATGAAAATAGCTTCCGCACATTGCAGTGACTCGAATGGCACTTCCGGGGGTATATTTGTAGTGTTTATCAGTCCGGCGGAATGTCATTCGGAACTCAGGGCCTCTCAGTATTGAATTCACTATAGTTTTACTAACATTATTGTTTTAGGTTTTTGCGGTTTTTTTAATTGACGAAAAAGCCACTAAAGGCATCTGGAAGAGGGTTTGATTAATAGAATTTTTTCGAACAATTAAATCTCATCTTTAAAACTTCGTAAATCTGTGTTCGTGTTACTTTGACTTGAGGGACTGGTCAGCGGAGTTCAACATTGATTTCGAAAGTTCACTTCATATTCGCTGAGTATCTCTTCCACCTGTATTAGTTACTGCAGGGTTTCCCATTCACTTTTAATTCTAGGGATGGAAGAAGGTCATTGTGCTCGGTCTATAGGGGCCACCCTTGTCTCGTGGACTAGTGCAGTTCTTCCCTTCATCACCAGCCTTTCACATGGATTGAAAACCCACTGCCTTCCAATTTACAGGAATCTGCCCTCGTCTCCCTTTTCCATTTGATGAAACCCCCCGCGCCTCTCTCTGTCTGCGGGAGAGTTTACCAAACTTTTATTTTTCCTTTCCTATTCTGTATATACCTTCGGTTTCATTCAACGCCTCATTTCTTCGGCCGCCACTTCATCGTAATTATTCTAGAGGATAGAATGTTTAAAATAGAATACGCCTAGACAACTTATATTATTCTCCAAGTAAATAGGGTATACGTTGTTGAAAAGTCCAAATTATAGTTTATTATTCTAAAAAGATCCAGATCTTTCACTCGTGAAGGAAAGCTTTTCATCAAGAAGAAAAAATGTTCCATTCAATTAAATTCAATTCGAAAATTTCAAAATAACTCATTTTCTCCTCCGTTTGTGTCCATTGGCTTAAAAATGAGTAGGAAGTCGTATGTGCAAAGTTTCGAGCCGGTATACAATTTTATATCAATGTATCGATACATGAAAAATATACGGGCTTCAAAATCTATCGAAGCGTACCTATCCAGCATCTTCCTCGAACGACTAATTGCTCTAGCAATAGACGAAATCCTCCGTCAATCGCTTTCGCTCAATAATCCATAGCTCGCAGATAATTGTTTGCCCGCAGCACAATGTTTCAAGGTACCTAAATACTAGATAGTTACATTATCGGCAGATCTACATCTAAATAGAATTCTCAAGGGAGAGCGACCTGCTTCACTGAGACATTCATGATTCATAAGCAAGATTAACGACCCCATCAAACACTTTGATTCCGTCCGGACTAAGAACATTAACATTGCAAGCACGAAGATATCCTGTTAATAATAGGAGTATTCCACGAGCTCTGAACCGTAGTTACTGTTCACACCGATCGCTGGAAAAGGGGCTCCCTTGGTGACAGATGGCGAACATTATACTGCAAGGCTAGTAGAGAAGACTTGGGGAGAGAAGTGATGCAGTCAAAGTAACTGTAAGTAATGATAAGATGATATTAATGCCGCCGCAATGGCATTTGGATTCCCCGGGGCCTCGCCATTTAGGTAGAGAAATCCTCCAGGGTGTCCTCGGGGATGAGGGAGCTGTATCTTCTGGGGGAATACAAAATGTTTCGTCAGAAAAGGGTCTGTCTTTCCATTTTCGAGTCGGTTTATCCAGCAACGATTATTCTTTACGTTGAACTCCCACTCTATTTTTACTCTCGAACTTTTCTTCTTTCTTTTTCCTCCTCAATTTACGAACAGAATAACGAAAAAGTCGGAGAGCTGTAACAACGTGAGCCCATCCTTTTGGGAAATCACGAAAACAGGTTGAGCGCAAGCAGACTCCCATGGTGGATGTTCCATCATGCATTTTTATTCTGAGTAATTTCATTTCGTATAAACCAGCTCAAATCAGCAGTGCCCACTGAATGAACTAACTCATCTTGACAGTTGTTTACTTCCATTTTATGGCCTCGGAATGTACAAAAAGTAATTTTATTGCAAACTTTTACAAAATACGTCACCTTTGTCATTTGCCTCTGATCAATCATGGTTGTGATTTTGATCTTAGTAACATTTTGAAATTTTAGAACAAGTTAAACTTACCAACACAAATAACATTATTTATTACAACGTGAATAATTAAGCAGATAGTACGTACGAATATCTATAGATCGTACGACTCGTGTGTGACAGCAGAGATGTTGAAACTGCAAATTATGCAATCGGCGACGCCGCTGGCATTCCCTCATGTCAATCCCTGACAAGCCTTTGTTGTCATCCGAGCTATCAAATGCAGGATCCCTCCCTTTCTCGATTTCCTTATCTGAATTGTCACCAATCAGTTCAATTTTTTACTACAACAGAATCGGAGAGCAAATGTTCAATGCAAGGATGAGATTTATTTTGGTCGACGTACTATGAATCAGTGTTAATTGTAATATTGGCAACAGCTAGCGACTCAATTGATCATTATTGCAGCATGGCTTCAGACTTAATTACGTATGTTCACTAAATATTTGTGTGAGACGCTTGGACAATAAAACAGCTATGGTTTTTCATAATGGCTCCACATGGCTGATCATCATTTCGGGATTATTTGAGGAGGATTCAGGATTTCTCTCCGAAATCAACCTACCGGTTATTTCAACGTAGGCTGATAATATGTAATATGATGAAGATACTTCGTTCAAAATGTTGTCTTTTGCGGCTATTTGTCTTTTGGCACGTGATGATTTTCCTAATCATCCTGTATCTATCATAGATAACCTACAAGTACGTGAATGGAAGAAATTGAATTTCAATTCAAAAAAACTTCTTCAGACGACCGTTTCTTCTTGCGCGAGGGCTCGCTCTCGTTATCTCCCAGAATCCAATGTATACAAACGTTATTTTTTTCCATTTGCAACGAAACACGGAACCTCGAAAAACATTTGGGTTATCTCCCTTTCTGAACAGGACCTGTTCAGAATAACATGCCCAAGCCGTTTCGAGTCTAGATGTGACTAGACTGGATTACCGGAGAAGATTTCTAGCTTTGAGAGAGGTCGGTGGAACGGAGCTGGGGAAGAAGCCCGTGTAACATGGGTCCTTCCAGATTTTAATCTTCTCCGAGAGAATTTCAAGACCGTGAAAAGAGGGAAGAATGTAGGTAGCGGAATTGAGATAACTAAAGGCACATCTAGGGAACAACGCAAATTCATTGTTAACATCGTGAGAAGGCTCCTAGCAGAGGAGATAGAGGATGATACGGTCGTTGCTGTTACTATTTAGCTTTTTCCATAATTTTTCTTCTTAAAAATAAAAAGTTAAGTTGTAGCACGATAAGTTTCAGCGTCTTGGTAACAAAACGAGTACGTTACGTTTCACCATAGTAGGACAACGTGTCTGGATTCATCCATTAACACCAGTTAAGTTATAGTAATCCGTCCCAAACCCACCGTAATCGAATTAGCGTCCAAATCGTAACACAAGATTACAGGTATTCAGTCACGTGGGGGGTATCATTTTCCTCCTGGTGTTGAGCACTGCCAAAATCTATTGATCCATGGCTCACTACTGCTTCGGACTCGTGTAAGTCAGCATCGAAGGGAAGAAGCGAAGAGATACACCCTCGGTGGAAATAGGAACGAGCGGTTTTTCCTACTTAACGTTGGAAACGAAGAGGGAGGAGCTGATTCAAACGGTAACGAGATCGGTCGAGAGGGCACTGAATGGCGCTGAGGTCCCACAAGGGTAATATATCTTGATTTACTGCTCCATGAGCCTCATGGTAGGAAAAAGGACTAGAGTGTAGTTCATTATCGGAGGGCAGATATGTAAGTATTGTCGAGTGGGCGCCTCTTCAACGTAGTGAAAGAGCAACACCCGTGACTGCCGGGGGTAAGAGAAAGGTTTTTCAACTGTAGGGGCGGCTTATTACCCAGGGGACTCGGGGTGAGCAGTACAGGGCCCTTTTCCCAGTAAGATTAGCTTCTGGCATCCTTCGCGATCTCCTCTTCCAAGCATTTTTTTTTTCTAATTCGGGGAGCTACCCGTGTTGATCAACCATGCTGTACACTCTTCATATATTCTTTTTCTATAGTTTCTCACATTTCCTCTGTTGTTTCCGCATCTCACTTGTAACGTACCTATCCGAAGATGACGCTCTCACAGGTGCTTGGGCCGTTCAATTCCATTCTTATTGGTCATTGTTAATAACATTTGCCAGCTTTTTTTTCTTTTTTCATTTTTTTGAAATTAAAAGCGGAGTGTTCTCCATTCCTGCCACAAGACAGCAAAAAGGGAGAGTTAACCGATACGACCACTACCATCAATCGGAGTTACCTACTTCATAATCTGTTCTTTTATAGTCGAGCAAAAAGGGCCTTTTCTCGTAGGCCCTCCCACAATGAAGGGGTATTAGAGCAACTTAAACCACAAACTTTGATAAAGTTTGCCACTAAAGATATTTCTAACAAAAGGGAACCAGTGACAAAAGGGTTTAAACTCACGTTCAAAAGTATTATCTTTATATCCTCCATAAAAAAAAGAAGGGAGCCATTTAACTTTAATGTGGTCACTGATTAGTGATTTAATGAATTAATGTTTAAGCTCTGCCGCAACTTTGTCGTACCTACCACAGCGATCGAGTTGCCCGGATGGCTTTTGAAACTTAAATGTCTGTTGGTTTACTGGTTGGGAGAGAATCCTACAATGAATTACTCAATGGTACCCATGTTGACTTTCCGTGAAAATCCCTCAAACCGTTAAATTATCTATGTCGGCATAAATTCTGTCCCATTCAATTTATATTTCATTTTGGAATAATACACCTTTGTCGACCAAAAAACATTCCCCGAACCATTATCCTTAACGCGTAAAAGTTTGATTTCAATATTTAAAATTCATGAAATTTATTCAGGTGCTAGATCTGATTTTTAAACCATCCAACCCGAATGGAGACATGGTTTGGATCAAAATGAAATTGGTTTTCAAGATTTACAGGAGGTACGGAGAATTTCCGTTGAATATTTAGGGTGCTCTGTCGATCGAGCTGGGTTTTGAATTGGGTTTCGTCACCGTAGTCGTTGGGTGAAAATTACTGGTAGAACTTTAGAAAAAATTATTTGTTCTTTTTTCCCAAATAGGTACGTACCTATTTTGATTAAGACTTCAAACGACGTTCTCACATAAGAGCGAGATCGTCGTAGAAAGCAAAGAATCATGTAGAAATCTTCAGCGTTTTTCGATAAATACAGTAAGTACTTATCCCTGAGAACTTCTTGTTTTTTTTTCTTATATATTTTAGTTTTTTGTTTCAACTAGGAATTACGAGGGAGTGAACCATAAAGCAAGATCTAGTGATGACGTTTGGCTACAAACCATTTTGCTTCAACATGCTTACAACTCGTGCAACGTGCTAAAACATGATGGCCATAAAAACATAAACCACGTACTCACCAGCAGGTGGCATAATCCTCACGGACCTTTTTAAACTGCCTACGTGTGAAGTTTCAACCCCTCTCTTCCTTAACACTGGAGTTTGTGCCATTTAGGGGTGGAAAACGTTGGTGGAAAGTCTCAGGTGAATGATGACCAAGTTCTAGGGGTAAACTTGGCGAAATTATACACCCATGTATTTCTTGGGACGGGAAACGAGGCGCTGGAGGCGTCCAAACTTTTTGAACTGACATTAAACTTTCGCCTTTTACACCTTGATAAAGGCAAATGGTCGGGTTTTGGGGCTCACGTAGGACTAACCCTCGAGGCGGCGGATCGAACAAGCGATGGCGGGATTACGCGAGATAAATCGTCCCTCAAGTGTAACATGAGGTGAATTCGTCTCACGTGATGCTGTTGTTCCTCATTCTCAATTGGAGCTCACGAAAGAATGTTGGGAATAGCTCAACCACGTCTCGTTGCAATAATCGAGCGCTCTGCCCGGCGAAAAGTGAGTCTGGAGACGTTGAAAATCACTTTTGCCCATACACTTTGGCCTAATACATCCGAAAGATTCAAACGAATACCAGGCCACAACGAGCCACTACGAAGACTTCCTGAAGAACTGGATGGTGGTGTACAGCCGGTGGTTCCGTTGCTCAGATCTACCCGGTCTCATAAGGCTGCAGAAGGTCCGCCAACTTGCATGGAATCAGTGAGGGAAGACTTCAATTTGTGTGTCGTATTTTACCATGAATTAAAAACATAACGGAGTAAATAGGTACCACGTACCAAGAAACTTAGGTGCCTGATTCCTATTTATTCCGTAGGACCCACTTTCTAATAATTAGAAAAGAAATCTTTTGTGGGTCCTATAATTATTCCTACAATTATTGTCGTCCACCTTTGTGAGTGATACCTATTGGGGGTGTTTGTAGGAACACCTCTTGGGGGTGGGTATATTTCAACGGCGAACTCCCTTCAAAATAGGTCCAGTTATATTATCCTACCCTCAAGTATCAGGTCGTTCTCTAGCGCTCAGAACGACGATGGAAACCCACAAACGACAAGGGGCCTGATTGGAGTCAAAAGTAATAACAAGGAGAGAGGCGACCTCGCTGGTTCATGGGACCCTTTTTTCCTCTGAAAAAGTTAGCAAAGGCACTGGCGCTCCAACAGCACCCACATCTGTCCCCAAAAGGGCTCACCCCCTTCGTATTTCATGTTGATTTCTTCTACCCATCTTCCTAGCGTGATCCGGAAAAGGGCGAAAAGGGACTGCGTTTAATATTCTCTTCGCCTTCACCGTGAGGGGGTCTTTTCTAGCGAAAGAAGAGAAGAAACCTGGACGTACTTATTTGCACGCCTTTCTCACGCACGCCTCCGTATAAATATCCCAACGAAAAGTTCTACAACCGCATTTCGCTATTGAACTTGTGGAAGCCCAACTGTAGAACCCGACTGGGAGCATAAAAAGCTCACTTTTTCCCGTTTATTTACGAGGAGTGGTCTCGAATGGGTAACGCACGAATATGTTAGCTACCAGAACTAGACGAATGCCGTCCGTGCGAGTGATAGATCATATTGAAGCAGGATGGTTCACATACAGGGAGAGCACTTACTCACGGCTTCTGAATTTATGGAGGTTCTGCTCCTCGGGATCATGTGTGCGTCTTGCGCTGAACTAGATCGAATCAGGCACTTCTGGAGCAATTTCGCATGAGCTGCGAAGATTAATAAAAAGTAGTTTCAACCGTCATCGTTATTCGTCATGTTATGGAGAAAACGACCTTAATGAGATCAAACCTCACTGAAAATTGCCAAAGATTCCTTAAATCCCCGCGTACGGCAGAAGCGTAAAACGGAGTTTGCTGCAGGTATTTCTGATGCAATGTGGTGGGGAGACAAAGCTTGTGGTGAGTTCATTGGATTTCTGAGACAAACAAACGTCTACAAAAATTTATAATTTCTTCTAACACTAAATCACTAGCTTCATCTCACGTCGTCTCAGTGTATAAACTTCATTTTATTCTGACGTCACTCGGTCCAATTCTTTGTCATCGGTACTTAACTTTGAGGCTTCTTGACACGCGTTTAGGACTTTTGAAAACCTTGGGAGCTTGAAAACCATGCTTGGAAACTGAATGTAAACGTGCCCTCTCATCGATAGGTTTCATAAAGGTAATGGGTTTTCCGTTTGAGGTAAACGAGGTGAGGACTTTGTGTAGCTGAGTTGAATGGATCTATTCAGATACGTACAACCAAATGGAAAAATCTGCGCGGAGGGGGGCTCATAATGAAACACTTTTCCTTCACAATTCAGCACGCTCCCCGCGCAAGAAGCGCATGTCTCGATAGATACGATTTCGAGAAAGAACCTGAGCGGAGGCAAACAGTTTATCTCCACGTTTCAGGAGGAGCCTGGTCATTTACTGATATGGTTCAGGTAAGCGGTTCCTCCTTAATTGGTTTTCGAGTTCATTCCCGTCTACTCCATCCTCCAGGACGTGGAAGAGGCCACGAGTGGGAGAGAGGGGGGAGTGTTTGCTTTATTAGTTGAAGTTGAGGAAGTCTCGGAGGCGGGCTAAATGAGCTGCGAAGTGTTTGCTTTTAGGACGAAGGCCCGCACAGAGAGCAAACATTGGGTTCGCCTGGTGCTTCATTTGCACGCGAAGTATCCTCAAGGCCTGAACTGTCCGAAGGCGCCCGTTGATGGAGGATTCGTCAATACTGGTCAAGCTGGACAGTGCAACGTTACCTATTCAAACCTTCGTTTCCACCAGTAAGGCCAACATATTTCACGAGTTCTCACCAGCCAGAATCAGATGAACCTCAGAAAATGAAGCGGCTGAAATCCGACTTAATTCTTGTGTGATGGTCGCCGAAAATAGAACATCTCTGGTCGAGCTCTAGTCTTCAACGCCGTTCTCTACAGTAGACTGCCGTCCCCTCGGCCAGATCCTGATCATAAACTCGGAAAATCAACGAGTATCCATTACAGCCGTCGAGGGACGTGTGCGCCAGATGTTTGGTCTCGAACTAAACGTTACAAAATATCAGCCGCCTTTTCTCATCGGTTTTAGCTAATCATCTTCGACAACTATTGTGGTCGAAACCGAGCTCAGCTTTGTGTCGCAGCCGGCTGTTAAGGGCAAACTATCCCATGTGAATCAAGAGGAGACATCAGGTCCTAGCCCACCCCTAAATTCCCTCCACCATTCGCCGGTGACCTAAAAACGCGCTTACCCCCTTGAAGCTTGATCTGCCCTAGAACAATAAACTATTGTGGAGAAATACGCGTTTTGGTTGGTTATTCCTTGAATAATCATGCAAAAGGTCAACCTCTCCTATTCGGCCCAAAAATTTTTTGTGAACGTTTCAAGGTGTCCAGATCAAAAAAGTCAAATGTCCGTGCGTCGTACGCGAGGTTTTTGGTAGTAGAAAATTTTCTAAAAACGCTGCTAATTCGTTTAGTCCGGTTGGTTATTCCTCGGACCAGGCGCATGGAGACTCATTTCTTCAACATGGGGAAAATGGAAAGAGTGGGTGTGGTAGCTCCCGGTCTAAATCCAATCAATTCAGCGTCCAAAAATTAGTGGAAAATGATACCCCACACGCCTAGTTTGCCAAAAATCATGAAAATCCATTTTTCAAAATACTCATTTTGACCCCTACCCCTCCTAAATTTGGTCCGATCGTGCTGAAAACGTTCGAGGACCGACCAAGGTCGGGAACAGACCCCTGACCCAAATTTCAGATTTTTAAAAAATGCCCGGATCATATTGTGTGGTCAGAGCCGCCGGCATGGGATTCTTTACTTCAACCATATACCATATTAACTAAGGCTAGTTGCACTCACGTCGGATTTTTACTAGCCGAACAACCACTTCATGTTGGTAACGCGAAATTCTTCGAAAAACATCTGAAATCGGCGGGTGGACATCGGTACGTGTGCCCTTCAGTCACGTTGGTGTACCTCAGGTACCTAGGAGTGTGGGGTATCATTTTCCACTAAATTTTGGACCCTGAAGTAATTGGAATGGGTCTGTGACCCGCCACACTCACTGTTTTCCCCATTTTCGGGATTTTTGACGAGTTAGGCGAGTGGCTTGTCGTTTTACACTAATTATTGGACGCTGAATCGATTAAAATGAGTCTCCATGCCCCTGGTCCGAGGAATAACCAAACCCTGTGAAAGAATTTGCTGCGTTTTTTCCTGAAGGTTTACAGAACCATCATCACTAGCGAACCAATAGCACAATTGCTGTGCAAATATAAAAAACCAGGCGTTTCCGATCATTTTTTCCGGGTACACACCATCCAGTTCTAATACAGAGGAACAACCAAGACGAAATTACGGTCGCATCGCGATTTATTCAGCTATCTCACTCCACTCATCCATGTTTGGTCTCCAAACAAAAGCTCAATTTCACGTCCTATTTTGTATTTCTTACTCCATCTCCCGTTGAGAAAAATTCCAAATCGATAGCCCCTTGAACGGCTGTTTGACGTGTGTTCGGAATCTCTCTTTGTTATCTTTATCGCGCCAGAACCCTAAAAAGAACCTAAGGTTAAACAGAACGTGCATGAGCTGCGGTTAAGTTGAAACCCGTCGAAAAGATTTGCTCGTATCGGTTTTTACTGTATGTAAAACAGCGCCAGATATTTATTACCAATGGTTCTTGTTTTCCTTCAAGCCAAAGCTTACAAACCAAATTTGTTTTTTTTTTTTTGCTACGAAGACATAATTTATTTTTCCGTATCTTTGACTCTCCGTTCTTGAGGTTGTAAAGCTTCCGCCAAATGTAGTTCCCTACCCAGGAGACGAAAAATATAAATATATAAGTTTAGAATGTAAAATTTCTCATGTACTCTGGCTTTCATGCTCTATTCTGGGATTCGTTTTATGGCTTGAGCTAAAATACATTTTTCGAAAGCTCAAGATTCGTAAATACACTTACGCTGTATGTTAACTTGAAATATTTGCAAGTACTGTTGGTCAATAATAGGCGTTGATGAAGTAGTAATGTGGCCATGCGTGGGAGGGTATGCTTGGACGTTGGCGTAAAAGTCAGTACAGGATGAGAAATTTGGCACAAATTCCTCTTCATATAAACTAAAATTCTTAGGCGAGAGGTTAGAGTATCATCACGATGTTCCAGTCTCTATACCAATAAATATTAAAGTTCTCCTTCGTGTAAGCCAGTTAAGGTAACCCATGCTATTCTAGCCTGACTGCTTCGGCTTTCAAGGGAAAACACCACACGCTGTACCCATGTATGAACCATCTCGCGGATGTTCCCCCTCGTAAAGTGCATCGCGCCAGGAGTGATAATTATTACCTTTAATCATTCAAATGAGAGAAGAGATAAGCGTGTCCGAGCACCGTTGACCGACTCGTTATGCCTCAGAGTGGCGAGGATATATGAATATTCTAACCAGTGCAGCTCGTAAAGATCTAGTCGCCGCGTTTTATGTATAACAAGAGGGAGGCCCTGGTGTCAAGGGCCTTTCCTGCAAGGTATCCCTAATGCATAAGGCATAATGATGAATGTCAAAGAGTCGAGGATTCAATTCCCTTTCCTCGGTGGGTACATGACATTTTCATCTGGGGTAGCCTATTTCCAGGAACTGGAGAAATTTATACAGAAGAGCTCATACAGTCCGAAACATTTGCTTTCGTAGGAGGTACCCGCTATCGCTAATAATTCAAATGGGTAGCCAAGAGATTCTTCAATCTTGGATTATCTTCTTCAATGAAGTCACTAAAAATACTATTTTCTACCCTGAATCGATGCTATGCTAGTGGATGAGCAGTCAACATTAACACTGGCTGATTGGTTGACCCTAAAGGAGCGATTTATTTCGGAATTCAACTGCACGGACTGTGTCAGAGCCTTGAAAGTCGTTCGAGATACAAATAAGGGCCGTAAAGCCCACAAGAGCCCTTCAGTAGCAAGTCAAATATCCTGTTTAATATCCCTTTTCGAAACAAAGGGTTCACAATAGCCATCGAACTTGAGCTTGAGATTTCCATAGCCGTAAAAGTGAACTGGTGTTCCGTCCTCTTCAGTTCCTCAGTTCAAAATCCTCAGGAGATGAGTATGTAAGATGAACGGTGAATGAGAAAATTACAGGCTCTTCTGAACGGTAGGCCTCTCAAGGTATTTCGATCATTAATAGCAACCGTAAACCCATTCCATTGTTGAACGTTAATTTCAGCTCAAAACCATGAGCTTTCTCTCATATAAACCTACGTTCAAACATTTTTAGCTGAATTTATCAGTGGGAGGATCTAATAAATGAAAGAATGGTGTTTCAATGAAGCCCGAGTTATAGTAAAACACTCGCTTTTCTACGAATATAACTCGTCCTTATCTCTGTGCATAATAATATTTCAATTTTCTAGTCAATCTTGGAATTTTGGCATCAAACAAAAGGTAGAATATTCACTATTACATGAAGGATTTTAATATCCTGAATACTGCCGCTACTAATATCGATGTACCCAGGTTTAATTCTTCAGAGTAACTGATGAAAATGTTATATACTGTGAAGTTGAAAGTGGTGCATTTAATACCCTACGTGCATTAATACTTCATATAAATTGGAACTTTCAGAGGTGCTCTATTAGCCGCAGCAAAGTGGCTCTCAGACACCTTGAGCTTTTTCCCTCTACTGAATGTAAGTACTTATCTACCGAGAGGAGTCGTAGAAGGTCGAGTGGCGTGATATTTTATTAATTCCCTCTCATGAGAGGCTTCTTAGTAAATCGAGGAAAATGTTATGACCTCAGAGTACGTGCATACGATTCAAACGGTAAAGATATGGAAAATGTTGAATGTGGGCGAAAAGCTTACAGACAATGTAGATACTTATGGAATGCTAGGCAGGCTTTGAAACAAAAACCTACCTTTACTCTGACAGAGTAATCTCAACGAAAATTACAGACGAATTTTCTATCCCTCTTCCGTTTAATATAATTTTCATTTAGTTTGAAATGATACTCTTCTGCTTCAGATTTCAACTACTACAGCGATACGGATGCTTCAGTGTAGTTAGCGAGAAATAGCATGATCTTTTGATGAGGTCATGTTCACTTGATGGCCAAGCAGGCATAGTTTCCCTTGTGGTGATGCGGGTCAACACAGCTCACAGCAGCTCACTTTGGTAAAGGTAACTGCGTTTGGCAACGATCTCTTTCAACGGAGTAGATTGTGAGAAGTTTTACACAGAGTTAAAAGTAGTTTGTGAATGATTAGGTAAAGATGGCTCGTGATGGTAAGTTCCTGAACTAGAATGATATGACGGGAAAATTGTATTCTGTGCCACCCCCTCAACTTTTCGTCTCCCCTAGGTGCTCCCCCCATGCTACCCCGAAAAGATTACTTGAATTGGCTCACTCTCACATCGTAATTTTTCTGACTTCAAGAAATACACTCAAGTACAATAAAATAATGGCAATCGGAAGGTAATACGGATGTTGGTTTTGAAGAAGCGAAAACAACATTACGAGTGATGGAAAAGGGGGAATGATAACAAGAGCCATCTGCTTTCTACTAATTGCACCAATTTCTCAAAACTACCCAAGTAGGTACTTAAAGACGCTTGCAGGGGAAGATGCCATATTTTTACATTACTCCTCTTCCGCTCTCCCAGCGTTAAAGGTTGGCCAGGCGAGTGGTTTTGTAATTAAAACCTTAATTATTTTTGGCTTCCTTGCTGCTAAGCAGTTGCGCTTCTATTTCCGAGGATTAGACTTCCTACGGGAGCTTAGCGAGATACTCGATTATACAAACAAAAGGCGTGCAAAAGCGTCGAGTATTAAAGCGGGAATAGTATCAGAAATTATGGAGAAAACAAAGAAGGCCGGAGGTAAATGGCCATCTTCTGGCTCCGTTAAGGTAAGCACTGGTCTTTAGTGACTTCTCACGGGGAAGTTAATTTCAAAATGAGAATCTCAAGGTAGTTTCAAGGAGATCAGAGAACGGAAGATGACGTGGGTGAAAAATTTGCGGTTTTGAGGAATATTACGTGTGGAGGAGTCACGATGTTTTTAAATGAGCTCCTCCACATTTCGCCGTGCTCAATCTTCAGAGCACTCTCATGTATGTCTGCTCCAGCAAATATAAATGCATCAAATTTCAGAAATCTCCCAATTGAAGGCGCTATTTTACTTGACAACAGTAGAATTTGGAGCCATCGGGCGCATCACATCTTTAAAAACAGAGCCAAAATACGCCACTGCACGGTAACAATTTGAATTTATACCGTGTATTTCGCATTGTTCAAATAGGCACAATTATTGCGACTGACTCGAGGGCCCAATTACCCGTTGGATCCAGAGTTTCGCCCGTAGCATTGAGCACCTCGGGTTATTGTTATTATTGTAATTGTGTACTTGTGTAATCGACCGTTACTGAGTGGATGTGCTCGAGTGCATCGTCAACAAGCTGGAGGCTGCATAACCGATAACCGATTTGAAGCTGTTGGTATCTGCACCGAGCACGGCATCGAGAACTTTCAGACGAGAGACGATTCTGGGAAACACAAATAGACGATTCACCGTTTATATGTAACGAGACATCTCGTTAAACAATTAAACTGAACAAATAAAATGGGGGTTTAGCCAACAAGGATAACGATTTACATTAGAATATCTCAAATATTAGTGGAAACTATACTAATAAGGACTAACCTATAAAGGAGGGTATTGGTGAAATATACAAGAAATGAATCTGCGGGAATCAGGAGCTGCGAGACATATACGTGCCCTGATAATACGTATATGTACGAGTGGAATTTTATGAAGACAATTCAACACATTCATGTCGCCTTCCCAACCAATACAGCGTACACACCGAAATCTCTTCTCAGGAAACAATTTCAGGACCCTCACCTGCTCGAATGGACGATCATAAAAAGGAAGAAAAAGAAAAAGGCTTGACAATTCAGAGTGACGGCTCCCTATATAAAGTCTAGAACGTACCACGAAATGGCTAGGGACTCTACAAGGCAAAATGGATGAAAAGAGGCCAAGGAAAAGTAAAGGATAAGGTGGAAGTGTCCGCCAGATTTGAATATAATATAACTGGAAAAGGGTTGCAGGTGTGCTCTCCCTGCTCTTATGGCAATAAAAGGAACCAATCAGACCCTTCTGCCGCCTTTCTGATTGACAATAAACTCTTCTCTTCTTTGAAAAGGACCCTCTTCCCTTCTCCGCGACCACTCTCGATTTTTTTCTCGTCAATTTTCGCTCCTTCAATCCTTCATCCGTGAAGCACGAGGCGTTCCCAACTAATTTCCTT
Source organism: Cyrtorhinus lividipennis (assembly GCA_019603395.1). NCBI lineage: Eukaryota > Metazoa > Arthropoda > Insecta > Hemiptera > Miridae > Cyrtorhinus > Cyrtorhinus lividipennis. Next base: position 12,824,519 of record CM034005.1, read on the forward strand.
AAATTGAGAATTATCAGATCTGAAGAAATATTCAACCTTGTCGAGGGAAAGAGATATCTGGCAGCCATCACTAGAGGAATTTCATAAAAAATCATGAGAAAACCTCACCGAATGATTCCATGTTGCTATCTGCGTGTTAACTGCAGTGTTGTGATACTCCGTGCCATACGCCATACTGAAGCCATCTGATCAGCGCACAGGGTTGTGTGAGCCTCCTCCTTGTAATACTCAAGTTTCAGTCGTTTTTTGGTGGGAAAGTGAGTACATAAAACAGGAATCACAACCAGTGATAAAGTCCATTTCTTGTATTCTCCAAGCACTGCTTATGGTTTTGGTTGATTATTCCTTGAATAATCAACCTATGTTTTCATGCAAGTGGTCAACCTCTCCGATTCGGCTCAACATTTTTTTCTGGACGTTTCATGGTGTCTAGATCAAAAAACGCTGCAAATTCTTACACAGGGGTTATTCCTCGGACCAGGCGCATGGAGACTCATTTCTTAAACATGGAGGAAATGGGGAAACAGTGGGTGCGGCGGGTCCCAGACCCATTTCAATCGATTCAGGATCTAAAATTTAGTGGAAAATGATACCCAACACGCCCAGGTTCCAGAAATCTCGAAAACGCATATTCAAAATGGGTAATATATACCCAATTTGACCCATAACTTCTTCCAGTGGGTGCCAATCGTTCTGGAACCCACTTCATTGGATTCAGCGTCCAAAATTTAGTGGAAAATGAGACCTTACTTGCCTAGATCGCCCAAAATCTCGAAAATCCATTTATCAACACATTTTGACCCCTACCCCGCCCAAATTTGGTCCGATCGGGCTGAAAAGTTCGGAGGACTGTCCTAGGCCGGGAACAGACCCCTGACCCAAATTTCAGATTTTTAGAAAATTGTCTACTTCCATAAACGGCGTGGACGGCGTACGGACGGACATTGACCTTTTTTGATCTAGGCACCTTGAAACGTCCAGAAAAAAATTTTGAGCCGAATCGGAGAGGTTGACCTTTTGCATGAAAACATAGGTTGATTATTCAAGGAATAACCAACCAAAAGGTCAATGTCCGTCCGCCGTCCACGCCGTTTTTGGTAGTAGAAAATTTTCTAAAAATCTGAAATTTGGGTCAGAAGTCTGTTCCCGGCCTACGACAGTCCTCCAAACTTTTCAGCCTGATCAAACCAAATTTGGGCGGGGAACGGGTCAAAATGTGTTTTTTGAAAAATGAATTTTCGAGATTTTGGGCGATCTAGGCAAGTGGGGTATAATTTTCCACTAAATTTTGGACGCTGAATCCAATGAAATGGGTTCAGAACGATCGGCACTCACGGGAAGAAGTTATGGGTCAAATTGGGTATATATTACCCATTTTGAATATGTGTTTTTTGAGATTTCTGGAACCTAGGCGTGTGGGGTATCATTTTCCGCTAAATCATGGACACTGAATCGATTGGAATGGGTCTGGGACCCACCGCACCCACCGTTATCCCCATTTCCCCCATGTTTTAAATAAGTTTCCATGCGCCTGGTCTGAAGAATAACCAACCCCTGTGTTTTAAATAAGTTTCCATGCGCCCATGTTGAAGAAATCATCTCATGCGCCTGGTCCGAGGTTTAAATTAGAAAAAAAATTACCTTCAATAGCTGTCAGGGTAGGCAAAAGATCTGCGACGACTCGATCGGAAATTAATTGGCGGTACAGCGACAACACACTACGGCGAAGACTATTCGATCGCGAACGGAGAATACGGAATACTGAGTTTCAATAAAGAATGAAACATTCGGTGACCCAGCTGACTACCTACGCGTTAACCGACAAGTACAGGAGAAGCAATGACGACGCGAGATAACAGGGCCGAGAACAGAGCATAGAGAAGAGATGAGCATGAAGCATCATGAACAATTAGTTTTCCACCACTAACTTTCTACTGAATTTTGACTGAATTTCCTACCACTGGTTTTTGACGCTGAATCCATTGTGATGAGTCCCGGACCAAGTGGGGCCCTCTGGAAGTGGGTATGGGTACCTACATACATACCTCAAAAGTGGGTTGAATGAGTATAATACTCTTACACATTTTCTCATGCTCCGGGTCCATAGGTACCCGTGATTCCCGAAAACCCATTCAAGATATGTGGGAAGGTACCCACGTATAGAAAAAAAAGCGGCGTTAGAAATTTAAAGGTAAACGGTACTACGAAGACTAATCCCTTCTTAATGTATCGGGAACGCCGCCGCATATCTTCTCTATGCTCCGTTCTCGGCCAGGTAATTCTGGCTTCGTCGTCGCTTCTTCAGTTTTTATTGGTTAACCGTTTACACGCTTACGTTTGTGTAGTCAGCTGAGTTACAGAACGTTTAATTAGATCGAAGGTATTCAATTATTGAGGCGAAAGTATTGAGGCGACGCAGATCTTTTGCCTACCCTGACAGCTATTGAAGGTAATCCTTTTTCATTTCGTCGTTTTGTGATGATACTTACATGCGACTTCGTACGGGACTGGTCTATAGAGCAAGGTACATACTATGACGCGTCCCCTGCTCTTTAGGGACATTATCCCCCACCCGCGACATCCTTCAATTCCAGCGGTAATTTTTCCTAAATTCCAAAAAGATCCTGAATCGATTGTAATGGGTCTGGGACCCACCGCACCCACTGTTCCCCCCCCCCCTTTCCCACATGTTGAAGAAATGAGTCTCTCCATGCGCCTGGTCCGAGGAATAACCAACCAGCGTGTAGAAATTTGCAGCGGTTTTTTTTTTTTTTTTTTTTTTTTTTTTTGCTTGGTATTGAAATAGGGCGACTGCTGGTTCTGGGAGATTACGTGCAGGTTGAAATCATAAAGACTGAGTTCCACTGAATACTGTACTTTTCGAGGAATAAATGGGAATTATTCAGCATCAGATGAAAGATGTGAGTGCTCAAGTTCTTGTAACAGTGGAGACTTATGTGTGCTAAAAACTTTTACAATGGATCAGAAGGTTCTAACTAAGTAGGGGAAAATGGAATAGAGTCATTTTTACGTGCAGTGAAATGGACAAATTGGTTTTTTTTGGTCGATTATTCAAGGAATAACCAACCTATGTTTTCATGCAAAAAGTCAATCCTTCCAAATCGGCCCAAATGTATAGATCAAAATTAGCAAATGTCCGTCCGCCGTCCACGCCAATTTTAGTTGTAGAAAATGTTCTAAAAATCTGAAATTTGGGTCAATGGGTCCGCTTTTGGCTCTAGTAGGTCATAAAAACTTTTCAGCCCAATCGGACCAAATTCGGGCGGGGCAGGGGTCAAAATGTGTAATTTGAACAATGGATTTTCGAGATTTCTGAAACCTAGGCGTGTGGGGTATCATTTTCCACTAAATTTTGGACCCTGAATCGATTGGGATTGGTCCGGGACCCACCAATTTCCCCATGTTAAAGAAATGAGTCTCCATGCTGCTGGTTCAAGGAATTACCAACCCCTGTGAATGAATTTGCAGCGTTTTTACAATACCCTTTCACGCACGTGGGAGGCAGTCAGAACGACAGAACGCGAGCCTCAAGGAACGCATTCATAAAGATACTCGCTCGCTTTTGCTTGTTTTCCTCAATCAAAATGTATATACAGTCAAACGGTAACACTCAAAGAGAGATTTTTCAAAGAATGCATTTAGCCGAGAGGAATACCCCTCCTAGATTATTAGGATTTTCATTAGAACACTATTTTTCAATTCAGTGAAGTGAATCCAGTCACAGGCAGCACGGAAACCTGACCTGAGTAGCCCCTTACGACCCCTGACACATGCAGCTGCAGTCAACGCGGAACGACCACATCCGCGGGCGAAACACAGCCATAGACATCAAGTGCTCCATAAATCCTCCCAACAGCCTCTGAATACGTTCGGCAATCCAGTCAAGCAACGTTGATGACCCCACCGCAAGCAATTTGCAGCGCCAGTAATTGGAGCACGTCTCACGGCTTCAAACCTTCACAATCAAATCGTTGTCAAATGAAACAAAAAAAAATTTTTTTTTTTTCCAATTCAAACCGCACCGGTGACGTGTGGGTTTTCACGGTGAGGTACGATATCTACCGCATTCCTTTTGGCGAAGAGCAGATCAGCGTGTAAAGGTAGAAATTCCTGGCGTAACAGGTGGAGCGAACGATTATGCGGGGAATCTGGACGGGAAAGTATCCTTCAAGAATTCCTTTTGAACTGGCTTTCTTTATTTTCGGTAGAAGGGGCTTTAGTATAGATCAGTGGGTCACCGATATCGTTTTGAGTTCGTCTCTTAAAAAAAAACTTTTTTTTTCTAATTATTGGGATTTTTTTAATTGCGTGACTCAAAATGTTCCGGTGAACTGACTTCAAATAATTGAAAATTTCTGTAGCATTTCACAATTAACACTTACAAAATGGAACACAATCGTGAATGAACCATCTCTCAGTATCAACACCTGTAGAATAGAAACGCTGCTAATTCTTTCACAGTGGTATCTTTTCACCTATCACAAATTTCTTTGAGCAAGGGTGCGAGGGAAACATTGAATGTGGAGTGTCCAGGACTCATTCCAATTTCTAGGTATGTACCCATTTTGATCCAAACAAACCTCTGGTGGGCGCCAATCGGTCCACGACCCATCTCAATGGATTCAGCGTCCAAAATTTTGGTGAAAAATAATATCCTGTATACCTCATTAAAAAAAAAAAAAAAAAAAAAAAAAAAAAAAACGGAATTTGATTTAAAAAATACACATTTTTCCCCATACCTACTCTCCAGAATGAAATCCCTGACCAATATTTTCAAATTGTTTGACAATTTTCTGATACCAAAAGCGGTGTAGGAAGCGGACAAGACAGGTCAGGGAGATCGACTAAGCTCATGCATGAAAACGTAGGTTGATTTTTCAAGGAATAATAAAAAATATCTTTATGAATAATTCTTGTTAGGCTCACCCATAGCTCGCCCTCCTCTTCTTCGGCTAAACATGATTTCCTTTGAAATTCTTCAGTGTTCCTACTCGAAAAAAAAAAAATAAGCAACGTAAGGAAAGCCAGGATTCTCCACCATATGCTTGGTATTCGCCTTCCAGATCGTAGGGCGTAGGCCCATAACCCTAAAATTGATCAGTTGCCGCATTTTATAGTCTCGTCCTTCCCTCATTTATCCCCAGAAACCATTGAAGAACATAACTTCTGCCTACCTCTCGAATCCTCTTGACGATTGTTCACCATAAAAGAGTTCGTAGTAAAAGACGCGAGACAGGAAGCCAGTGCGATGAAAAGAGAAGGAAAGAGTCGAGAGGCAATCTGAAAAGAGAGCTAATAAACTCGGCTTTGTTTATGTGGACAGGTCAAACAAGGCTGACAATCAGGTCCGGGCATCATCCTGACTATTCCCCGCCTCGCTCGTCCCATCACTGCCTTTTACAACGGCTTCTTACTAACCGTCCTTGATTGTGATTTACGTTCCGCTCACCGGCTTTTCAGATGGGATTCGGGACGATCCGTGAAGCACAAGACGTTTCGGGACAATTTATGTTTCTGCTCGGTGATGTTGATCATTTCCTATTGTTTTTGATTGCCGGTGACAGATTTCGGCCTTCGTCGTTATTTCGGATTTCGTTTCGTCAGAAACGAGCCTGAAAAAGTCCACTCGCGACTTTGTGGAATGCCAAATGATATATTAAATGAAATATTTTGATTTGGTATATAATGAAATATTCATTAGTCGAACCGTGACGTTGACAGGACGCATACGAATTAGATGTCTCCAAATTGCTCAATTCCGTGAATTGAATATTTTGACGCCAAATTACTGTGGCCAAATTAAGGTAATAGGTCTAATGTAGATGCTAAATAAATGCTTTAGCTGGTCTCGCGTTGTCAGCTTTTCGTTGAAGATTGATGGATTTTCCTAGTTTCACTGGACATACGTAACACAATGTGTATGGAAATAACTCGTCGGTGTTTGATTCGCTGCAGCGGCATCGCTCTGTGAGCCGAATGATAATCGATTTTTCGTCAGCTGCAAGCAGATTAGATTTGTGTCTCACTGTCTCAGCTCGCGGAGGAATTCCCGTTGTGTGTTGATTATTCCGACAAGTTCGTCTCTCCCGGTAATTAATCGGATACGGGTTCCCGTCACCTGAGTCTATACCATCAAACCTCGAACGAGGTTCCATAAGCGGACCCCGCTCCGCCTCTCGAATCGAACGACCCATGATCCAATCAACAAACGCAATCACGCATAATCTCAATTTGAAGAGGGGTCTCCTCTGGTGGTGAGATGTGCGGGAGAGGGAGGTCCCAAGGGTAGAGGATGAAGCTTGATCTAATTTCCGCATAATCCGGTTAAGTTTCCTTGCATACACGGTTGCTGGACCCTGGGACCTCTTTTCTCGTTTCCAGCTGAAGGTCGGAATACTAATTACTGTATCCAAAAGAAAAAAGAAAAAGTACTGCTAACGTCGAAAATTGTTCAAAACGGCTGTTATAAGTGCTCATAAAGAAACCCAAGACGTAATTAGCCTTAATCATGTTACCTACTCGTTTCAAGTTTCACCCGAACCATTTTTACGTGATCTTCCGAGGAAAACATGTCGTCTTCATGATTATTTAAGCCATAAGCTTGGGTATTTTACACCTTTAGCATATACCCTGACGTAAGCCGGGTTCTTTATTAAGTAATCCACTTCCCATTAGCAAATTTTTTAGATTTGTTCATCCGCGTACGAATTCTATCAACCAATCAATAGTAAAATCCCCGGTAACCTCTAAAGGCCAACTACCGATGCGATATTTTCCGTTATTTTTTTTCGCAGATTTCAAAAGCAAAATCACGTGACTGTCAAAAGCACCTCTAATCACTTTCGAAACGCGCACTTTCGGTAAGGGTAATCTCGAACGGAGGAGAACATTTTTTTTTTTTTTTTTTTCTCGGAACTTCGAATGAGAGTTTTATATTCATCCAGAAAGTACATTATAGACTTCCAGAGGGATGCAATTTTTTTTTTTTCAACAGCTTTGAGAGGGTTATCATGCATTGGGATGAATACGGTCACCTGAGTGAATAAAGTCGATTATTTTCTGAATATTTTTCCGATCCCCCGTGCCATTCAAAAGAAAAGGATACTCAACCGAAATAATTTTGGTTGTACGTTTGCACGAATTTTCACTTTTGGCAGCTTTCCATCATTGGAGCAAAATCAACCGTTTTTCAGCCCGATCGGACCAGTGTGTTATTTGAAAAATGGATTTTCGGCTATCTAGGCGCAGGGGGTATCATTTTCACTAAATGTTTTACGCTAAATTTGATGATTTGAACGAGCCCGGGACACTTGAGACTCACTGTTTTATCCATAATTCGTCTGTCATATTGTTAGTATGGTCACCCTGTATAGTCGACAGTTCACACGTAAAGTCACACGAAGGAATCAAAACCTGATCCAGCAAAGCTTGATTTCTTAACGACGAATTCTACTGGTCGTTCTGAACGATTTCATTGAAATGCCCTTCAAAGTTCGATACAAGAGTAAAAATCCTCTCATTCCCTTTTTTCTGTCGTCCTTTCAAGACAAAGAATTCTGATCCAAGTTAAAACGTCGATCCAGATCGGGGTCGTCTCTGCCCTTCATTTTCCAAGCTCCGACGACGTTAGTTCGGAAGCTGAAGTAAGCGAAGCTCTACACAATAGAAGAAGCCTTTCAGAGAACTAGGAAGTGGCTGGCGATCCGTCAAGAGCCGAACTTACTTTAAAATACTCGACGCTTCACCTGGAGCGCCATTGTTTCCCAAGGTGGAAGATTCAACTTGGAGTTCCCATCTGGAGCCCCCCCCCCCCCTCCCTCAACCATTTCCACAGCCCACCTCATCCAACCGTCCCCGTTCAAGTGCCATTCACCCAAAGCTGTACAGTAGTCACTTTCCCTTGAGGCAAACCAAGAGGCTATTATGAGTCCTGTACTTTTACTTCCCTTCCGACCATTCAAGGAAAAGTCACGCTTACAGAGGCCTTTATTCTCTCCAACCGTTCAACTTGATTCCGAGTTCCTTCTCCCGAAAATCTTTTCCTCGGCTAACCGGTTTTTCCTTTTTCGTTTCAAATAGAGAACGACCTGGGGAAATGGAAGGGGCCTTGAAAGGTAGTTTTGAAAACCCCAATCCCAGGGGGGTAGTGGTTGGCAAAGGTAATAGAGCTCCAAAAGCCTGAATCGAGCAGTTTACGACATCACAACTTGAATGACAATGGGTACGGGGGTTGGGGTTAGGTGTGGGTGGATGATCAGGTATACTGTGCCCATGCCGATGATTGCATTCAGGCTGTATCATGATATTTCAGCCTACCTTTGCACAATAAACAACCAAGCGAATGTAAACGGCCTTGGTACAGTCAAGTCAATAGTGTTAACTAGGAAAATATATTATTCTTTTACATAATATTATTTTGGCTAATACTTACTACTATTTTTGGTTGGAGTAAAAGGAGAAGGAATGATCGTTGCAATGCATGGTCAAAAACTGGCAATTTTGGTCTTGCCTTCATTCAATGGTTACAGACGTCGAAAACTGACAATGAGTAAAAAAATACACTCGAAAATAACCTCAACTATCTGAACAGACTGCAGAAAGGAAGGATAAACCTCGAGCCTGATGGTGGGCTCGCCTAGATGAGATAACCTTGTTGATAAAAATGATAAAACTCTTGAGACAGTTCTCTAGCGGCCGTTGGGCATCCTTCTGATCAACACTAACGCTGCGTGGTGGTTCTTCTCAGAACTTGCCTGAGTCAGGAAAGGCTTCCAACTACGATAGTTGCTCCAACTGCGATAGATCTTGCTCGATAGGTAGCTGGAGCGGCAAATGGGGCTTAGTTAAGATCACTCGTCCTAAATTTTAACCCGATTTACCATTGAAGTAAATTTATAATTCCTCCATATCACCCAACTTGCTGCAATTTGATCCTTTTCAGAACATGGGAAGTGAATGAGAGGATAACTAATAATAATCCCCAATGAAAAAAAGTTGTCAAAAACCAGCTCCTTAGTTGTGTTCTCCTTTTTCTTTGTTTCCAAGGTTTTTTCAATTTTCCTTTAGGATTCGTCAGCTCAAATTACCAATCTGGCTTTAAAATAATAGGTAATAGGTTTTATCTGTACTCGTACTTACCTTTGGTACACGTCTTATGTGTTACCTACGCAAAGATTGGAAGTGGCGTGTGTTACCTACGGCCTCCCCATGTGCCTACCGAAGATGAGCGATGTCTACGAGCGATGCCCTTTCACCTTCCGTCCTCGTATTGGCTTCTGGATTAGTTGAATCGTGTCTTTTGATTTGTGCGGAAGTCCTGAGATAATGAGTTTGGGTCGACTATATAGAACGGTATTATTCAGTGATGAAACGTGCACGGCTCTTTTGCAAGACAAGGGCGTTTTACCGATTGACAATAGGCACTGCGAAAAAGAGAACGATGGTGTGGTGTGCGGTAGAGAACTTAAGGAATATTTCAAGAAAATAGTCGAACTAGTCTGGTTATGGAGTCATCTAGTAAGTGTGGGTGATGCTATGAAATGGAGTAAGCGATGTAAGCAAACCGTTACTGACTGGTACAATTTGTGTAGGGACGTATGTGTTAGAATGTATGACAAACGTGATCAAATGGGTGGGGTGGGGGTGAGCCGTACATTTTGAGTAAGTAAGTAACACACGATACCACCAATTGCCAGTGGTAGGCAACTCGATGCCGTAGGTAACACGTAAGATGTGTACCGCCATGGCTTTTTGGATAAGTCGGTTTAGTATCAATTTTCTTCAACTCAATCTGACTCAGGATGATGTGATTCAACTGATAGTCTCTTCTTTCAAATTTCACTTGATCTTTCGTTTTCCCTTCTCTAATTCGATTTTCGTTGGATAAAACAGTCTAACTTCCCTATCATTCATTCAGTTTTTGCGTCATCTGGAATGAACCAAAGGAGTATTAAATGAACAAAGTAACTATTTATTTTCACGCATGTTTATAGACTCAAATACAAACATGAATATTACACATATATTATATTTATAATAATTTACAAAAAATAACTTAAACTGCACAAGAATTTGACTCATACCGTACTGGATAGTATTCGTGATTACACTTATTTACACATTGTTATATACACATGAAATTTCTTCGAACAGCTCTAAATTTCTTCATAGATGGTTAAGGTAATATCAAATTATTTAATCAATAGATGAATAAGATACGCCCGTGGGCTCACGGTACAACCAGCGAGGGTCACAACAACGGATGGACAAGAAGAAGAAGAAGTGACTTTTACAAAAGCCGCATTGACTTTGAAAAGATCGATTAAAATTTTTTTTTAACAAAACGGAAAAATTGATTTTTTAAATAATTGTTTAGATAATAGTTTCATTCTATGTACACTGCGCTAGATTTTTTCAAATAAGCGAATATTGGACTGAGGTTGATACACCCGGCCAATTTTAGTCACAACGTAGCCTGGCAACTTGGCTCGTGTTTATCCTATAAGTTTTCGTTTTGTCTCGATGAGGGACACATACAAAAATATAGGTAAATTCTTATATTAATCTCCAAGGAACTCTTCGTAATTACTCAAGGGAGAATATCCTCCGTAAAGAGCTCTCCTAAATCGAGGTAATAAAACCCTATTCACGGATTTGTACTTTTGACTCAACGATGAATATTGGGTTCAAAATGACGATTTGTCAAGGGGGAGGTTAGGGTGGATGGCAAATTGGGGGAGGGGTAGTGGGAGCTAATAGCCACTTTTTTGGTATTTGGAATCTTTTTCCAAAGCAAAAATAATCATAAAGTAACGACACGAATTCCTTGCTGCACTGCCTTGATTGTCAATTGACTAATCTACCTCTAAATACGATCTGCGCTCATAAAAACTATTCCTAAACCAATTCGTTTATTTCGAAACGAATAAAAAATAATAATAATTTCGAAACGAAATTCAACTAATTGATAAGACTAGGGCTATCAAAGATAATAATAATGACTTCAATTTTATACATATCGTACACTTTTTTTATTTATGGAAAATTATTTTTTTCTGTACAAAAGTCAAAACTAAAAACACAACGCTCGGAGCAAAATCAGTCTATACAATAAAATATACAATAATTACAGAAAAAATAGCGTTATGCGGTTTGGACAAACCTAAAAAATTTGATGGAAGCGAAGTGTGGTTATCACAGGAACTTCACGAGGATTTTCTTTGTATTTACATTTTTTTTTTTTTTAATTCATGAAGGAGGGTTTGTATGACGATGCCTTCAGACGTGAAGCGTTCCGCGAGGTAGATTAGAAGTGGCAGGGTGAGCTTGGTGGAGACGTTCATTTTCAACCACGTGGACCATTTGAGGGTTACCTATGGACAAAAGAGAAAATCTTGGGTTGAGATAAATAACTTATTTAATTTGTAAAAACCAATTTTCAACTCACAAAACGTTGAATAAGAGAACATTCATTAGTTGTAAACAGTAGAAAGACGACCGACATTGAAGGGGTGATCAAATGTATGAATGAAGATATAAATATCAACCGCTCAAAACCATCTCGACATCAGGATTTCATCGGCGTTTCAAAGGAAATGCCCAGTCTGCTTCCTCTTCGTCGGTTGGCGTTGGGCCAATATGCAAAGAACCAAAAGGTTCGGAAGTCAACAGTAACAGTTTGTTGTGGGATATGCCACGTAGGAGAAGAGAATGTTCAAATGGGTGCGCGAATCCGTACCAAAACCGATTTCAAACGAGGAATTGTAGCAGGTTTTTACGCGTCAAGTTGATACTGGTTGCGATTGAGATTTATAAGTGAAAAGTTCCTTTTTGCTCTCATTTCATGTAGGTGAGGAGTCCAAGATATAGAAATTCGTTGAGCCCCTTGGAGGCACCAACTGTATTAAAAACGCTGACAATTATTCCACAATGGCATATTATTCCAGAGTAAGCGATTGGGAAAAACAGTGTGTTCGTGACTCCCCCCAACCGATTCAGCGTCCCAAATTAGTGAAAAATAATAATCCACAGGCCTAGGTACCCGAATCCCCCAAAAACCCTCTTTTGAATCGGGTCTTCCGCCGAACCCACTTTCGAATTAGGTAGATGGGTGCCTATTTTGACCCATACCGACCTCCCATGTGCGCCAATCGGTTCGGGATCCATTTCAATGGGTTCATCGTACAAAATTTAGTGGAATATTTTGGTTTTTTGACCCGAACATCTTGAAACGTCAGTGATTATTCAAAAATAATAAACGAAAACCGTACAAATACAAACATTTTGTTCATGAAATGATGGGTTGTATCAAATAGAAGAAAAGATGATTTTGGACCATTTTGAAGAAACTTGATGGCCTAGACTCGTCCTTGGCTGAATGTATAATACACGTGAAACAGGATATGTATATTATGTATCCTAATGTACCCTAATCAAGTTTTGTCTACGATACGTTAGTTGCAACGCATATTATTCCCTGAATGAAGAAATGGAATAATCCGGTGGAAAAAGACGAATAAAAAAACTCGTCACATCCCATTCCCAACCAGCAGATTAGCCTGATTGAGTGGGTCGATCAACGCCACGTTAAGGATCATTTGTAGGCCCTATCTAATAGTAAAAGTTTGGTAGGTTCATGTGTTCGCCAAATATACGCATATTCCCATTTAACAAGGAATTTACTGGTTCTGCAGGGCAACTTTTGTTTGAGGACAACTAAGAGTACTGGTTTTCACCCCAGAGAGAGAGGATTGTAAAAGAAAAAAACTGAATTGAAGAACTTTAATTTGAGGGGGTTTATCGGGCTATCGACCACTGTGCACCGCCCACTGGAGGGGATTCTAGCTGAGTGCATCTCATTCTGAACACGTTAGTTTCACCCTCTCCATCAAAAACCCCCACAGCAAATGATTCGCCCCACTAGGGCAACTCGGATAAAATAACACGTAGCCTCCCTTCGACGCTTCAAAATCCCACAGTCCTTTCCAAACCCACCGAGGCTAAATTGGACTGAAAACAGGAGTTGAAATACGACAAGGTCTCACTAGGACCTTGAAACTTAACAACGACAGCTCGTGGCCATTTCCAATCAAAACTCTGAGTGCTGTCTACATTTCAACGTTGTCGTCCAGTCATTGTGGGGATTTCGAGAGTTACTTTATTGCATGGAAGTTGAATAACATGAAGTGACGGGGATGTGCAAAAGAGTACAACTCCGATAGGGACAAGTATCTTCTATCAACATGAGCTTATTAAGGCGTCGAGTTCAGAGTTTTTGTATTTTTTACTAGAACAAGTAGTAACTTTAGCGTCTTCAGCCACTCTTCATACATCATACATTTTTGCGTAGCAATTTACCTGCCAAAATTAAATTTCATCTCACAGATCTGCCATGAGTTGGTCGAAGATATTGGATATTGTGAACAAATTTGGCAAGAAGAGGTGCTTCTCACGCTATCCTCTCTTACTGTTGCCTCATACTGATACAGTGTTCATACATGTTGATGCATCATGAATTATAATCCACCCTTGCATTAGAAAACGGCCACCATTTCAAAATATCGTACATATTCGCCAAATACACGCAATGTAAGAACATTTTAAACATCCCTTCTCTTTACATTGCCTATGTCATTCTGGGATTCACATTACATTTTGATAAAGGTTAGGGCGAAGGCTCAAAATGTTTCTCACGAGCTGCCTTCAACGAAACGACATCATTTAATGATTCGAAAAATTGCAAAGTCCACTAGTCTTTCCGGCGCAAAAGCCCTATTGTACGGGACCTATTTGTGTGAACGCTCCCGCCTGAGATCTCATCTATTTTTATGTTACATTCGCAACAAAGAGGGCATACCAGCCGAGTAACATTTGGTGTCACCGTGTTGAGAGAAGCGAAATTGAGGTTTTTACGAGTCTGTTTCAGTATGTACCAAAGGCATCTCTTGTTAACATAGTCCGTCAAGCAGAAGTCTCACAAGTGTGGAAGGAATATGCAACTATCTCGTCTGAAGTTTATAGTCTTCACTTGCTTCCATTATGGGTCTTCGATTTCGTTTACACCCTTGAGTCGAAACGTGCTCATTGCTTCCTAGAATGTTACGAGGTGCTTAACCGCCTTTTCTCGAGAGCTTGTCTGATCGGAGGTGGGAAAGCTCCTTCAGTTTTCTTTCTTTTGGTTCTTAGGTCGCAGCTGAACTTGGGCGGAAACTCATTTGGAGAGATTTCTTCCAGTTTAATGTCGGGATATTTGTGCGAACGATCCATTGTCGGCTGGTAGGATCAACTCGGTGATCCTTACGGTAGGACGCAGGTGGGTTTTGAGGTTACCCGATGTAATTTATCTCATCCACACGTGGCATGAGGGGGAAAATTACAAATGTGTACTGCGACCTTCGAAATTGTCTATCTACCAAAAATGCCGTCCTTGGATCCATCATCCCACTGTGGAATTCTGAATTAATTACCGCGAGTTGATTACAGAGTTATGAGGAGATGCTTTTGGACGGATGAAGGGGTTGGCAACTAATTGAAACTGAGAGCTTCCTAATCACTTGTTCTGCTTTTCTGACGTTGTACAGAGCACAATGGCGGTGATTGCTTTGAGCCTGGCAGCCACTCGCTCACCGTGCTGTAAACAGATTGATCCGTGTCTTGTGCCGTGTTCACTAGAGCCAGCGAAGCGTCTTGAAATAACCCAGTTCGCGATGAACTAAGTGAATTTCATCGACGTCTTCCATGAAGTGGCAGGTTGTTGAAGCCCTTTACATCTTCCTTCCATTCCCAGAGCCTGTCTCATCTTCTTCTGCTCGTATGCCATCCAAAACGCGGATTAATTCTGCCGACGGCGGTAAGTCGAAATTCCTGTTCACGAATAACCGAATACGTAGAAAGGCTGGCTTGAAGTACTCCCTCGTTGCTGGGTTATGCGATCGATCGTCAGGTCCTTGCAGTCTTAGGGTATCCCTCTACACCCGTATCAGACATCTCCTGCATCAGTACTATCAGATTGTTCCGGAAGCATTCTCGTACCAGAATAGACGAACTACAGTATCAGAAAAAACTCTTTTTGTTTGAAGGGATATTTGAAGTCCCAGAGTTTCTGGCTTTACCTCCTTCATAGCCGGCTGTAGTACACATCAATCTCTTTCCAATTGGCATAGACCCTCTTGAAATGGTGTTTCCAATTGTTTCTCTCGATCTATCTCAAGAGTTTCCTCACGGTTCTTCCATACAAATGCTGGCGTCCACGTTCATTCGGGGTTATATGTACGAATACGTTTCAAATGCCACGTTGCCTGTCAGAGCCTATCAGCAAACTCAGTTTGTATTGGATCATTTTGGTAAGAGTGGAGAATGTTGCAGTATTTCGATGGATATAGCAGCAAACGTAATAGAAATATGGGAAAATGTGGAACTTACATAACACACGGACTATCCCCAGGATAGGTAGGGTTCAACTAAAATCCTGAATACTTTACTACACGAATACTGTCGCGACTACGGAATCGTACATAAAAAAACGTTGACTACGCCACAGATATCAAAGAACGAAAAAATCACGCGGAAAGGAATTGGCGGAGGTATAATAGTTCGAACATCAATGCATGGCGCTCACGAAAACGGGGTAGAAACAAAGGTTTGAGGGTTAAGAGCCAGAAAGAAGGGGCCAACCAGCGGTTGGGGGAAGAAAGGCATAAATAAAACCCTTTTGGGCGGAAGCCAAAAAGTTGAAAAAGGCTTTGGTTAAGTTAACAGGTTTACCCGTGGAAGGAGCGAGGTGAATGGTGGGGGGCTTTCCCTACATTATGTAGATTCATACCGCGAGAGATGCTTCTGAATAATGATTAAAGAGAAATATGTTCCACTTTGCGCGCTTGTTAGTCGCGCATCCGTCTCGTCCGGTTCTAAAAATTTTCGTAGTAACTCCGGACCAGGTAGTTTGTTAAAATGAACGACAGTTTTGGTAGTTGAGAGCCGTTTTGCCGTCTTTATTTCCACGATGTATGAGTCTATTAAGAAGCTCTCGGATCGAATCTATTTTAAAGTGGTCTCGAAGTTGTACAGGTTTCAAACTTGACGGACTCTTCGGTCGTACTTAAAGCACAGAATGGCTTCGGTACGAAGTTCAACGTCAAAAATCAAGGCAATTTTTTTCATTGTCCCGCATAATATACGCAGCACCACCAGTTTGTGTCGCTTTACGTGGGTAATAAACAGTTAAAAAACGTACCTATTTACAAAAAAAAAAAAAAAAAAAATAATAATAATAATTCAACTCTTTAACTTACCTCGAATACTGGGAGGTAGATTTTCTGAGAATTTAGACCTTCTCGATCGTCTCGATTTGAAGAAAACGACGAAAGCGATGACTAGAAAGAGAGCGAGGGCAGCGACAGCCCCCAATATCAATTCGTGCGTCCTCGTCGTGGACGGTATCCGTTTGATATTTTCAATCCACCTGAAGCAGAGAGACAAGTCTATGAAATCGACTATGTCGACCAGATTCCCAATGACGCGGAGGGCGAGGTGGATTTTATTTTGTTTCGCGATATCGATGTGAAGCAATCAGAAACACGATGGCACATTTTATCGTAGTCGATCACGCGATGTTGTTCAACCCTGACGAAGTCTCCCAGGGCACCAAGGTTTTCTTTGACGTTTCGAGATAATTTGAGACTTATTGTCCGGTCAGGGGCCTTGAAACTTGATCAATCATAACAAATAAAGCCATTTTTTCTCATACTGCGCCAAGCTTTTTCAAGTAAATGATGACTGATAAAAGTGTCATCAGTAGTATAAATTTATGAAATTCGAAGAGAGCTGAACGTTCCATAAAAATTACTGTACTGCAGTTTGCTGAAATTCAAAATTCAACATTTAAGGACTATTTTTAAGTTTTTAGCTGCAGCTCTGGATTTTGAACCGTATTTTCGACGGACTGACGAACAAATAGACAAACATTTAAATATCTTCATGATAATATGAATAATTTTCAAGTAAAGAATAATTTTGAATCGTTTGAAATTCATTGGAGGGGACTCCTTCTATCCCCAACCGGGTGCTCATTTGTCATTTTTCCCAAGACTCATTCGAAATTGATCCTGACGGGTAATATTATACCGGTATTTACCTGGCTGGATTGTCCAACTCGACCGCCACAGCTCGCCCAGTGTCAACGACGAGTTCTTCGCTGTGCTCTCCTCCGGACTCCCCGTCCCTCACGGCCACCTCGACCTGCAATCAAGATAAAAACGATTTAGAAAGACCGATCAGATAACTAACTTCCAACCCCGAGGTCTCGAGGACCTGAGAACGGGTCCCCGGGGAAAAGTTTTGAAGCCTTCGACGGTTTCGATCAGTTTAATTAATCGTGAAATAAAAGGAAACGACCAAGGACAGGCCTTCGGGGCTCCAAAGAGGGATCGAATTAATTAATGTACATCGTTACACAGTGTCACTTCGGTTAAAAATCGTAAACGGGCGAACCCGCTCAGTTCAATGAATTTTCAAAAACTGACTAGGTCAAAAAAAAAAGGAAAAAAAAAAAAAAAAAAAAAAAAAATCCGTCTGCTGTCGAACCGAACAAAATTGGATGGCCCCACCCCATCCAAAAAAAGGGGGGTAAAAAGTCATAATTGAAGTATTACCAGTTTGTAGTAATTATTTCCTAGGTATTTGAATTTCAATATTCCAGGACAACTTTTCTCGTATACCCATAGAGATAGAAACTGGATATTTTTTTGATGACCATATTTATATGAATTGTTTGATAAGCATGGTCGACATGATTGTGAGTTAGATGTTTAAGTCCAAAGTCTGTGAGACGAGCGTATCAAACTCGATTGTTCGGCCATTTCACGACTCCTGTGACAAGCTACGCCAAACTCAACTACTAAATTCAACAACCACTCTCGAACCCTTCTACGAATCCAATAACCTCAAGATGAAGAACTCGCCGTTAGTTTTAACTCGATTTTACCCCCTTTCCACTTCCCAAGCCTCGAAATTAGCGGTCCGAGATCAATGTTTGTTGTAGAGTTAATTACATCCGATAAAAGGGCCCTTTGGAAAATTTATCCTCTCGATTGGATGTATCGAAGGCCCTCGGCAGGTGGAATAGATTGGCGGTACCGGAGGATTGATAGTGATTCTGCTTGGGTTTCCCTAACGGCCCGGAGTTCTCTCCAAACGTACCTATAACCTTGTTAAAAACTCGTTATTCCGATAGTTTCCAATAACCATAATTTTCACCTTGTCACATCAAAGAACTCCAAAGCCGTCGTGTTCTGAATTTTTCCGACGGTATGGAATTATTATTAGCGAGTGGAATAGCATTTGGTCTGAAAATTTGTCATGAAAAACGTAATGTACGCAGTTATAAAAGAGTCCATTTCCATTTTTCCCCTTGAAAGAGTATCATATCCCATCCAAAGACCACTCAAATTATCATACAAATTTCGAGCACACAATGTTTATTAAGATTTTGCGAATCCTCGCTCTAAGAAGTGTTTTAATCATCACGAATGCCAGGCCATCGATCATGGCAATAACTCAGCCAAGATTTTTCGCTACCGTGAATCTGTGATTTAGAAGAATAATTAAAATATCCCGGCCATGTTGAGGTAGTGAAACCCGGGAGCTACTTCAGACGGCAGGTGAGATTTACTGCCCTTCAAGATTTATGAGGCAAGTGATATTTTTATTCAAGGGGGGTTTTAGGAGAGGGAAAAAGGTAATTAGCTTGGAAGGGACCAGGAGTGACATTAAGAAGGGATAGTGTTTTATCTGAAATAGAAATATTTTCCAAGCATTTTCAAGTCGAGTTTTCGCTTTTTACCTAACGTTACTTCTACTTACTGTTGATAAATATCCTGATCTCGCGAATGTAACGGCTCATTTTTCTTTTTGAGGCGCCGTAGCCGTAAATTACATTTAAAATGTAATCACGATCCAACATCTCCGGACGTACTTTCAAATTTTACGACATTTTTTCTCATCTCGCGGTGTTTTCCGTTCCTTTAAGGCACCGAGATGGTTCATTCATAAACACGAGGTCGCACATTAATAGAATGAGCACATTCATCACACCTATGCGTAATTAGGGAGTACGGGAAAATCTCGCTATCTTGATTAATAAAGTCCCTAACAAAAATTTTGAGGCCATTGATGATAAAAATAATTAAAAATTAAAAAAAAAAAATGCAAAGTAGGAGGAAAGGAATAGTTTTGCCTATCACCAGATGGATGATCCAAATCCTTAATCATACACGAATTCAACTATTGGGAGGGTCCAATCACTGGGACTCCATCAGAGGGGTCCAAAATGTTGGGGGCGACCCTAATATTGAAATCCCAGGTAGGAAAATGGATAACCTCACCATCTGTGTTGGCAACACTATCATGGATGCCGTGGATGTGACGTCAGAAGAGAGGCTCTTATCAATCGGATCTCATTATTCACTTATAATAATATCAATCAAATAACAATTCCACCAAAATGAGAGCTTTTGTTCATGTTGATCAGAAAGTACGCCTAGGTATTGTTATCCTTTCCCCCTAAATACCTGCTTGGTAAGCGCTAATTTCAACTCCCGGAAAGTGCCTACGCTAACGGCGGCAAATCAATAAAGTGCTGGTTCAATTACCTACGTGAGTAGGTACTTGAACGGGAATCAAACAGAGAATATAAAACTGCAAATATTACGTTGGAACAATGGGAGTCCTACCTGGTGGAAAAAGGAACGCCTTCGCCGACTTCTTATAGTATGAGTATAAATGATGAGGAGCTATTTCCGGCTCTAAATGAGCCATTCACAGTAAACGAGATCAAATCAGTCTTGATAAATTTGAAAAATAAGAAGCTGCGGGATTGGACAATATACCAAATGAGGTCTTGAAAAATCTACCGAACATTGGTATCGAAATGATAACAAATATTTTCAATTCTATATTGGAGTATGGGAACATCCCAGAGGAGTGGGGTAAGTAATAATCCGCATGGTACCTAAATCTACGAATTGGAATGACATTAATAAGCAGAGACCAATCGCTCTAATTAATACTGTGGTAAAATGCTTTACGCAGTGCATAGGAAATAGGCTAATAGATTGGGCTGAAATCGCAAAAGCTATCCCAGAATGCCAGGCGGGTTTCCGTAGAGGCCGAGGTTGTAGGGACAATATTTTGTTATGAATACTTTAATTGCACTCAAATTGCAGAGGAAAAAAGGTAAAGTGTATTGCGGTTTTGTTGACTACAGAAATGCGTTTGGTTCCCTTCCCCATGAATTACTATGGGGTAAATTAGCAGAGTTAGGGATTAGGGGGCGAATTCTTAGGGCCCTGAGAGACCTGTACAGCAAAGCAAAGGTTGCTATAAAAGTAAAAAATGAATTTACTGAATTTCATCAAGTTCTAGAGGGGGTTTTGCAAGGCGATTCCGTTAGTCCGGTCGTATTTTCTCTATACATAAGTGGCTTGGAAGAGTATATAAGGCAAAGGAATTTAGGGGGCTTAAACGTGGATGGGCGAACTGATATATTGCTTCTCATGTTTGCGGATGATATTGTCATCTTTGGTGATAGTAAGAGGGACATTGAAAACAAGATGCAGGCCTTAGACGAATACTCAAGGTCAATGGGTCTCTCTATAAATCAGGACAAGACAAAAATAGTGTGTTTCCAAAGAGGTAAACGAAAAAGGCAAGATGATTTCATAATTTTACCATGTGGGAAAATAGAATTCGTTAAGGAGTACATCTACCTTGGAGTAAATTTCTCTTCGTCAGGATTGTACTATAAAGCTAAGGAGCAATTTAAAGCCAAAAGTTTACGAGCTTGGGGTAGTGTACGGGAAATTTTGGTAAAGGGTAAATGTGTAAGTTGGGAAGCCACTTGTCGGCTTATTGATTCGATGGTCTGTTCGGTACTGCTCTACAGCTCAGAGATCTGGGGTCTACGTTACCTTGAGGAGCTAGAGGCAATACAGTCAAAAATTTTGAAAAGCATTTTAACCTTGCCTTTCGGAACCCCTCGTTACATGCTGCGAGCCGAGACAGGTAGGGCAAAATTAGGAGTTTTTGTAGTGGATAGAGCCTTGGGTTGGTGGGAGGCAATCCTAAGAATGCCGGAAAGTAGATACCCTCGCATTTGTTATAACCAGCTACTGTCAACAATCAACAGAGGTCTTGATGTGGAAAAATACAACTGGGCTTCCCAACTCAAGACTATACTTGTGGAATTGGGTTACCATGATCTGTGGAAGGTGCAAAATGCTGACGAAGTGAAAAAAAATAAGCAGCAGGTGTTAAATTGTCTCACGACGAAAACTGCTTACGAAGACTACGAGCGAATGGTATGTTCCACTTACAGCCAGGCTTACCAGGAGTACAGTCACAATTACTCCTCGCTTGAAGGATATTTAAGATGGGAAATCCCTATAAACGTTAAACGAGTAGTGGCCCAGTTGCGTTTGAGGAATGGGAATATGCTTCGTATTTTTTATAAGGGTTCCTTGTACACCATCGACCATTCAACGAATGCTTTCTGTGTAACACCAGGTCGCCAGGAACCATCGAGCAACATTTTTGTAGTTGCCCTCAACTAAGGGAAATGAAGGGAAAAATATTTTGGCATGCCTCGAGTCAGTTCTGAGTTTTGTTAACAAAGTTCTATTGCTGCGGTGACTAGGGAAAGTGTGTTCATGCTACTTAATTTACAATGTCATTTTTGAAACTTAGTAGAGCCTTTGTGAAAGGATTGGATGGATATGTGTCCAACTGAGGGCACCCACAACTCTCAACCAGTTTATTGTGCATAAGACATATTATTAACCCCCCCCCCCCCCTTTATGTCAGCCACAAGAAGTACTATGTATATTTTTTATTTTTATTTAGATTTATACCATGATATAGTCTGTACCATCGCGAACCTTCCTTGTTGTATAGGCCATAGTTGCCTCAAAACGACAAATAAACATTTCTTTCTTTCTTTCTTTCTTTCTTTCTACTTGAACGGGAATCCACCATGCGCATTGTACGCTTCTCGTTCAGAAGCATAATGAAATACCTGAAAAGACGTTCGAGGTGACACGAGTGAAACGAATCCGTCGAATTAAAACCACCTCGAACGCCCAAGCCCAACGGTACACATACTTCCCTAATTGCCCGAAAAAACCTAATTAGTCTCGCGAGCTGAGTTGAGCTTTCCGTACACGGGGGTATTTACTCTCCAGACGCTGACGGCTTTCACTAGCTTTTCAATCAAAATTGGATGGCTGGCAAAGAACGAGCGCGTTGAAATGAGTCGGAGCTTTCAATGCAAATCGACCCGACGAGCACGTTCGAGCTCTTGACGGCATTGATTTACCTTTTCTTGGAGGAGTAGCTCGAACCTGTGACAGTTTTATACGTGAAGAGGGAACATACGGTTTCCATTTAGAAAAATAAAGTCCTCGAGCGGGTAAGTAGTTCCCTCGATGAATCGCCTCTTCGTTAGTTCTAATTAGGTTTCAGCCGTAAAAAGGCCTTTTCTTTTTCCCCTACAGTTACTTCGATGGGCTTCAATTGCTTTTCTTGTCTCGTGGTGAGATATAGGCGTGTTGCCCTTACCATTTCAAATCTTCGTGTTCACCTTGTACAGCACGAGCTAAGATCAACTCCATCTTCTATTTTACATAAGTTAGTTGTGACTAACCAATACAACGAATCTGCTGTGTCTACATCAACGTTTCTTAGTCACTCTTTTAATGTCCTTGTTCCTTCAGTACAAGTTCAGAAGTGTTGTCCTTTTTCATGCCTTATACTATATGCGAGAGTAATTGGGAGTCAGTACTCTCAAAATTCAATACAAATAGGAGTTTTCTATTTAACATCATAATCACAAAATTAAGCTGAAATGCCAACAATCCAAATTTGGACCCAAACCAGGTTTTATAAGTTTAGCGGTAATGATTCATCGTTGCCACATAAAATTCCCAACCTCAGAAACTCTGGATTCAATAAATACGTCAAATTGATCAACCTCGTGGTGAACTTCAATTCAACTTCAAATTACTGTACTAGGTGAATCATGATTTAGCGAGTATGTATATCCGTTTTGTGACGTCACTAATGCATTAATTTATGCTCAAAGGCACCAATTTTTGAACGGCGTAGATTCAAAATGTAATACGATAGTAAACTATCTGGACCATAAGAGGCCTCTAAAATGGTCCGGAGATTATGAAATTTCGCGACAGACTCTATTCATTAACCTGAATAAGGCTTCACCGACCAGAATTTTCAGTTTCAATATCGAAAATCAATGCAGATTCCTCACTGAACCGGCCATAAATTATCATCTACTCATGTCAAGCCCGAAACATCTTCACTGAAACCCGAATCGAGAAAAAAACGCGATGGAAAAAAGAGCTCAACATTGATGGATCCGCGAAAGTAGAAAATAAATTACTGCGAAAAGTTCTTTAATTTCGCACTACAATTAAACTAACGACCTTTCGGTTGAAGACTTGCCAAAAAAGTGTTCCGGGTTTCCGACTCATTAAAAACTTTTTGCCTTAATACGTTTCAAACTGTTGGAATAATTTGAGATGGAAAGTCGAAGTCGGGTTCGAACGGGGGGAAAATGGCCGAAAAAGGCGAGTTTCCCCTGAGGAGGGGAAAGATTTTTCTCCATATGTTTAGAGGATGGCTAAAAGCATTTTCGATTCCGACCCATAATATTCGATAATGGTTGAAGAACGCCCTCAACCCTGCCCTTCTTTCTCGCGAGGGCATAATTCATCAGAAGCCCATTCGACGCGGCCCGGCGGTTATCTCGAATCCGAAGGGCAACTTTAGATATCGAAAGGGTGGTTCTATGTTATACGGCAGTTTCATATCCCCCCATAAGGTCCCAGGCGCAGGGCGATATGACCTCGTGCTAACAAACAGATCCATAGTGAGGAAATAAACATGGGTCGAGGCGATAACGCTGGGTGATCCGCTCGTTTCGAAGGCGCCCAACAAATTGATAATGAGATATACTTTTTGACTTATTTATGGGGGGAGTGAAGCTGTTTACTGATTTTTTCCCCTTCACGTTTTATGGTCGTAGCCGAAAGATAACGTAAGATTGAGCCTTCTTTGCGTTAAGTGTGCTCTAAATGGTTAGAGTGCGTCTTTTTTCAACTATTTGTATTCAATATTTATATGAAAAATCTGTATCTCTGTCTTTCTCCAAATTGATGAAACCCCCAATGATATAGGAAACCTCCAACTTGACGTGAAATCGCTACATTTATAACGGTACCTACGAGCTATGTGCGGTACATATTGGCATTCTAAAATTCCACCATTATCAACAGAAAAAATAATTTAATACACATTTGCCTGTAATTACATTCCTCATTTTCTTAGCCACGTCGTCCCTGGGCATACTCATATAGAACGGCATGACATGAAATGTGTCAAAACCAGTCAATATCATCCACGCTAATTTAAGATTCTTCCAAAGAGACTGAAGTATTAAATATTGAGAAATTTTAAGGTTTAGAAGTTATGTTTTATTCAAAATACTCGTAACCAGTGACGCCCGTTTGGTTAATATGACCCCAATAATCCATTCAGGCGTAGGTTTCCGAATAATTTGAATAATTCGAGCTCTGGTGACATTTCTAAAATATGTATTTTCATTAAAAATACAAGTTGACTGAATCAATATTTGACCTGAAGCTATCAGGCCGTTCTAATTTTAGGTTCTGAACAAGGAGCATCCGATTTTTAGACGACCTAATCAAAATTTGTTTTTAGAACAAAATTCAATCCTTTATATAGGAATTCAATTAGAAATAACTCTCTACCGTTTTCAGAGTCGTGGAAATTCAAATGCGGATATCTCATTAGAGTAATCAGGGCTCCCCGTGAATATTCATAAAAATTCGATTTAAGTCGCTCTTAATAGTTTGTCAAAATGTTTTTGGATAGCTGTTTCTCATCACCTGCTAGTCGATTATGGGCGTCCATCAAAATGCATGTTATTCATAGCTACCCAACACTATTAAAGTCCCATTATTCCCTTTTTGGTGCAAGGGTTATAATTTATCGGTTGGGAGGGATTAGGTTTTATATTGAACCTTGTCTTCTGAAAAAATGTGTTGTTTCTAAGGCATTCATTTATGGGATCTCTCATAGTTGATGGGGAATTCTGAATCGTTTTATCCACTTGGGGTGTCAACTCAAGTGGCTCACTCAAATATGAAATTTAATTTGCGGTTAGTGTTGTCCTGTTGTCTGTGGTAAATCGTTGTTGATTATTCATGAAAATATATGCGGCTCATGACTGAGGTTTTCCCGCCTATAAACAAAACACCTGGAGCGAATATGTCTTGTGGATGTTTCAAAAGGTAGGTCACACTCACAATGCGGCTTGTTTACCATTCCCCCGCTTAGAAAGAATTCACTTTTCTCGTTCCGTATGTTAATGTGGGAGAAGTAAACGCTCGGGCCCGTGTGAGATGAAGGATCGCCAGGCTCTGCCCCTATCCGTGTTCTCGTAATTCCGTCCATTCATCTCAACTTATCACGGGCCTCACGATTTCAAAGACTTAACAACCGACAGCCCACGCTGCGAGCTTTTTTCGTGTTTGCTCCGCGTATAGTACTCCCGCCAAAAAGATATATAGGATTCGGAAATTAATTGGTGGAGATGGATGATTTGAGTAATCGAACAACAGGGGATTGACGTCTGCGTGGGTGTTAGTGCGAAAAAAGTGGGTGTCGGGGTCAAGTTTTTGTCCATTCATTTTTATTTTATTTTTTATTTTTTACAAAATGTGTCAATCTAGAGAGATTGAGAACTGGGTGGAGCTGGTTGTCAGGCCGAGCATACTGCTCATTATTCCTAATGATTGTAATTTAATACAACCTTGAATCCTTATCGACCTGCAGGACCAACGGGAAACTACATTACCAAAATTTTTACCTTAAGCGTTTTAGAGTGCGTTAATTAAAACTTCAAAAAAAGTCTGCGGACCAAAAAAAAAAAAAAAAAAAAAAAATGTTGAGGAGATTTTTAAATTGTGCGTACCTACACATTCCGTTAGCCCTATGTAGGTCCCAACTCATTCCAGCCCGATCGAAAAATGAAGGCATGGTCCTTATGGTCCTTATGGATCAAAACGGAAATCTTGAAAATGTATTGCCAAATCTTTTGGAGGACGTATAGTTTTCTAAATTTAGACTCAGAATCAATGCAGATGGGTGCCGGGCCTATCGCCACGCGTTGAAAAATCTTTTCAGGAGATTTCAAAGACACAAGCGCGAATATGACGTGGAATGATAAACCATTGTGGAATAATTTGAAGAATTTTTGAGAAGAAGTCAGTGCTGAGGATGAATTGGGGTCATGAAGCAGCACAAATTGTACTGTTTGGCACAACATACCCGTCTTTATATAAGGAAACGACTTCTCTTAACCGCATCTTATTACTTCACTCACGTCGTTGGCCGAAGGTACACCAGTTACTAGAATGTAGTACAAGATGTTGTCCCATTCCGTCCAGTATACGAGAGATCGTTGGAGGCTTCATAACAACGGGATCCCATGATTATGCAAATGCCTCGTGAAACAGAATAGAAATAGCGTTTGCCACCGCTGGACTTGCCGAGGGGTCGAGGGATTGCGGATATTGTCCTGCGGTTATTGGTCGCGGTCAGAACAGGCGAGGCTCCCCAGCGGTAACGAGTACCTCAAGGGCTGAAGGGCTCAGGGCATCCGACGGGCAGCACACAAAGGTATTGTGAGAAAAGGCTGAATAATACGAAATACCCTTTCCCCCACCTACACAACGACCGTTCTCTTCAGCCCCCTTTACCACCACGGAGAGTCGTTGTGGAGGTCGAGTAAACAAGTTTTTTCGTCATTTTCCGTAATCCACGCAAGAAAGAAGAAGAATCCTAGGACAATTTTACCTTATTGTTGTTCTTCTCAAAGGAAAACTTAGTTATAAGGGAACCCCATACAAAAACGATAGTGTTCTTTGGTTTCACTTCGTAGCGAAAGAATACGTTCGGAAATTTTTACTGAGACTGCAATGTTTTTAGGGAATCAGATTTTATTTTTTACTTAACTATGTACATTAAAGGATATTGAACATTGCTATTTGGTTGAACAGTACAGGTCCCCTCGAAGTGAAATGAGCACCTCTTTCATATTTTACCAGCCAGAGGAAAACTTTGATAATTTCGAGTAAACTTGCATGATTTTGGTTTTCGTTGGTTATCCTATAGTTCGGTAATGATTTTTTTTACGTCCAGGGTGTACAGATACTGTTTTTAGCAGTACAAGTACTCTAAAATGTATTGCTTTCATCCAGGTGGACCACGTATCCCTCTGTTACGCTCGGGCTCATCACGTCCTTTGCGCCCAATTTTTCGCTATTTTCCTCACCCCGTCTTAATTACATGGCCTCAAGTTTGAACCACCCACGTTGCCATCACAAGTGATGATGGAACTCGTACGGTGACGACGTGGTTCTTCCGAGGGCCCCAAACCAGGACATGTGGCGCATGATGAACGGAGCATGTGTGACGGCTTTTTTAAACTCACCATTTTTTCTTAGTCCATAGACCGTCTTAAGGTTTCACGCTTTATTTTCGTTAGCTCGTGTCGTCAACTCTAATCCCATTCTCCACGGGTGTTATTTCGAAAAGTGAAATCATATAGTGGCTTTACGACGAGGCTACGAGCCTTTGATGTGGTCGGAAAGACGGATTAACTCCCATTTCAGTAAAATAACCTCTTCAACGGCTCAATGCGGCCTATTCCTAGGACCGGATGTGCAATGTATGCGTAAATCTCTAAACGATAAAAGCCTAATAACAACAAAGCACTTTTATCTTGCCCCATTTTTTAGAGGAGTTGTTTTGGTACACGGTGGTTGTTTTTCAAGATGATGAAGCCCCGGTTTCATATCCGTATATATTCGGTCCTTGAGATTGTCTATTCCTAATATCTCTTGATTGATCGGAAAATTACCGATTCGGTACAATTTGAGGCTCAATTCAATGACCGCATGTTAATTATTTCACTTTTTGATTAACGGCTTTGAAAGATGGGTCAAAATAGAGTGCTCTTCATTTTTTGTAATCGAATAAATTTCCAATTGCATTTTTATTGAAACAATATTTTGCCTGTCCGGCCGTTCGGAAGCACTCGATACTATGATAGAGCCCTTAGCGACATTTTATTTAACTTGTTGTTGTGTATCTTCTCCATCCACTCGTTATTGTGGTTAGTGTGGAAAGCACCCCGCTACAAATGTTACTCTCACACCGTTGGTATTCCGAGTAATGTTTGACCGGGTTGGTCCTTCTCATACAGGAAAGAAGTACGTACACTTGCGTACATTATTTTCTTTGAATACATTCTCCATCTTCAACGTCCGCAGTTATTGTATCCACCTCGGGCGCCCGTCTTTTCCAAACCCTAAGGAAAAACCTCTTCCGGGTCGGGAAAACTCAATACTCTACTTCGAGCAGTAAAATAAGAAAAAAAAAAAAACCCCCGAGTAAGTAAAGGGAAATCATTGGCCCGTAAAAGACTTCTGTCCCTACACGCTTTGCAAGCTCCGACCGACGAGGGTTTCTGCCTTCCACCACCTGATGTCCCACCCGCGCCGCTACATGCATATAAAACCAGGAAATTTATGGGTTCAATCTACTTTTTTCCCTCCTCCGAACCTTATGTATTAAATGCAAATCAATCTATTACCACAAAACGGCTTTCAGGAGCGGGCTGAGTAATAGTTTCTTTAACGTGAACTCTCTCGCTTAACTGATGACTCCTATTCCCTTGTAATTGCACCTTTTTTCCTTGGCGAGGGAATCGATTCTAAAAACATGATGGGCGATTAAGTTTGAAATTGAATTCTTGGTTGGGTTGAAAAATTGATCGATTTGATGTTGTTGACACACTTTCAGTTCGATTGGTATTCAGCAGGTATGATCGATTAGACAAATCGTTTAAACCCAATTGTCTGACTACTGTGGGACGAGGGAAAAGGAGATGAAATTGATTTTGGAACCACCTATGAATAGAGGAACCACACCACGGAATTCACGCAGAACGAAATTCGTTCGTATTTTCAAGAGCAAACGACAAAGGGGAATTTGGGGTTTGGTACCCAATCATCGTTTTTAATACATTGAAGGTGAAACAAACGCTTCCAAATTCGCTAAGCCAACATCTGATCCGAAATTACTCACGAGTAACATCCAAGTAGTGAATCGGTTATCAGTTGCGCGTTGTATAGAAATTTAGGTAGAGGAATGAGTAATAATTTTGAATTAGTTCACCAAAAGCGCGCAAGGCAATAAGAATGGGTTCAGTTGACCTTTCTGGCTCTTCCTCGTTTGTAGTACGTGCGAAATAGACTTAGTCTGATTCACTGGCACTTTTGATCTCGAATTTAAAAACCCACACAAATCATAAAAGTATCATTTGCTTATCCATTTGCTCCGGTGTTGATTTACAAATGACTCGGGCAGTCGGTAAGATCCCAAAGGACGCAGAAACGGAGCCTCGTCCGACGCCTAATTTATTTATGGCACCGTTTCAAAGCGATTTAGTTTTCAATTCAAGGCAAACCGTGCGAGAAATTAAAGTTTAATCATCTGCCAAGGGCAGGAAGTTTTATTTTTACTGGTTCACATCGCTCGCCTCCGGAGCTTCAAAGAGAAAACCTTACACAAACATCGGAACATCTTTAAATATTCATGCTCGGAAACGTGGGGGCGCCGCGGCTTGCAGAGGAGATGGCAGTATATTTTTATGGGGAACTAGGGTAAAGTAAAAACAACTTGCCGAAGGAAAAAGTCGAGAATTTTCGATGTAACTTCGAAACGTAATGTACACACACGATGTCAAAACGACGAAAAACATCCTTCACCTTACGTTTGATGACAGGGCGACAACGTGAATAACTTTTCATCAAATATATCCACCAATACGTCACGGAGGAAGCCACTTACTTCTTCGAAACGGAGGTAAACAAGAGTAGTTGGATTACGTAGCGGCTATATGCTGTGGAAGACTCCCGCAAAGTTGTAAACTTATGGGAAAGCAATCATGTTCAGATCGAACTCCTATAATGTTGGCAAATTCATACATCATCTTTTGTAGTCAATTAGCCTTCTCCATGATATGATATACTTCGCAACTTCTTGTATAAATATGTAGATGTGTGAGTTCATATTCTTAATCATTTTTTTTTTTTTAATGTTTATCTTCCAAATAACCATTGATGCCTATTCCCTGATCAAATTAAAAGTCCTATGTTGTTCAAAATGAAAAAGAAAATAAGTTATGATAAAGACGTTTTCATTTAACGTACGCAATGCAATTAATACAATTGTCATTAGATTTGTCACTGAACACATTATTGGACAAAATCGAAAAAAATGAGGGAAATAATCGTACATAAAAATTGGATTTTTTTGCGTAAAATAAATTAAAAATTTTTAGTATTCAATTAAGTAATAGACAACAAAAAATCTCACGATTAAAAATACTGTTTGAATGAAGGGGCTGAGTAAAGGGCATGGAACTTGTATATATTTGGTTTATCCTCCCACACGAAAAATTAAAACTTTAGCGTGATTCACGCATAACGCGCAAAGTCAAAATTTCTTATCGCATAATCGAATAGAAGAAGAAACTTAAAATCTAATACTCACGTACCGCTATAGGTTTAACGGGTTTCAGGTTACATCATTATGTCAATAATTCAAAATTCCCGGTTTTCCACATTTATCCTCAGTGAGTGCCCATTAAGAGTGTTCAACCTATGTAACCCTGCAGTTGTCTCAGTAATTGCATGAACACCGAGAAACTCCACACTAAAGACCATACCGGGGATGATTTATTCAGCTGGCACCTAAGAAAGAACATCCTTCAACTGTTCCGTCGTTTTAATTTATGATGAAGCAATTTGTGTAATGAAAGGGAGAACTGGTACGTAATTTCCGTTTATTAAGACTTTATCTCTTGTCACTTTACTATTTCAACCGTAGTGGTAAAGATAAATAATTAAGTTGCCGCTAAAGACGGGGTAAAGTGGGGCATGCTCGAGCCAATTCTGTAGGCATCACAGTGCTGTCCCTGAAGGCTTCTGATATGTAAAACAGGCTGGTGCCTGGTGGAAGGGGCGAAAAAGGTTAAAAAAGGAGTTTCTTTAATGTTAATTATTAATTAGGGGCTCATGAATTATGAGGTCTCTCAAGTGCCTATGCAGCCCCTGCCGTTAATTAGGTTCCTAGGGTATAAACAGTAGGGTAGGTTTTTAAGGGGTCGGGGTAAAACCCTGTAATTTAAAGGAAATATGGAAAAGAGGAGTTTGCGTTGCAGGTGAAGCTCAGGGTTGAGAGCCAACGAAAGGACGAGAAGAAGGGTTCTAGAAAGAATACAAGCGGCCAAGTGTGTAAGGGGATTATCCGAGATGATATATTCAAAAAAAGAGAAAGCTGGGTAGCAAAAAAAAAAGAAAAAAAATCTCGCGAGTTAGGGAAGGGAAGAAGGGTAACAAGAATGGGAAAAGATGGTGGAGTAGCGAAGGGAGTTTTTTTCTGTTTAAAGAATAACTCCTAAGAGGGGACCGAATCTTGTTGGCCGTTTCCCAAAATAACGATTTTCATGCAAGAGCAAAAGTTAGTTTGGTAGAAGTGCAGGTTTGCGCGAGAAATTCAAGTTGGAAAAGGTGGGAAAGATAAAGCTTCGCGGTCTTTTGGTCACGACGGTTTAATTCGAGGGGAATTTGGGCCCATAAGCGGTTCGAACAATGGAACTATGTCATCAAAAAATCCAATGGGAGCAAAAAAAAAGAAGCAACATCAAAGATAATTGGTAAATTTGAATAGCGAATCACAGAAAAACGCAGCAAATTATTCCACAATGGTATTTTGTTTTGCAGAGACAGGGAAAAACTCCTTGAGTCTATGTGCGACAAATTTTTGGATCATTTTAGAAATATTTTCCGGCTAATAGGGACATTTTTGGCATTGATTTAACTAACTTTGAGAACAAATGAATTCAGAAATGATTTTTCTTAAATTCAAGGGCTTCTTATCCGCATAAATATTCGCATCAATCAAAATCAATGGCCATTCGGTAAAGATTTCCTTCGAAGGAGTCAGCAACACGATAACAAAATTTCCTGAATTTAGCAGTGTTTGCCAGAAAAGTGCATGGATAATTTTGATCATGAAATGTACGAATACCTAACTGAGAGCTCAGGTTTGATATAGAAAATTTAAAGGTATTTGCTCATAGAATTCGTCAGAAATACTCACTTGAATATGGTAGATGGTGTCCGTGCACAGCGAGAGAGTCACGGCCGTTGATTCAGTCAGCAAATTCCCTTTGAGGCCGCCACCGTCGACTTCCCACGTGACGAAATAGAAAGGTTTCCTCGGGCCGCCTGGAACAGGTCGGCGGGCGTCCCAGGCGATTTCAGCGATCACGAGGTATTTTTGATGGATGAGACTCACTTCCCGAAGATTCCACGGCCTTCGAACTTCAGTTCTCGTGTCGTCCTGCGGTAGACATGAAAGAATGGAGGAAATGTCAGATCTGAGAATGAAATTGGAATTATTGTATGGAATTATTCAAATCTGTCTGAGAATTTGAGCTGATCCAAATTAATCCAACTGCACCCGGCGAATGACTTGAGCGATCTGATACTAATGAGTTTGTTCATCCTATTACCGCAATGGCAAGAGTATCACGGTGTAGGTATTCCAAAATCGCGTTGTCACTAAGTCGCTTTCTTTGTAATCAAATACATCCGTGTAAGCGCCATATTATGCGAGAAGGTTTGATATTATGATAATTCGACCTTCTCATGTGGATTATGGGCTTAATAACAGTCCAGCATCAATTTCGTGCGTCCCCATAATTGCGTTAGGAGCATAACATTAGCTTCGACGTGGGGACTGAATACGCACAGACGGATATATTCAAGGGAAACCGTTTATTCCAATATCATCAATATCCAGACGCCCTATTATGCAAAGGATGTGCCTTGTAACATCGAATAAGCCCCACTTAACTAACATTATTCAAATTAACGTTGCGCATTGCCAACACATACATCATCATTTGAGTCAGGACTTTATAACTAGCTCAGGTTCATTGACGTTTTGCAGTCATATGTGAGGACATTTGTATGCGTTTTTTTAAAGTGGCCCTAAAAATATGCATAAACGTTCTTGGAAGTTGAAGACCAAAGCAGATTTGATGGCTACTCACCAGCATATTATTGTTGAGGAATGACGTCGTGGGCATGACAATCTCGGTGTTGATACGTTTGCCCTGAGGTGCTGGTGTCGGTGAGGTGGGTGGGAACCCGGCGAAGATGTTGCCGAGGCCGATGCTGTCCAGGATGGCTTTGGCGTTGGCGAAGTTGGACGGTTTCTTCTGCGTCGGACTGTAGATGGCTACGAGGCCGTCTCTGTTGACGACCAGCACCCGAAGAATGCCACCTTCGGGGACTCTGGCCACGGGACGAAGCCCTTGAGAGATTTGCCGCCAAGGTCGTTGGCCTAGTCTTCGCATGACGACGTACACGAAGGGCCCTTCGGCTCTGTACGGTCTGGGCCAGCTGGCGACGCCTCCGGACACTGTGATGACTTCTTCGCCACGTGTCTGAACCACCGGCTCCCGCTGGCCACCGCCGATTTCCACGTGAAACTGACACGCCTCCTCGCAACCAGGGTACTGCAACAAAAGATCAAAAATTATTAGTCGCGACACGAGTAAAATTCTAATCGGTCGTATCTAATACAGCAGTCTTTCGGGTATCAAACCAATGGGTGAAGAAGGGGCCAGGGTGGATGTGGGGTGTTTTCTAGCAATGGTACCCCTTATAAAATGCCTGTAACCGTATTGATGCTGATTGGCATGGTGAGCGCATGCCAGGATGACCACAAGCTGTGAGATGCGCGTTCGTGAGGAGGCCTAGAGTAGCAAAAGACCTGCTGAGAAACCCGGCACCTACACGACATCCATAAGCAGGCGAAGGCTGGAACAGGGCCGGGTGCCAGTTATACGAGCAACCGATTAGGCCGAAGAGTATAACTCCGACACGATCGAGCCCACAAATCCAGAAGAAAGACTATAATGGGCACAGATACAGTCTTGAGAAGGTACAACAGTTCACAAGAGCCAATATCTCCCAACCATAAAATCCAAAGCGATACTACTTGTATATTTGTTGATGCAGAGAAAATTTATATATTACATAGCATAAAATAATTTATTATCTGCATCTTTCAAACCACATTCGTATATTCATGATGACGACGTACGAAGTAAAGAGAGATCAGCACAATATCAACCAGTATGACCACTAAACATCGCTTACCATGAAACTAATTTTGATGTACACGCTGATTTTCTCTCCTTGAGCCTAGAATGAAATCTCCATTATATCCAAATTTTTATTAGTTTCGTGGGCTTCAATACTTTTTGCTGAAGAACGCCACGAAAGAAGCGATTAGGAAGAAATAAACTTCACGTTATTTTTCAAACGACATTCATCTCGATAGACAGTCTACAAATAAAACTAGAATGGTTTTAATTGACGTGGCCGCCTACCTGTTAATAACAGCCCGTGACAAATTGAATTTCTGAGCTCAATACCCCATCTTGATATCATTAGCGGGAAACGGCCCGTGTTAATCTAATTAACTAAAATCCATTTCTTCCCATAGTTTTGTTCGATTGGGCTCGAAAACCACTGCTTACGGTTTTTTCTTCTCGATTCTTCAGTGAATTAAATGAGCGTATAATTTATGACGTTTCATTAAAGGAAAAAAAAGGTTTTTGAATAATATCTTCAGTTCGGTGATCAATCCATGAAGCGTATACCTCGCCCCATTATAAAATAGGCGGGCCAATTAAAGGTGGAAGTACCTCACCCAGCGGGTACTTAATTCCTTTTATTGATCTACGATCCTCCGTTTGTCTCGACTTGTTTTTGTTTTGTCTGATCGGTGGAACTACCGGTTTCATTGAGTTCTTTTTATCTCGCGTTCCTTCGGTTCTTTTTTACTCTCGGTGGATCAGTTTTTTTTAAACCACCCAAAATAATTTCAAAATAATTTTGATAGTTCCACGGATTACTATGAAGCATTAAAATCAAGGTGCTCTTTGAATAACAACTACTTCGTTCTCAATATTTTCGTTCACGATTTGTGTATTTTTCTTGGAACTTTTCCTCAAATTCTTTCGTCCTTTGATCTTTCGACAATATTTTTATCTAGATTTCCTCACAGTAGACTCACCCTCGCAAGATCTACCTGTTCCAACTCAAGGGCGGAGACACTTGTTTATCTTCATCCTCCATCTAGAGGCTAGAATCCGATAAGGGCAGAAAAACAACCTTCTGGGATCATATGACCTCACTCTTCATAACTTCGAGCTAAATGAGAGAAAATATCAATCAATCAAGTATCAAATCTATGCAGTGTTTGTTGTTTTAATTCCTTGAAATATGAACGATGTAATACATCACTATCTCCCTTACTACATTAAGACCCTTATTCTCCCTCCAGGGAAATTTAGTCGGCGGATTGATGAAGACTCGATAAACGGGGGAGAGAACGGAATTCACGATTAGGATAAATTCTGCTCAATTTACCGGTTGTCAGTAGAAATGATACATTTTACCCTCTCCTCAACTTATGGCGCTGATTCCTCGATATTGTTGCCAGTTTGGAATGGCATTTTCGCTTCATCTAAAATTCAGAGGGTGTTGAGAACAAATGAAAGGTGATTGGGTCTACATGACGTTTACACCCTAGGCCTCAGACTGAATTAGAGTCGTTTAGGACCCTCCTTCACTTGCGTCCCTTCCCCCAACACGATAGCCCTTCCTTGGGCGATAATTATTTTTGCAGGACGTGCGAACGGAGGCCCAATATAAAATCTCCTTTCCGTCGTTCCGTTTTCCCTGTGGAAATAACGCTCGTACCCTCGTATCATTCTCACTCTTCCTTGACGGATCAGTTATATTGGCCCGAGTCAACTCTGGACCCCTTTGGTATAATTAGTCCGGGAGCGAAACTCTGGAGCCAGATGCTGGGAGGGTAATCCAGACAAATGGCGCCTCCCAGTCATTTAGTCAGTCAGACGTCATCTGCCACCGAAACTTTTTTTCGAACCCTCCGCCGAGGCTCATCTTTCCTATCCCTTTACACTTCGTCACGGTCTCCAATTCAGGATTGCGTGTCGACGGTGGTGTTGATTACCATAACTAACACAATCCCTTCTGATCAAACTTGCGAAGGAACGGATTCTGTGGAGAACTCGGCGTGACGAATCAGCAACAACTTGTGAGTTTTTCTTTCAAGTTTGATTTGAAATGTTTATTAACTCGAATTGATATAGTTAACGATTCTGGCTCTCAACTTTTGTTTCGTTCACAAATGATAAACACGGGTTTTGGAGGGTTTTTTTTCCTTCGTTGTAGGTTGTGTCATTACATAGGAAAATTGTTCAACAATTTTTCAGGGCCAGAGCAGTGGAAGATGGGTTGTTAGTTCGATGTAATTCCAAAGTAGAATTTATGTTTAATTTTTTGGGATTTTTTGGTACTCGAATTCGTTTGCCAAAAGAGAGTGTAGTGAAGTTTATTGCATCCTTTACCTTTAATCACACATCCATGGGAGAATGATGAAGTTATCATAGCCACTCCTTTTAACAAGACGCTCCCCTGAGTAATTTAGGGTCAATTGAGGGTTATATTAAGTACTTCCAAAGTTCGCATGAAGTTGAAATACCACACAACCCACCCATGAGAGGAATAACACAGAAAAGAATGCTGAGAAAATATTATCACCCATGTGCTCATAGTACAATGCCTCGGGGACTGACGAGATCAGGTGTAAATAAACCTCCCGAAACGAAACGATAACTCAATAAAACTGAACTCCCATCGAGAAAAGGGGCTGTTTTTGTTTACCCACTCCTTCCCCTTAGGATCAAGAAGATTGGAGCCCATAAGCGCTTTTTGCTTTGCTTTAATTCAATTTACCGCCCGTCACAATCTTCGAGATTTTCGTGATTGCTTCAAGTTTTGCTCAGTTGGCCTTTTATTACGTCTGATTCGTCGGGAACTCGTCGGGGATTGTTTTACGGTGGAGATTTTCTAGATTTTTATCAAGGAGGAAAATTCACAACGGTGTTCTGAGTCGGTTTACACTGAAGCCTACATCGTACGCTGAATTCAAGAATGCTTCCTATACTTATGCACATTGAGAGATGGGGTAAGAAAATCGGAGTTTTTTTTTTTTTTTTTTTTTTTTTTTTTTTTTTTTTTTTTTTTTTTTTTTTTTTTTTTTTTTTAAGATTACGACCCCGAATTCCACGACCTGGGCGACACAATGAAGCTACGCAAAGCTATTGATCGGGAGCGAAGGGATGGAAATAATGCTGAATGCTCCAATGCCCTGAGCTCGTCATTAGGCAGCAATCTTTCGCCACCGAAGGAGGAAATGTAAACAAAAACACCCCTTCTATCAGCGGGAGTTACGAGTTTTTATGGTAACGGTTTTTCTGAAAGCCCTTACAACCGTTCCCTAACAAGTAGGAGACGTC
This sequence comes from Cyrtorhinus lividipennis, assembly GCA_019603395.1. NCBI lineage: Eukaryota > Metazoa > Arthropoda > Insecta > Hemiptera > Miridae > Cyrtorhinus > Cyrtorhinus lividipennis. The sequence goes on from CM034005.1 coordinate 12,862,173, forward strand.
GATTCATTCGGATAGGCTCGTACTACATGTGGTTGAAATGGTACTTCGGATCAAGAGCAGGTAATTGCAGTAAAATGCCTTGAAGGGATGGAAAGAACCGCATTTTCCATTCACCAGCGTTGAAACAGTAGATTGTTGCATGTGCGTTGCTAGTTTTAATCCTTGCCTGAATGATTCACGGAGAAAATTAAGATTTAGGGTAAAAAATTTGTCTTATAAAAAATCCATTTTGGGAACGCGGTGAAGGAAAAATAGTACGATTCTACGGAAATCCGCAGATATATCCTAAAATTTGTTTCTGAGTGATCTTATTTTTGAGGAAGGTAAGATGAAAAAACTAGTTCCCTGATCCATGAAACACTGATCGTAAACCGAGTGTGGCATCAATTAGAAAGAGAACTAAGGATTATTTTCGTCCTAAACGACTGAAATTCCTCCGAAAACAGTTAGGCCGGAAGTTCTCTCATCCACAAGTTCTAGTGAAATCTTGAATGTGTTTCGCCGGTTTTCGAGTTTTCCCGGGCTTTTAGCCTCATTTTAACTTGACGGAAGCTAATGTTGACGCTACGTACGGAAGTTGTAGTACGAGTACATTAGGTTGAAGTACTAAACTTGGCTTGTCTCAACTTTCCCTCTGAGGCCTTATATGTATTATACGTGAGCCAAATTGTCGTTGAGAGTCCCCGCTTTCGTGAACAGAATCAATTTTGCGAGTTAGGTGGAGCTCTTCAAGGGTAGATCAAAGAATGAACGCTGAATTTAAAGTATAAATTTGGACGGAAACTGAAAGACGAAAATAGTTTATTTGAAATGTCATCCATTTTAATGTCTTTAAAAAAAGGAGAAAATCAGGATTCGGATGAATAAATTCAACTCACAATGTCCCAAAATATGTCAGCCCATTGACAAAGAATAATGCTTGGCTGAAACGGATTTTTTCGACGTGATGAGTTTTTTCCCTTTTATCGAAAGGATTCGTTCCTCTTGCCGTTGCTAGCAGTCGTTGAAACCCGTAGATTAGGCTCCAGAAGCGCTTGAAGTATTAGTCCGCTCTAATGACAGCTTGAAGCTCTAATCTAACCTTCCCCTCATCGCGGCAGAGCCCGATTTAATCCAACCATTTCGGCAGCTTTCTATTCATTTTGACTACCCTTCGTCGGAGTTTCTTCCTTAATTCGAAGAAGGTTTTTTTTTTTTTGTCCACAAAATGGGAAATGCCGAATGAGAGATGAAGTTGTGGAGAAAGAGCGCATCAGTTTGAGATTTCTGGTAAATATGAAAATAATGACAGTTCGTTTTCTGAGGTCATCAGGTTCTCCATCAAGTACTTCAATCATTTCTCAGCAAGAGGAACGAGTGTCAGAGCACTCAGAGTTGGGAAACGAAGACATAGTTGACTGTGATGTGAGTGAGGAACAGGGGTGGGTCTCCAAAAAGACGCTTCGCCAGAATGCCCAAGGATTTTGCCATCTAGAGTTCAAAAATTTATAAAAATCTGATCATGAAGAGTTGGGTGCACAAAAGCAGAGGGAAAAAAATCTACCAATAAAATTATGCTAGTAAAAGCTAGTTTACACGCTGAAAGCATCAATTAAGACGATCAAACTGTAGACATTCATTATTAGCACATGTAATTGGATGCTGGACGAGTGGAAGTTCAAGAGCCAAAAAACTCTGCGGAAACTTGGCTGATTCAACAAGACAGTAGTTTTGGAGGATCCCGGCGATGTTCACAACGAAAAGGACGCTTAGTAAATAATATATTACACTTGAAACGCATAGTTAAAAGTGACCTCTCCCTGCTGAGTCCAAATTCAAGAGCGAAGCGAAACGACAAGTACCAAACTCGTTTCTCTCTTGAGAAGCAAAAACCGCTACAGTTTTAAACATTTCTTTCATTTGCAACGAATGAAATTCTCGAAAGGAAAAACATTTTTAATTTTTCTTCTTTTGGAGGAAAAATTGAAACAAGGTTTGTTCCAGCGGGAGGAGTGCGCGAGCGCAGATGGATATCGGCAACTCGAAAATTAAAAAGCTGAACATCCACTCAGCTACCCACTTTGAAGTCGAAAAGCAATTACATTCAATATAGAAACCGTCGGCGACAGCTCTAGACTTTTATCACCGTCAGACGTTTTCTCGGCCAAAGTAATGGAATTTCAAAACAGGTGGTCGCTTCTCTGCAAGTTGAAGCTCGTAATTAAATTCTTCAATAGCGTTTCGAGAATTATAGAAGTTTTTCTAAACGGTATTTTCCTTTGGACGGGCGTATAAAACGGGAAAGTTTTTCGAACGGGAAAGCCACGAAGGGATTAGTCAAAAGAGTGATAAGACCGCAGGAGGGGGGCGATACAAGCGATAAAACTGGGTGTTTCCTAGGGACCTCGCTAGTTTTCTGGGGATTAAATCGAATGGAAAAGATTTGCAGATGACTTCCCAACAGTTAAGTAAGTTCATTTCTGAGTAAGAAGAGCGTAATGGATTAGAGTTGGTACTTCTTAAATCCACTTTACTCACGTGTGTGAGTGAAATTGAGGAGACTGGACGGTCTCAGCTTCAGGATCGAATCTGTTAGTTGAATTAGTGAAAAATACCCGTCTACCACAGTTAAAATTTATCCTTGTGAATATTCGCTCCATGTAGCTCGACAATAGACGCTTTGTGTGCTTCCTGGATCGAGTTGATAATTGAAAATGACGCTGTGGTACCTTTGACAACTCCAGTATTCAATCAGGTAATTATTGTCTCCGACTGACAATATTCATCTAGCGAATTTCATCAGGGGAAAAGTAATAACCGCGCGATCCCTAAAATGGAATTGAAACTGTCCCCTAGTTGAATAACACCCCAGCTGGCCCCTTGATAAAATATTCTATTTAGAAAAGGGAGTTTCTCTCGCAACACGGAGAATTTCATCTAATGAATAGGAGTTAAATAATTCACTGCAGCTCTCTAATCCCGCGTTCCACGCTCAAACTCGAAAATTAGAATCGTCCGCGTAAATAAACGCAGGGTTTGTGCGATGGAGTTTGCTGGAGCTAAATTGGCATCAATTATTCCTTGAGAGCTCCGACCAAAGCGATTCCATCGTTGCATTTCGCCTCGAAAGTTTATTACAGTAGTATCGTAGAGTATGAAAAGTGAACTAACTGTTTATTTTGCTGCGAAAACGTAGAGATAAATGTCTTATGATGTGGTAAGTGTGAGATGAAGTGTGTTCAATGAGACGCAGTTGTGATTTTTTAGTGCGGCAATCAAGGTGTCAAATATTAAGATATTCAACCGTTTTATGTGTAAACATGACCAAATTATGCCACCAAGAAAGGAAATCTACCCAAGCCTATGGGGAGGATTAATGAAATAACATGCGGTATTAAAGCAGTTATGAGAAGTAGGTATTATATTAGGATAGAACTGTGATTGGTCAGAGGGGGGGCTTGCAATGGTATGCATTTGACCGGCTCTGTGCATGTTCTTGTAGGAACCTAAAAAGACATAATGGATTTTTCGATGAAACGTAGTACGTTTCAGGCAATCAAGTTTAGAAGAAATTAATAAATTATTAAAAAAGAAGTTGTTTTAAAGGTTTTGTGCGCCTCCAAGTGGTTCTAATAACATCAATTCCCTCGTCGTCCAGGACTCAACCGAAAAGGCTTAGCTCGAAAGCAATACGCCCGAAAATCATGGGCTTCCCGTAATGTATCGTACCGATGACCGGATTTTATGACGTGCCGGCAGAAGCGATGACAGTGTTGTGTTTCCGACGAGTTGTTTTTCACGTCCTTTATTTCTGAAAAACTCACGATCCGCGCATATATCGCGGGAAGGCCTTCTCGCCTTGTAACATCGGCTTGTTATTTCCGAAAGCACACACACATATCAAGTCTAAACATTGCTTTGCCTCGTCTCCCTTCGCGCCTTCTTCTCCCATGGCCATTTTGGCTCGAGGCGAGAGGAAGAAAATTTATTCTTTTTCTTTTCCCTCTCATGGAAAGGGTCCCGAAGGATCAAGTCGGGGGACTTTCGGACTAATTAGTCCAATTTATTGTTAAACAAGGACGAGGTTGGTCCCCAACGGGGCGATTTTAGCTTGTGAAATACGTCCACCTCGGCTTGTTTATATGCGGTCTCCACGAGCCCGGGCAATGGATGTGCTCGCTCGTGTCTTCTTGAAGGATGTTGCGGCCTTCCTTGGCGCTTTCCTCTCAGTTTCGACCCAGGTTCTTAATAACTTTTCACTTCACCTCTGAGCTCTCGTTACCGCAATCATCCATTCCCATGATCACGAGCGAAATCATGGAATTCGTTCATGCCTGAGGAAAACAAAATGGTGTGGACGAAAGAACGGAGTGAGATGCTGAGTTTGGGCTATATGAATCCAAGAAACCCGAAAACTGCGATGCATGATCCACATGCGGGCGTAAAAATACTTCAGAAAATGATTTTAAAACTTTGGAAGAGTAGTGAAAACTCAAAACTGTTCTAATACGAGAACCTCAGACATTCAAATCTGAAGAGGACTGGAATTTTCTATCCGTATTACTCATATTACTAGCCCCATCACTCTCAGTTTTCCGCTCTCACAACATGAATAGCCCGTTCGTCCTATTATATAGCTAACTCCGCGCGAATTTCCACGGAATCCGGCTTTACCTTCTACCCTCTTTTCGCTCCAGCCCCCACGTATAATCTGCCATTTCCAAAGGAATGAAATCGGAGCTCTGAGAGAACTGAGCTTTGTCGTTCGAGGTGATGAGCTTCAAGAAACTTCTCCCCGCGGGTCCTTGTTAACCCTGTTATCATTCTCTAAACAAAAGCGAGCTCCATACGAGTTTCCATCCTCTTAGTGCGGAATAGGTAGCCCGCTGAATGCATCGAAACCGTATTGTCAGAGCTCACTTATTATGGCGGGTCATATCGTAGGAATATGTACGCGCAGAGCACTTGGGAGGCTTCTAATAAGCGTATTCCTAATAAGAGGATATGACAAGCGTCTCAAAGACGAAGATTTGTCTCTATTTCGTACTCAGAGACAGACGCATTTCATGATTTGGTGTTTCGTGCTCGTCGTCAGGAGAATCTCGATCATCTACACACTCGTCTTCATTCCTAAGATAAACCACTGGATAGCTGAAACACTATTCCTTGTGGGTTCTAGTCTGTCACATCGTAGCATGTATAATTCGAAGGTTTCCATAAATTTTCTTCGTCTCTAAATTGGCGAAGTAATTATCGGCATTCCAATCCCTCCAGAGTATGGAAATAAATCAATAAGCAATAATATTTTTATACTTCGAATTTTATGCAATCCTTTTATTGATTTTTGTAGGCCGAGATTGCACAAGCTAAACGGGGATCAACTCTGACGTTTTACATCCGTCGCCGGGTTTTCAAGTGATCAATGAGACGGGGATAAATGTAAAAATAGGATGTGAGCAGAAGTAAATAATCAGTCAACAGACGGACAGGGAGGTTGAATTTACAAGATAAATCGGTGATTACTTGAATTCCTCCCTACAATGGTATAGATGGAACAGTGCAGAACAAACCCCGAGTCGAGTGACTTTATTCGGGTCAATCAATGATTTCGATAAGAATCGCGCTTGGAAACATTGTACCGCCCTCCCGCCACCACGGACATTAAACACCGCATCCCTAATGAATTTCGATGCTCCCTCTCGCCGGTGCCGGGATCAGGGAATTTAAACGGGACAGTATAATGAGACAGACGAAAACCTCGACACCACCACACCCAATTCCACGAGACTGACCAAGATTAATACTACGTGACCATTAGGGCGGGTTTAAAGGGGAGAGTAAACACCCATTCAAATTACCTGCAATGAGTCTCTGGAGCGATTTTTGGGCTTTTCTTCTTGAACGTTTTATAAAGTTTAATTAAGGTTTCCTATCTTCCGTTAAACCTAATTCAGGGGAGGAGAGCTACCTGATCAAAACTTGAAGCCAACTCCGGTTTTCCACAGTTTTCTTCGAACAGGCAGGAAGCGATTTCCTCTCCCTTTGCCACCAACTCGATGTCTTCTCCTGATAACTTTAAGTGCTTTTCCACTCTGGCCGCTTGTGGTATCTTTCGAATGGAGACTGAGTTTTAGGGAGAAGTGTCCGAGTTTTAATTACAACGGAAAAGTGGGGAAAAGCGGCCGAGACGGTGGATGAAAAGGGATGTTTCGAGGCCACTAATGCTGGAAAAGGCTAGGAGAACGGGGAAAAACCACCTGTTTTCCGGGTGCTGTCTGTTTTAAGACCCGTTTCTCCCGTTTTCCAGCAAGGTCTCGAGCATATTAACCTCTTTTAATTCGGTCAAACGGCCCACTGAGAGGCACTTTGGGAGACAACGCGGTTCCCGAGCCCTTTGGGTTTGGCTTGTATGGCTTCTTGATTTGCCTCGCGAGCCCAATTAGCCACCCTTTCTCTTACGTTAAACTTTTGGGCATAAGTTGAGGGTTTCGGCCAATCGCTTATCCATATGTCGATAGTTGGTGGAAAATGAGCAGGTTCTTGTCCGAAATATTTGCGCTAAATGAAATCTGAAAAAAGTTACCAGAAGCCAAAATCATCGAGTGCCTACGACACGAATGTGTACCACATAGGAAGAAAAGGAAATATTTCTATGGCTCTTTTGACGTGGAGCTTTTCAGGGAGTTACAACTCATAATCCAGTAAGCGGCGCAGTGCTGGATCTCAGGAATCGTCGACAATCAGAAATTTAACAGTGAGCCAAATAAGAGTCCTACGCTGAAGGTAAACAGTGAATGATTTCATCGTCCAGGCGGCCTCTAGCCGGATCAATAAACACCCATTTTCTCCACGTGTAACTAGTATTTATCTTCTGGCAGCCCCTTCCGTAACAATTGACCCTCTCTTACAAACCCGAAGGACAACGAAAGAACTTTTCCAGAAAACCATCCAACTTCCCAAGGTATAAAAGTTGTCTCATCATTGAACGAGAGAGCGCCAGGGTGACGTAATGATATCACGTAGACTATTACCCTCCCCTGAAGGATCATGAGTTTTCTTCCCAACCATCAAATAACTTTCCGCTTTTTTCCTCTCGTCCTTTTCTGCCGTAAAAATGATCATTTTGACGGTGTGGAGTCGTTTCGTACTAGTCATTGTGGAAAATGTACGTGATTTCACTACCGTTGAGTAGTGATCTTCATAATGGTGTGTACGCGGTCTCATCTATGTACATCACTTCAGTTTTCGTTGTGAAGCGTAGAAGTTGAGTTGTTCACATTCCCATGATTGCATTATAGGAATCTGGAGACCGTGACAGTGAATTCACTATATGCCAAGATGCTCACATTCAGCCCTGAATACATCACTGTGGGACTCGACAGATAAAAATACATCAGCGATTCGAGAGATGTTTAAATTAAATGATTTCATAAGAACGTCATGCGTTCCTCTGCGGGAACTCGTCAACACCTACAATAGTGCAATAATTTTTTTTTAGAATAACTCTTTACACTAACTCTCAGTTTATGGTAGCGACGATCGAAATTCATTGGGATAAAATACCAGTACTAATTTTTTTTTTTTTTGGTTATTCCAAATAACTTTTTTTGTAATTTTTATCTTTTATATATTGGAATGCTTCATTGTATTTCTGTTTGGAATAATTTCAGAAGCTGTGTTACTTACTTCGTTCATTTCAAAAACCTTATTCCTTCATCGTGAATCAGTATATCGATTATCGAGGGCTGTAAGGAGAGAGAGGGTTTTCCCCAAGAGTGGCAAAATGGATTCCTCCCACAAATGAGAGCTTGTTTGAACCAGTTTTCTACCATGAATAATAATTTTTGCATTGTATACCGTTTGTATAACCACCGAACATTTTTTTAAAAATCGCCCGTTCTCAAACCATTAATTTTCAAACAGAACCATTTCCGCTTCGTAGTAATACCATCGATAATGGACCCTTCTTTCTAGAGCGTGCGGAAAGAAAATTGAAACCTTGTGCACCACTCCGTCGGTTTTTTCTCATTTCTCTCGTCCTTTTCCGACCATTACGCATGAACGATAACGCCCACACGCGGGGATCCTCTGAAAAACAACTCGAAGAAACGATAATAAACAGCCCTTCACTTGTCTGGGCAAATGGTAGATGCAACAGATAAATGGTCAGAAGACCTGTTAGACAAGATGTATGGTCGAGTGTCACATAAGTAAACGATAAATTGCTTCTTTCGACTAAATTGGGTGCAATGAACACCCGAGGAGTATTATCGTCAATGGCTGACGTCCTGGCGGGGCAGCTCTTTCAAATGGTTCTGAACCATTCGGGATCCTTCGATCTAAGTCAAACGCTCCTCAACTTGAACGATTAAGAAGATGAATTGCGAATAAGGTTCACAAATGCATTTCGCACTTCTGATGGATTTTCTCCAACACACCGAAACGTCCTGCATTTAGGATTCGTAAAATAATATAATGCATTTTCGGCTTTGTAACGTAATGGTTCCCTCTCTCCACCGCCAGAGAACGAAAGATACGTGAATACGAGTCACATCTCATTGTATCATGTTTTGGAGTGTTCCTAGACTGGGACAGGAAAACAGGAAGCCAAGAAAATAACATTTCAATTTTGGGTAGGTGAACGGTCCCCTTCAGTACGAAGAGAAGTATTTCTCCTTTAATTCATTCTCTGGCCTGGGAGATTTCAAGCTCAATACCATCTATTCTATCAAACCTGCCGAACCATAATGAATGAGCATATCAACGTAACCAAACGGTTTGAATAAATAACCTACACTATCCGATTGACAAACAGCCCTAACCTAGAGGATGTTGCCTCCTGAAACACTCAAGGTCTCCCATCTCGCTCCAAATTCATACTTCCCACAATGGCCAAGGCCTAATTTTCCTGCCTTTAGATAAATATGCGTTATATTTTTTCTGCGGGAGCGGCGCACTGCTCCTAGGGTTACGTTCTAAATATTGATGATATGAAAGGCTCAAAACGTATCAAACCTTGTAAGAGTGAATAAATCATCAACTATCGTACAATGAAAGAGTTTATTTATTTATACAAGTTTATTATTAGGTATAATTTCCATTTAAATCAACATTAGTGAAAAAATACTAGAAACTGCAAACTTTAGAATAAACGGCTTTCCTGACTTTAATTAAGGCTTGGGAATAAGGAGGCCAGATTTAAGATGGATGCATGCTCAAGACACGTCATTCTCTCCAATATCTTCACCATTCTAGATCCTGCACCGCACACCCCCTCGCCAGTATTAACCCGTACATAGTTAACTCATGAATAACATTCCCCCATCATTCTCGGCAAATGGGATTCTGTCGATAATAACGCCTTGTCAGACTATGAGCTTTATCTATTTTCCCATCTCAGAGACGTTGCCTTGTGAAGATGGGACTCTCGATGAGTTCTGTCGATGTTGCTCCGTATTTACTGTGAAACCTCCAGATCGACGAGTCCCTCATATTCGTGGTACCTGCCTCGGGGGCCTCAACTGAAATATGTGTCTCTCCTCCCGAGTGTACATATTAATACCGGTCACAGGAGCCCCCAGGCCCGTTCGAGTGCCTCATCCATTCCAGCGTTTGGAAACGCGTCTGAGTTAATCGTGGTTGAAACCGTTAAATATACGCATACGCGTCGCGAGTAGATTCAGAGCGTAATTACCTATCGAGTCCATTCGACCGCATTTCAAAATAAATATTTGCCAGGTGTTGAGGTTTAGAGAAATCCGCGATTCCGTTCGAATGCACGCACACTCTGCAGCTTCGTTTCAGTTAAACAAACCAAAACCATATTCGAAGAGGTCAATAAATACGAGCAATACATGTGCAATACATACGTATACACCTGTGATGAGAGGTATTCCCGCTAATACCATTTACCTTAAAGGACGATATAACATATGTGAGCGACTTCTCTATAGGCATGCTCTCAAGTAATTTGCCTCTTGAAGGAATGGGAATAGAAGGTTGTCGTGATACCACATTGAGGCAGCAGAAGAGCTTGAGTGGTATGTAGTTCTAATACTATTAAAGATGAAAGAATTAAACTCTTCCTCAGGGGAAAAGTATTAATATAGCTATTGAGAATTTTCCAAACCAAATTGAGAATTTTTTAAACCAATTTCAGAATTTTCCACTCTAAAAAGCCTTCAACACTAAAAAAAGAGGGGTTTTTCCAAACCCAATCGGACATTTTTTAGACAATTTAAGACTTTTATTGGAAATAAAATTACTGAAACAAAATGAATGAATACCATTTTTAATAAATAAATATTGAAATAAAAAAGACAAAATGAACGAGGAATACTTCATTAAAAGTACCCCCTTGTTAAGAATTCGTTCATTTTGTCTTTTATATTTCAATATTAATTTGTTTGAATGTTGGTTTATTCTTACATTTTGTTTCAGTCATTTTATTTCCAACAAAAATCTTGAATTGCTGTAAAAACTTGTCAATTCGGTTTGGAGAACTCCCTCTTCCTTATTAGTTGTGAAAGTTTCTCTAATTGGTTTGGAATATGCTCAAATTGGTTTGGAAAATTCTCAATTAGGTTTGGAAAATCCTCAATTTGACTTGGAATTGTAGTATTTCGGCAAATCTATCATCCCACTTGTACTTCATTTAAAAAGGAACCTACGGGATGGCTAGTGCTGCTATAGTTTCAGTTGGCTGCCAATTGAAATTGATCTGACGAATATTCGCTTAGTTTAGGATCATGTTGGGGTGGCAACGTAACGGGGATCGTTAGGAAATGGCCTCTGAGCCCCTCGAAAATTACCGAGTGAAGTTAATTTTGTGTAATTTGCTTTGACGGTGATCCAACTGCCCGCCAACGTGTGACTGACATTCGACGTGTTTGCTGAGTCAATCCGCGGAACAGACCGCCACCACTGACACCACTGAGGCACCTGCACGTTCCGGTAGAGCGGATAAACTGTTCTATCGGGGCGGCCTCGCAAGTAATCTCGTGATAGATTGTAATTCGAGGATGTTTACACAATGGGGGACACAAAGGTCGGAGCCTCTGTTCTCTAGGCTGAGTAGGAAGCAAGTAAGTGGCCCTGATTAGCATTGTCTATTACCCGGGGAGCAGATGTACGGAGGTTGTAGTCAACTTGCCTTGCCTTGCACTTTGAGCCAAGCGCCAACCGCGAAACCGGTAAAGGATTATCCCTAATACCGTCCCACGATATAATGAAATGCTTTACGGCTCGTGAATTATTGTGCTTACGGCCACATCTAATCTCGTACAAGCGAAACAGCTGGTATGAACGTTATAGGAAACTTTTGACAAACAGCGTGAATTTATGGCCAAGTCCGAAACTTGCATCTATTTATTATGGTTAGGTCCTCACTAACATGCGGAGCGGGTTGTTTCGAGTCTTGGCTACTTGAAGAGGTGAGAAGAACGCAGAGTCAAGTGGTTGTTGTCAACCACAATGGAACCGCACAACTCCCAACTGGCGACTAGTTGAAATAATGATTAATTATGAGATACAAGAAAAATCAATTGCACATCAACTCGAACCGCGAACTAACCGAATATGAACCACCGATTTTATTATTAAAATCACTCTTGGAGAGAGTGATATTTATTGCAGCTCGATGAAAAGAGAACATTTTCTTCAGGGGGGTAAATATGGATGCGCTTCTATACAGACCTCCTCCACCAAGAACAAGGGTGTGTTTTGTTGCAATTGAAACGAGGAAAACTCATTTCCCAAACGCTCCTATTTCAAAAAGGGGCATCAGGGTGCAAAGGGGTTGGGCGAAAACGAATGAAAGGCCCGTTAATACCAAAACCTCCGGATCCCCTAGAGGGAGTCTTCCGTTCAGGCAATTATTGCCAAGTTACGAGTTATCGGCGAAAAGGGCTGTAGACATTAAACGGAAGTTAGCTTCTGGTTGGAGGTATAATGTGGGAATGATTGGAAGGAACTTACGCAGATGCGCTTTTCGTCGCAGATGGTCCCCCACCACACGGGAAAGTTTGACTGGAGGAGCTGACAGTTTTCCCAACACTGAAACAAACCAAAAGTGAGTTAGGAACGGAAAACGTTTTCCGTGAGAAAATGGAAAATGAAATTATAAGGCCATTTGTTGAGCGAATAAATCTACACAAATTTACGACCGAGCACGGAGGGTTCGAAGAGCCTTGGAGAAGTTTGGAGTGTTCATGGTGTATGAAATTTAGACAAGCGCGGAGATTTTCACGGATTTTCACTTAAGAAATCTTCATATAATGAACCTGAAACGATTTGCACTTTGCTGCGCAACCAGCTCTAGCTCATCTCATCCTCCTCTTCGCCAGTCTTGCTAGTCTTATTCAATGACTAATGATTCTGGTAGGAATTTGCTCTCACGTGACGCTCATTGATGTTTTCTAATTACAACATAATCAAATTCACAGAAAAACAATCCTGAGTGAGCAAAATAGGTAAAAGGACCTACTACAACTGATTCATACCGGGAAGACGAACATGCAAATTTTGTGGTTGTGTGAAGTACCCGTCGCCAGGTACAGATCCCTAGGAGATTGCCCAGCTGAAAGGACTGAGAAGCGATCCAAACGTTGATATGACGGTAAAGGAAGGGTTCAACGACTAAAGATTCTTCCCCTCTGTCTCAACACACCTCCTAGAATCTGCATCATCAAGACCCCCGGGTAAGGTCTTCTCCGAAGCGCTCGCTCAGTTGGACTTTTTCCTCCTCATCGAGGTTTCAAAAGATTCTTCTCATATACCTAAGGCTGAGCAATCTCCACGTGACTTAATCACAAATTAGCGATTGCCTGAGAAAAAGTTGGTTGGGACTCAGAACAAGCACTTGCTGCGAAAGTAAGAATCAATGTAGAACGGATGTTTAGGCCACAAGTCAGCTTCACCAACTTGAAAGAAGACTCTCAGTGTCGGCATTATCACGGCTACCCATCCAAGTAGGTAATCACCATGCTCGATAATCCTGATTCCAATGCTTGATTCGCCCTGGTTGTAGCCGTCATTGGACAAACCGCTCTAAACACAGTTCTATTGTAGTTCTCATCGAACCGGAAGGGCAGATGTCAACGCCCTGCCAGCAACGCTGTCAATACGCTCAACGTCAAAGGTCACGATCATTGACCTGGTCATAAGCCAGGCATTACTCGTGAGTTATACCTTAGTCGGGTCTAACTGAAAGGGAAATTGCTTCAATCGATCCATCTGCTCTCCCGGCTCACCTAGTCATCCTGTGACGGTTAAAGCAAATGAAATGACGTTTCATGGTGACAATTAATCGTTCACCGATTAATAATTCATTTTAATCACCAAGTATAACTAGATTTTCTCTTAAATATTCATTGAGATTTACGAAGAGAGATGAAGGCTTCATTTTAAAATCTCTGTAAGCTACAAAGGGGAAAGAAATGGTAATTCGTTGAATACTGTCGATGAGAGAAAAGCAATCGACGCCCAAAGGGAAGGCTCCCGTTATTCGATTTTGCAACGATCGAACAGAAAAATAGTCGTTTGAACGGAGAGGTGCTACGAGAGAGGGGGAAAGACGGGATTAGCAATTTTGAGCTGAGTAGGAGAATCCAAAGCGAGTGGAGAACCCCCCGAACACCCTATTGAGTTCGGCTGAGGGGGATTCAGTGGTTCTTAGCCGGAAATGACGTACTTTTTGGGGCCAATTCCTTCTCGATGCTGGATGCCCAATAAAAAATCGAATTTGACAAAACCCGAAAACGTCTCACGTTGCCTTAATGGTGGAAGTGCCTTGAACATACCAAGACAATTTAGTTTAAGATAGAAAGGAAATAAAAGAAAAAGGATCAGTCCGATTTGAAAGTGTGCGGACAAAATGAAGATTTTGAGTGATAACAAAGGCGATAAAAAATTTAATTTTTTTAATTTCCCAGAGTAAAAGCAGTTTACGATGGTATAGATACCGTTCATTAAAAGAAATTTCCTCTCTCACGTGATAATTCAACCAGAAATATCTCGTTTCAATTGTACCGCAGCATCATCGTTTCCCAAAAAGGAACGAATTGATGGCTTTGATTCCACAGTCGCTAGTAAGTTGAACAAACGAGAGAAAAACTCTTTGAACTCAACAGTTTCGCATTTTCTAAATTCACGGAACGCATTTCAATTTCTCCCCTATCCAATCTGTACCGGCTCAAGTCTTCAACAGAAAGGACAAAGTAGAGTTTCAAAACCGGCGCACATTTCGTACAACTAACCGCACAAAAGACTGACTGTGCAACCGACGTATGATTTCGTTTTAACTGAACGAATCCGATGAATTTCGCACCGGTTTACTGCGCTGTTATAACGGGTTCAATACAAACTTGAGTTGAAACTCTCTTTTGGAAACTAGGTAGTTGTGCGCTTGCATGGTAATTCGCTCAAATTGATTTTCTTTCTCCGCTGTCTTTCTCACGGCGCTCCAAACTCCTACACAACACCGTCGCTAGAGAAGGGATCAGCGCGGAACCGCAATTCGGAGTTGTAACATCCACCCTGTCACTGTAACTTGGCGTTTGGGACGTACAGTTGAGTCGAAAGGGGGTGTTTTGAACTTTTTTTTCTCCTCACTGTGTGTGTTTCCTAATGGGAAAAGTGTTCGAGTCCCTTGGGCCTAATGTCGCCTGAAAACTGCCAACTCCTCTCTCCTCTCTTTCCTCTTATTGTTTCTTTGCAACTGAAATGACTTTTCTATCCCTTTACTGTGGGGAGATCCCCGAACGAAATCGAATCAATACGGAATTTCTTGACCTGCACGATATTGTCAAACTTGGATGAAAGAGACAGAACTTGGAACGGCCTAACATTGTATTAAATGTAGAAAAACGCAGCAAATTCTGTCACAGGGGGTGGTTATTCCTCGGGCCACTAGCATAGAAGCTCATTCCACTCTAATCAGCATCAAAAAAGTAGTAGAAAAAGATATACCCCACACGACTAGACCCCCCCCCCCCCCCATGTATTACATCAAATTAACCCAAATTACTCAGTTTTTATCGCTGCAACGAGTATTATTGTCGACTGCTTTCTGTGCTCGAACTGGTACCTCAAAAGGTATTGAAGTAAGTTCTAGATGACAACACTGCTGACACACGAACAAACCTTTTAAATTAAATTGAATACAAATAATTGAAAACCGAAGCAAGTGCGAGGGGTCCGATGTTATTCGAGTTTGGTGAAGTTTGCTTAGGTTATTTCGACAACCCTTAGTAAACCTCCATCTGAGGTAGGTAGGCATACCTTAAGATGCGGCCCAATTTCAACATCAAAAAGCACAACCGCACGTTGAGTTAACTCGAACTTGTTACACGGCCATAATGAGTTGAGTGACTACCTGCTCGTAAGGCACCTAGCGAACGTCGAAAAAGACGGCGGCAAATCCTCTTAAGACTCAGAGTAATTGTACCTTCAGCATCAAGGCTTGAGTTAGACCACATTACAACTCATTCCTTCTCTTCGCTACCGCCTAATCTGTCCGCTTCAGCACTTTTCAAACGTGTTTTCCTGCTAAATGAACCAATTTGAGGAAGCCTCCAGGGAACGTGTAAAGGCCCTAGTCTCTGAAAATAGGGCCCTTTTTCTCCCCGCGAGGTTAACTCAAGGTTTGTGGGGTCTACTATCAATGAACACTCTTTTCTTTATCGCGCTCTTCCAGTCGTAATTAGCGCGTTTATAGGTCCAACACGAATTCAATGAATAAAATCAGAGAAATACAAAAAACGCGGGACAAAGTGAAATAATTGAATAGAATAGACAACAATTTTCTTTATTTTTATTTTTGCATTATAATCAGTACTTGAACCGAGCGATTTAAGGGCTGAGTTTTGTCGTGAAGGATCAAGTAGAAGCCACATGCACGGTGATAGACGACTCTACTGGCGACAAGGCTATTCCGTCCTTCAAAGTAAATTGGTTCCATACTATCAGTCTCAACCCTTGAACAGCCGCTCAAGTAATGAGCTGAAGAGACCGGAAAAGGGGGAATACCTATCTCAAATTCACTTAGAGCTCAATTTGCCACTTTGGCGTATCGCGTCTTCGTCCTACCTACAAGTATATTTTCCTCCCTCGAGCTTATTATATCAATTATCTCTCATCCCAAGGCGTTTTAATCCTAGCGGCTCCTTAATTAAACGGAAAGGATATCAACTTTTAACGTCGTCAGTGCATCCGGGTCACTTGAGAAGGCAATCAGGAAGGTTGAAGCTTGAGCGATCACGCGGTAGGGCGAGGAAAGTTGAGGATGACAGTTTATCATCTATCCCGACGCCCTTGGAATCCGATAAAATGACGAAATGAGGCGCCTAACTGCTCGAGCTTCAAGTTCCCGGTTAAATTGGATCCGCGATCAGTCTCTTTAAACTCGGATGACTTTTGAAGGGTGATGTTCCGTGGTGACAGGGATAAAAGAGACTTTTGCTGAGAAGTAGGCTCTGCCGTGGTCGCCCATGGCGGAAGCAATCGTCACTTTCTTGTTCGGGTTTGCATTCAGTTACTTGACGGTTACGAGGAAGTTACAAAAAAAATCAATTTCTACCAAAAATTGTACTTCAAATTCTGGGATTCATTCGTTGCCTGCTGTCCTAGCGGATTCGGATTCGGACCTAGCTCGTCTGTTTGATCACCACAAATCCACCAAATTGATGTTGATCCCACACTTGGAGGGATGGCGTTTTCCACTAGATGCTGGGTGTTTAATGGATGCAGTCCGGTATTGGATAGAAATTTCTTCTTAAGGAGTATGGGAACGGGTAAAGATGGGGTTTCGACCCAGTGGTGCGCCTCATTTATATGTCACCACTTTCCTTAAATTACTTAAATATTGAGTTTTTCGATTTCAGGTTACTGAATAATCCTGTTCGTAGCCTGTACTATCGGAGACAACATTTGTAAAAATTTTGGAACGAATAACAATAATAACGAACTGTCTACTCTCCTAGATAAACCATTTGTCCTATCGACCACTTTTGCAGAACCGCCCACACGTCATGAGGGCACTTTCCGTGACACCCCACACGTCTCGCCAAACGCCGACGAAGCCATTGGAGGGAGGAAAGTGGGATTAATATTTCTGGCAAGAGTGTCGCAGCGATATTGTTTCACCCCCCGAGAGAAATCATTTGTTGCTGCTTGGCCCTAATCCAGTTAAGAGTGTTTGTTGGGAGTTCGGAAGGTTCCCAAGTTTGCTCCAGCCTCACCTATCGCCCACTCCCTCCTATCCACTTCACATGATCGCACCAATGGGATAGCCAGGAGAATGACACTCGTGGAATTGGTCTTGTTGTTGAAAACGAGGCAATCTTGATGAAACAACATGAGTACAAAAAACTAGAAACAAATGTAAATTTCATTCAACCTTTTTCAGAATTACAATTTTGTTTGATTAAACTTTGAAACCTCACAAACAAACACGAAATATAAAAAAATAAATGTAATTTCATAACCTTGATGAGGTGAATTCCACCTTGCTCGCCCTAAACGGCTATAACGTGTACGGATTATAAACGTCCGATTTTGATTTAGTAACACGAGACCGGTTAATGGATTAATAAATTTATTCAAATTAAGACGCCGAGTCCCCGCCTAAAATGAATCGAGTTATATTTAGGTGACCAATACTCGGGGACCACACAGTAGTCGTAATGAATATAAATCAAAACCGTTTTGTTTTAGTGTTTTTACTTGATTTCACAGTTATGTCCCGCGTGTGGTCAACTCATTACTCCTGTTTGATAAATCGCCATTCAGGCTCGAATTTCAGGAGGCTCTCCGGTTTTCGAATATGGGGTTAGGATGGCTGTATAATTTGCGCCTTAGGATACTAGGTCTACTTTGTTTCTTTTGTCAAAGATATTCTTTTCAAAATTCAAAAGATGATTCATTTCTACTACAAACATCACTATAATCTGACTGATCGAAATTAAGGGGTAGCCCAATATTGGTCGAATTTTGACGTACCCAATAATTCAAAACGCACAAATAGGATAATATCCTGCGGTTGAGAGCGAACACAACGAACTGAGGAATGTAGGGGTATACTTTTTACTAAATATTGGACGCTGAATCGATTGGAATGAGTCCACGACACTTCCCCATTCTTGCTCTAAGGAATAGTCCACCATTGTGCATACTTTGCAGCGATTTTCAAAGCGTCAAAGCGACGCAGTAGTCAGTAAATATTCTACATGACTTTTGCTCGAAAGAAGTTGTAAGCCGAGAGGAGAATATGCGACTTACAATGAGAATGTCCACCATTAGACAACCTGTGCTGTATAATTCTCAGAATAATTTGTACTTAGCCGATATTTAGGACTGCAGAACAGTTATACTTCAATCCTTCACGTTCAACATTACACTCCACTCGGGAGTAGGTTATGGCCCATTTGCGGCCCACTAAATTAACAAGCAGCCCTTGCCCATGATATGCTTTGATTAAGAGACAATTTTCTCATTTTACTATTCAATTACAAACCTCGCGAGGGCGATCAAAGGGAGTTGAAAAGGACCGCTCGCTTGAGGAAGGCGCCGTGTAGAAGTAATCAGGTCTGGTCCCCTATTCGTCCGCACCATATTGACATCTCCCACCTGTCGGCTTCCATACTTGACCTCCTTTTAATTAAAATCCTCGGTAATGGATCTACCTCTTGATGGACTTCCTTGTTTCGTCGGCAATAGACGCCCAACATCCGCCGATTTCCTTTTGCAAACTTTCCATTCAATAAAACAAGGCGGGGCAAAAAAAAAAAAAAAAAAAAAAAAAAAAAAAAAAAAAAAAAAAAACGCGGGGCTAATATCCCGTCAACACACGGGTTTCGGGTTTCATCGGTGGCCCGACAAAGTGGACCAAATACAACAAAAGAGTTAGAGGGGATCATTTCGGAGAGGAGGGCTCTTTTCTTTACGCCCCTATTTAATTCAAGGGCTTAATTAGATGTCAAACGATTCGACCGTAACCCGTATTTGCGGTGAACAGGAGGCTTATAAGCTCCTGTTGCTAATTTATTGAAGCATTTCATCATTAACGAGCCATAATCAGCAGAGGAGGCCATAATCGCTTTATTATAAAGCGATGTTCCTCCTAATTTCCAATCATTTTGTATCCTTTTGGGGTTAGAATTAAACTATTCGGCCTTCATTCTCATTCTCTATTTGGGTCCTCGTTGTGCACAAGTCATTTACAACCTAGCCGCTCGAAACGATGGCAGGGTGAGGATAAAAACATTATACTGAATATTTCATTGACTTTGCAGATTTTTTAGAACCTCGTCGTTTGTTGGTTTCCACTGGATTTTCGACACTCAATCGATATACCTAAATGAGTTTCGGACGGGTTTTCTCATATATGGAGACTCAGGTTGACACGGTATGGGTTGGTCATTGGAGAGCTATTACATTTTAGATAAAAATAGCCGCCCCACATTTTCCCCCGAATCGGGTTGTCCCCCACTTTGGGGACCTCGGATACGGGGATACAGATACCCACACAAGATAATGTAAGATAACTTTCAGCGTTTTCATTTGTTAATTCACGTATTTAACTGGGGCAGAAGGCGTGACCACCTTCTATTTGGAACGAGACCATTTTTTCGGAACAAAATTGTGAGTTGAATCGGGTGAGTCCAGACACGATTCACAATAAAGCTTTACCTGCAAACAAAACCAGCCGCACCGATCATTCCAGGTGAAAGAAAATGAGGTCAATCATTCACAGAGGGAACCCAGTCATTATTGAGCATTTTTTTCACGAAAGAAAGAACGACGTAATGATAAGCTTTTGCGACCAGTAATGAAATAGTGTTTCATCGAAAGCGAACTAATTTTTTTCTATAAAAACCTTTGGGAGGGCTCGATGGTCAGATGAGTCTTTGTAAGAAACTACCCCCAAACTGTAATGCCATGGGTGCATCATATCCGACAAAAGGGGCTTTTTTGTGGCTATTTCCACCCCGAGAAGGTGAATCTGGCGTTAAACGGTCATTTTCGATCCTTCTCAGGTTTTTGTTGCGGTTGGGTACTTAGGAAAGAATAGGAAGAAAAAAAAAACTTGCGGCCTGTGCTCTTTCAGAGCGTACTAACTTCTTCTGCGTAGGAAACAAGTAATTTCTTAACCCAGGTCTCCACGGCCTAGACATGATGCTCCCTTTACGAAACTATGTAATTACTTTCAAAGGAGCAACAGTCTAATCGACGACTACCGTGGCTAAAACTGTGGGTATCCTCGAACACCTGTGTAATTAAACTCGAAATGCTTTTACGAATTTCCAAAGGTAAACTAATAACGATTCATTAATTCGGTGGTTATAGACAAAAGGTTCGGTGGTTAGCGGTACAATTACGGTAGTTTGGGGAGAGAGCCCATCAGCCGCATCACTAATGCTGCAAGAACTCGGGTCAGGAAACCGAAACGGGGATTTGAAGGGTTTTATAAGCATTTGACTATGATTTCATAGAAACAAGTAATGTAACGAATAAGGAAACATCAATGATTTGTTGTTCGGGTATGTTCAGCACTTGTCTGAAACCTCAGCTTTGAGTAAAACACTTAAGGAAGGATGAAAATTGGTCTAAAATCACACAGGAGGGATCTGAAAAGAAAAATGCGTGTTGTGAGGGTAAGAATATAAGAAGACTATGGTAAAAATCTCTTGGAAGGATGACGCCGAACATGAGTAATTTGTGGTAAACGCCAACCGCTAATTGGTTCAAGTCATCTTCTTCGGCGGAACGGTATTATTTCACGAACGAGGGCAGCAGAACGGCTACAACGCCCAAACAAAGGTGAAATTGAGTCGAGTTCCTTGCTGAAGACGTGAAATGGGTTTCAAGAAACAATACCGTATTACCCGGCGTAGTTGAGCTTGTAAGTTCGACTAGGAGTTTAGTATCGGGCGAAGAAGTGGAATCTACGTAAAAGCCCCCAAGGGAAGAGTGGTTGCGGGTAAACTTGACTCGAGGGTTAGGAGAAAGGCTCGGAGTGCACAATTGCATGTTGAAATGCACTAGTTTTAGTGGGTAGTAAAGTGCATCGGGTGGTTTTAACGGATTTCCCTTTAATAGCTCGGCACATGTTGCTCCCCCTCCCTCCCTTACCCCCGATCGTTGTCACAGGGCTCCCTGACTCAGCTGTTTTGGGTCAGGAGTCGAGTGGTTCGTTTTATGAGCGGGAGGGGGTGCTTTTTGCGGTTATAGAGCTAATCCGAGGGAGTGGTATCGTCCCTGGGCCTCAATATTCCCCCAAAATGCGGTCCACACCGAGGAGAAGCGGTTCCTATGCTAAACTGAACGAGCTCGGAGCAGGAGGACCCACCGGAAATATTATAGTAACAAAAATGTATGGATTTATTTTACGGGGAAGATTAGACAAGGTAAAAAACCAACTTCATTGCCAAAATGTTCATAGTCTTGGTCATCTTACACACTGTTCGCACGTCACACTCAAACAAAATTGTTATGTTCGTCCTTCAACATGATCAAAGTGAATCTATAGCAAGTGGGATCATGAGCTCATAAGTCACCCTCTGACCACAGATGATCAGAGTTAAACGTCAACCTAGGACGAACATCACTCAAATGACAAGACAGACGAGGTGTTGGGAGGAGCCAGTAGAAGATTAGAACTGAAATTAACTGGCGACAGCTTGTCATCGGCTATCAATTACAGTTAGATTGAGTAACGAGCTAGTTATATCCGCTCATAGCCCCGGGAGTCCAGTTATCGGTAAAGATTAAATATAAGATATCGTATGACGGACAGCGAATCGATATTCGATTAGAGACGATTTCGACGCGATCAATCGCCCTGGGTCTTATCCCATTCGGCTGTTTCGGTTCATTCGGAGATTATAATAACGCATCTAGGGATTGAAGTGATAACGTGAATCATTTGAACCAGCTAAGAACAGAGAAAATTAACCCAAAAAACGAAATAATCTTTCCAGCTTCACAAAGGCATTTTACGTCGTCACAAATGACACCCCTCCGTGATTTCCGTTCCTACGAATATAATGAAACCCCACGAAATGCGGGACAGTTAGGCCGTAATGAAGTTCAAATGACCGGTCAGACGTTATCTGCACTTCTTCTCCCAGGAAAGGACGCCCTGGACCGGAAAAGCTCGGGTAATGCTCTTCATTTGACAGCTTTGTTACGGTTATGACCACTAAAGACGAGAGCTGGGGGCAGTGTTTTTTATCACGTTCAGGACCATCGTCGGCACAATATCAAGCCGTTGGCCATTGAATTAAAACGGCGTGTAGAGGATCGTTATGGAGCAATTAGTGACGGCGACGGACTCGAAAACCGTGATGTTTTAATATTCCAGGAGAAAAGAACAAAGGCATAATTATGAATTTCTTCGAAGTTGAACTTGTTTATAAGGTGATCTTATTCTGAATATTTCATTCTAAGTGAGCCCAACGGATGCTATAGATTCCAGGTTTGAACAACCTGTGCTATTTGATTGAATCTTATCAACTCGAAAAACTCGATAAATTCTCCCTGTATTCCTTATTATCTACTCTGTAGTTTAAACAGAACTTTTGCAAACACCCTCCATTGGAATCACAGTTGGTCCAATCTCATGTTACGCACGATAACCACAAACGGAGGCAGAGTGTGAGTAAAAATATGTAGGTACATATTTCGAAAAAAAAGGTTTTTTTTATTTTTCATTTTCAGGATTAGAAGCTCTTGAGGGGCCGATATATTTTCAAACTGGACGGTTGATACTTTTGAACAATTTCGTCCTCTTTGATATTCATTTTATCTGTTATTATTTTTAATCAAACTCTGGAAAATGTAAAATATAAATTAGAAAAATAAACCATTGCGCTTTAATCAGCATAAACAAAAAAGGTTACTAATTTGACTACATTTTCTTTTGATAATTTGCCAGTTACGATTTAGCACTTTTGACAAATTAAAATGGCCTTCAAACAGAATAAATAAAAATCAATAAGAAATTCACAAGCCGAGGAGAGCGAATCCCGATTGAACGGATTCATGATTTATTCAAAAGTGTCCCAACTTATTGGCAACCAGCTTCTGACTAATTCAACAGAAAGATAGATCATTCGGCTTTCTAGCCAAGTTGAATGATGCTACCTGAGGATTTTGGAGTAAACGAGAAAGTGGATCTTGGACTACTCAAGGCTTGTTCTTTTACAGTAAATTGATCAAAAGAAACGGAAAAAAAAGTTGTTTTAAAAAGTGGAAATTGAATACTATTGGAAGTGAGGTCAAGACTTTTTGAAGAAAAACATTGTCTCCCTCTGGGATAGGATTAATTAATTCCCTGATCGATTGTGTTCGAGAGTGAAAACGGAGGAGTAAACGAAATCCCGGTTCCGATTATCCAGTCGAGATTAAAGAACGGCATTCTCCTCTTCAGGGTGCTCCTCTAAATAAATATTAAGCCTTAAAAAGGCTCTTCCTCGACTTCCCTCCAAAAAACAACCTCCTTGGTCCGTTCGACGGGAAAACCAATTCTCGGATTTTATTTCAAACCGCGGGAGTCTCTCAGGGCCAAGGGAGCCTGCAGTGGTTCTGAAAGCAATTTCAGGCCCTAGAGTATTTACACAGGGTGAAAAGGAGGGAAGGTTCGCTAGGATCGCCGGAGCTCCCCGAGTCAATGAAAACTTGGATGCGGTTTACTTTTTTTCTGTTCTGCTCTTTTCTGTTTGTTTTTGGGAATATCAACAAATCACTGGAGAGGATCCTCCCTCCTTCGCTGGAATATCAAGATGTATTGACCCGAAGGGTGAAACTTGCTCCTTTTCGAATCGCATTGACGTTTTCGTTTGAGCTGCCTCAATCCTATCGAATCTGAATTTAACCTCAGTTTAAAATTTCACTATACGGGTAAAAACCGGAAAGGAACGGCACTAAATATGCATAAAATTTCCGAGAGGGCATGTGTGATAACGAACGCTGCTTATCATTCCACATTGGTTCATTTTTCTAGGTGGATCTCACACGAATGAAAAAACGTAAATTAATTGATTCAACGCATGATCCAACCCGCAACGTCACCCCGAACACCCATTTTCCGGAGACCCTATTCAAAACCACACCCTGCCTCCGTTTAAAGCGAAATGGTTGAATAGTTTCGAGGATTAAATAGAGATTAGTAGGTAGTGACCAGAATTTAGGATTTTAGGAAAATTCCAACAGCCGAAAACGGCGAGGATGAGGAGGGATATTTTTGTATTGGTATCCAGTAATCTTGAACTGAAAGTGTCTCATTATCCAATTTGTCGGAGAGATGATCTTCAGGAGATATCGAAGACAATTGAGAACAACAACCAAACAATTGTTTTCATCAAATTCTTCGGTCAAATATTCAAATATTGGTAATTGAAGAGTTTCGGATGTATAATTGTTAGCTCAATAAGAAGATAAAAGAGACAATAAAATGAATCAAACGCGCCCTAAAATTCTGTTCTCCTACTCAATTTTTTCCCTGATTTAAAGACTTATTCTCTTCTGGCCCGCTTCGACTTGTTATTAATTTTTCGAGATGATTTCGGTTATTGAAATGAGGCCGAGAAGTTTTATTCGAGCTGTATCAGTTGTACATTAAACAAGGAAGTCATGTAAATGCAAATACGGGATGCGGTGTTCCAGTCACTCCATTTGGTTCAGTCCCTGATGATAAACTTTTTTAATCATCTCGTCCAGGGTTTCATCTTCCTTCTCTCGAGGTAGAAAGCAATTTAGTGATGCCTCGAAGGCAGAACAAACAGAGAATACAAAACGTTATGGCGCGGAGAGAAGCTTGTCGTTTCAGCCTCCGCGCTCTTCCTTGCTCTCATCGTCAACTTCCTAATTGTGGCTAAAACATGAAGTTATCAGCTCCACCAGCGAATGCACAGGAGGCGGAGGAAGGGGTGAAAAGCGCCTTATTCGCGCGTCTTCGTTCGACGTCTATAGTTGAGCCAACTCATCGAGATTGAGTTCGAAATTACTTTTCGAAAAGCTCGTGCGAGCGTTGAAAAATGAGACGCCGCGCTGCGTCTCTGGAGGAATATTGTTCCCTCAGAATCAACAGAGAACCCATCCTTACATATTTGAGAAACATTTGAGAGAATATTACAATTCCGAGAGATACATCAACGTTATGAACGATGGAGCGGGATAAGGTTTTCGGAAACCCAACAACCCTTGTACATTGCGAGCCTTGTTCGCATCAGTATTATTTTTAGAACGAGTCTTCTTGAGGATGCGGGAAATCAAGAGCTCTCATTTCCGGCAAGCTTCACTTGAAAACTCAAATGACATAGGTTTTCAGGTACACCTATTAAAAAATACACCGACTGGTGCATTAGGTAATCATTATCGGGGAGGACACCAGGACCACGTGGTCACCTAACTATTGGCATAACTGAATGCTTGCCCAAATTGATTGAACATTTCAAGGATACTGACACCTTAAATGAATAGAAAAGAAATTCAATGCTTTTCCTCATTGGGTTTAAGAACCCCCTTTTCCAAAATACCTTGACACCATTGGATGCTGAATAAATGAATCAGGTACGACCAACACTAACATTGAGTTGATGAAGGTCTTTATCAGCTCAAAACTTAGAGGCCCATTTTGGCCTTTGATTCGTGAAAACCAAAATTTGGGGTGAGTCCTAGAAGCAAAAAGCCTTGTTGATGTCATCCGTGTCCTTTCTTGGTACACCGAAATCTGGTGTTTTTTCCTGGGAAACGTCCATAACATCCTTGATCCCCTTCAAGATCGGATTTACGATATTTTTCTTTTCGGAAGATACGAGAAAGCACATCGGAAAGTTTTCGGGTCTCGCGGGGACCGTTCGGTCCGGAAGAAGCGCCACTATCTGCGTATAGAACGTTGTATCGTTGTAAGGCAAAAGATTCGTCGGGTTTTACTTTTCTCGCATCTGATATCCCGACCCCCTTTGAGCCCTTGTGAAGGACTTGCTCTGTTACCTGTCAGCCAGGCTCATTAAATGTAAATAATAGTTTTACTCCGCGACCCGGCCGATAAGATTCGCTCGAGTTTGTGGAAGAGGATTCGTGGCACGCGATTGTATGAATAAACCCGTATCACTCGAGACACCTCCCGGGTAACCTGCTTCAACCCAATCGGCCTGCATTTGTAAGCTCTCCTTCCGGAATTCTTATCTCGCCAAATAAGTCGGGAATTTACGCTTTTCCCCGCGGTGACACGTGAACAACATCATCCGCGTATAAATTACTGAAGGGCACGACAAATTTGCTGTTCTTCAACAACGGAGTGGGCATAGAACACGGAAAGTCGGGCGACATTATTTATGTAGCCATCGCTGGTATCTTTCCCATCTTATGTCAAGTTCTGGTGGCCTACTAACGATAGGTATGATACAAACATCCTGAATTTGAATACATCAATCTGTATACTGAGAGAGGCGTCCTCTAAATAACACCAGAATCCAGTAAACAACAATTCAAACATTCACATTTTCCTCAAACAATTTGTCGGCAAAGTCCCAACTACAAATGAATCGAGTTCACCGAAAATGAGATATGTTAGAAATCTCCGTCGAATTTAGAATAAGATAATGTTCAGAGGAATGTTTGGGTACACATGAGATGAAGTGCCAACTAAGTCAAAGTACTGATTCGACGCAGATCAAGGCGATAAAAGAAAAATACAGCAGAGGAAATATGCCCGTGATCTGGTACAGCTCGCAAGGGACGAGAGAGTGGACTATAACGACTTGAAAAAGAACGGAAGACTGCATTATTAACGGCATCAACAGGTAGCCAGTTTTAAAGGTAGTTCTCACTAGAAAGAGAATAGAAAAATATCTTTCGTGCTTTATTCCGCACAGACGATTACTACGCTGTTCGTGGTTTGTAGCGGGGCGGCATTGTAATCGACGATAGCTGAAGGTGAATAAAATTTTATGATAGAGGCGACGTTTAAAAATCGACCCTGTCGGAAGATGACTGCAAAATTTTTTCGTGGAATATATCAACTTGGCAAATATTGGAAAGGATAAGATTAAGGATAAATAGCCACATTCCTTGAATTTAGAATGCGATTTACTAGTGATTTAGAATTGTAACAGTTTGAAACGCGAACTAGTGAGGTATTTTTGCGTGTTTTCTGTCCCAGATTTGTTATTTTCGTCGACGTTAATAGGAAGCTGTTCACGTTAACTGTCCGTGTTTTATGAGGGTGTAGACAGGTAATCTTGAAGGTCCGGGGGTCGTTTAGCAAAACCCAGTGCGTTCTGAGAGGGCGCTAAAACAAAGAAGCCACTTTAATTGGGTAGTTTAGAGGCGAGTGAAGGGGAGGAGGGGTTCGCGGACGCCATGTTTGATTGCAACAACCCCCGCCCCGTCACCCAGCCGACCCACCCCCTTCACCACGGGGGTAATTGTGTTTCTCTGAACAATCGTAAAGGGGCACTGAGGGTGTGCCGATTGTCCCTGCGCTACCCCTTTTCCCACTGGAGATCGTCCAGTGCCCCTTTCGTGGGGTCGCGGCGAGGAAGTGTGAGGGGGTGGAGAGGTAGAAAAGAATAACAAACGTCAGCAAGCCCTAGGGAAACGGGAGAAAACCATGATTTCGCAATTTTGTTTGTGTGGACCCCAACCAAAACCCTCTTTTCTCATGACGCCATTGTTATCTTGTATTTTCAACGATGACCACGGCCTTCTTGATTGAATACGATTTGAGGCTTATAACGTGAGCCCCCAAAATCCCAAATTAGACACTGAACACGCACTAGATCAGAACAATTTTCTTAGCGCTTACATACTGGTTATAATACCTGTCAAATTTATTTTATTTTATTATTAATAAAATAATTTATTTTATTTATTAATTTTATTTATTTTTTGTCCAGTATTTCGAAAATACATTTTTTAGATGACCTTTGCGGGGGTAGATTACATTTTCCACCAAATTTTGAACGCTAGATATCGATCTAGAGGTTTCTCGGACCTTGTACTATATGTTAATGATGGGTATTTTGATTGTGGGTACGGTGGAAAAAGAAAATCTTCGCTCTTCATCAATTCGTTGTCCATTCTAACTAGTACTTAATCAGGAGATTTCAATTACCTATAAACTTTCCCACACGGCCGACATCCATTTAGGCCAATTAACAACCATTTTTCAGCGTTCTTATCTCAAGATATGGATGGTTTACCAGATAGTCTCACTGCTGAGATTATGGGGAGTGTCTCAAAAAGTTTGCCAGTGTTCTATATATTCCGCACGCAAATTTTAATTCATCTACAATATGCAACCCCGAAACCATTTGCATAGATTGAGGAACTCCGATAAACAGGTTTGCGAACCCCTAAGGTTCGAACAGGCTGACATTGAATTCGTCGTATTTTATTAACGAAGAGAGAAGCCCACCCCGGGTTCGAGGACATTGAATGATGTCCCTCCTCAGTCACAATGACACGGGAACAAGAAAAGCGGAGGACTGATCCCATTACAGTGAAATCTTTTCTTGTTTATAAAAATGTCACGGCCTTGACAGGTGTGCCCCGTTATATTGGATACATCACACACCGTCGAGCCAGAGAAAGAGAGCGGGGCCGTAGGTTATTTATGACGAGAGGCATCTGAAATGGAAATCGTTGAGAACTGTAACATAAATGAGTGTGATGTCCAGTTTGACCGTCTCCGAGAAGGTCGAAGGCGTCGAAAGAGTCGAAACCAGGGTATAAACATGCCGTGGAAGTTGAGCAGAAGCAGTAAATAACCCGGCGACGGAGGCTTGTCCCCAGAGATACAATTGGACGTAGTTAATGACTCCGTGGTTCAATTTTAAGCGTCCTCGCTACACGGTGACCGTACAAATCCATTTAAGGCCTTCCAGAAGTGTGGAAGAGGGAGGTGGCACGGACAAATTGAATGTATGTCCCAGTCCTTCAGTCCCTACGACGTGGGGAAATCGAGGCTAAATCGTTTTTGAAAAGGACTTGACGTGCACTACCGCTTTTCGCCCTTCTGATTCAATACACGTCGTGCACTTCTCCCGTCGTACTCTTCCCGAACCTTTCGAACGGCATCGTCCCTGTCACCTGGGAACGCGCTCGGGTGACGCGAGCCGCTCAATTTGAACAGGCGGACATCTGTTGCGACGTCAGGCCTTGCAAAACGGATTTACCCCAGACGGAATAACACTGAGCGATGAACCCCCTTCCCCTCCCCCTAAACTGCAAAAACCCCTGACATTTAGGGTAAAAAATTTGTTCAGGGTTGTGACAGATATGTGGACGAGTTCTAACCCAACATAACCAGTTATGAAAGACATATCACAATTAAGTGTGTGATGTAAATAATCTAATTTAGGGTGGACTTAACAGTCTATACAACCATAAACTTGGGCAATGAACTAGCTAAACAAGGAGTGAAACCAAGTGTTTCGTAGTACTGGAATTACCCTCAATTTTGTCTTTTTTGCCTCATTTCGTGACCAGTTTTGTTCTCAGATATCCACAATGATCGTTGTAAACTTTTTTTTTTTTTTTTTTTTTTTTTTTTTTTCATCTTAGGCTGTTCAAGCTTCTTTAGAAACTTTGACTCAATATTCCTTAAAGGACCTTTTCCGGCTGAAGAAGGTGAATTAAGCAATTATGAATCCTTTCGCTCCGGATAATTGAACGGCCGTCGGAGCTGTCAGTTTCAATTGCCTTTCTTTTCCCGATTGTCAGCCGAAAATTGTTTAAAAGATTGAAAGCTCCTTCAAACAGTTAACTCATCATCCGGGTAGTCTGGGTATTGTTTATGCGAAGAATTGATGTCGAGGGCTCAGAAGTAGAGGATGTCAACCACAACAGCGCCCCAAGAGAGCAGACACGTAAGAATACGCCCGCTCATATAAAATAGAAGTGACACTATCGACGATAAACCTCGAATGCCGTACGAAATCCCGGATGGTCCCGGAAGATCC
Organism: Cyrtorhinus lividipennis; assembly: GCA_019603395.1. Taxonomy (NCBI): domain Eukaryota; kingdom Metazoa; phylum Arthropoda; class Insecta; order Hemiptera; family Miridae; genus Cyrtorhinus; species Cyrtorhinus lividipennis. Next base: position 12,892,118 of record CM034005.1, read on the forward strand.
TCGAGGACACATACATTATTCAGAGGGCGGAGGGAAAAGTTTAAGGTTCTTCAGACGTACGAGGAGTCGACGGTTTTTCTTCAACCGAGGGCCTAGGGGATTTTCACTTAGCCGTCGAAAGGGTTTGAAGGGCTCGGAGTAAAAAAGAAGAAGTTTTAAAATCGAAGTTTGGTTTCAAATTCGGTATTCGCGGGGCCGAACCTCGTGAGATGCTTTATTCATGACGAAGCAACCAAACTTGGAAACGAAAACCAAGGGCTCCTCATTTACAAGGTAATTGTGACAAGAAGTCAAACTCTGGCCATCGAGTTTCCATTTTACAGCCTCCATTGTGATCCTAATGGGTCTTGAAGGTTTGTGGGGAAGCGCGCCTTGATTGATCGGCTAGCCCACAATTTTTCCAAGTAAATTTCCAACTCCGCGGTGATTTGTGAGCTTATAAAAAGCTAGAATGGAATTACATGACTCGGTAATTAGCAGAAAATGTAGTGTGCATGCTGATCCCATTAAAGATCAAAATGGAAAACAAGGATATAACGGAAAACATGTATGAGAGTTTCCCCATCTGTGCCACCCATATTAGTTTCGCAATGATTCGAGTGTAGTCATAGCCGTGTTTCGAAGAAAATAATTAGTATATAATTTTAGCCTCGAAAACAAATTGAGAGATCGATTTACCTGCCAGGATGAGCAGCTTAATTTGAGAAGTAGTTTTTGTCACTACGTGAATTTCCGCCGTTTTTGTACAACACATATATGGCGTCAATACAACGGACGTAATCCCACCTTGAATGATTTGCCGTCTACGTTACGTTGCCTTCATAAAAAAAAAAAAAAAAAAAAAAAAAAAAAAAAAAAAAAAAAAAAAAAAAAAAAAAAAAAAAAAAAAAACCATTCCTTTGCATCTCTATCAGGAACAATGTAATAAAATTTCGCGATGAAACTCCAGCCATGAATTTGTGTAACGACCAGATCTTCCGGTCTGTAATGGGAAAGTGTTCTCAGAACGAGACCTTATACGGCTCACATTTCCCCCGTAATTGAAACCAACGTCCTTTTAACTGATCAATTAAAAATACCCGACAGTGGCCAGGTCTGTAGCCGTTAACTTATTTTATAATAATGAAGAAGAGACGCAAATGAGTGAGATAACAGAAGATGCCAGTACGTGGAAAGGTCTCATCGTTGTAGCGATTGGTTTTGCATGTGTGTTCATTATCAAAGTTTTATGACTGTAGAATGGTATGTTAATGTGATACTTCACTCGATGGCAGAAGATAAATTGTCTAAGAAATTATATTATTTTATGCATGCTCATTTACCGTTAAGTACAGCTGTTGGAAAAGATGTGATCAGTGAAGGGTATTAAAAGTGCACCAGGAGAATGAAATAGCTGAGCTGATTCGAGAATAGCTAACAACTTGTTTTCTCTCCGTTCATTTGCCAAGTTGGGGGGAAAAACGAGACAAATTTCTTGGTTGAATAAACAGTGTAAATTGAATAGATCTTGCTAATACCAATATTTTATTTTTGTGGGCGTGGCACCTTCATCAAACAAGACTGGTTTTCTTCGCATTTCCGTTGAAGGAGCCCCCGAAGGATATAAAAGGTCCAAGGAGGGTTTCAGATCCGGGGTTTCGGCCCTACGAAATAAGGGTTAAGGGCTCAGCGTAGGCGGGGAGAGGCGGGTTTGTCATTACCGCACGTGATCTGACGACCAAAACCCTCCTTCCAACTTCCCTCCTCCACGTCTTGAGGGCATCATCTAATAAGAATTCACCCCGAGCCCTTTAATATCCCTATTCTTCCTTTCGAAGCCTCACCCAATTCATTTTTCCGTTCATTGGGTTTCTCATGAATGGATATTAACTTAAAATGGAACCTTCTGAAAGGTCATTACGTTGTCCGCGGCCGAAAGTCCATTAGGAATTCATATTTATAACGTCGTCTCATCTCGTAAACAATCTACCCTACTGTCTTGGAACAGCGAATAATTAATACTATGAATTGATACGTGGAAGATCGTTACAAAACTCGAGGGTACCCATCGTGTGATATTAATGACCGGGATCCACTACTGGAACGCACAGAAAAATTTCTTAGGTTAGTCAATAACTCATTATTCGATGCCCTCAAGAAAAGAGTAGGTAATTCTTATTTCTTCTTCCCGAAAAATCTAATCCCACTGCATGAAAAATATTGTTATGATTAAATTAAAATGGGAGATTCCGAGCGTGGGTTATTCACATGGTGCGGATGGAAGCTGCAGTAGGTTAAAAGAAACAACAACGCCTCATTGTGTTTCTGCCAATTTTCTAAATAAATATCAGAAGTGAGTGATCGGCTGTGGCCGGCCATAAACCGTTTAACGCGAAACATGCAGGGCATTTTCATGAGGGTCCGGGACTATGACGGATATGAACAGGTCCACGTACTACCTGGCGTACCTCGCGTTGTGTCAAAATTTAATTGAAATGTCGACCGCAGCAACGACGGCCACCGCATCGTGATTTATCCTCTCCGTAAGCGTTCGCCCGAGAAAGGAAATGCCCGGCAATTTTTACTGCCTACGGTCGCCTCCTAAAACAAATCTCTCCCTCGATGACATTGTTTTGAACGGGATTTACGATGAACCGCGATAATAAAGATTATGCCGTTTCGAGGAAAAAACTGATTTCCCGACATTTTTTTCCCTTTTCGAAACGTTACAAATCACGCGAGATGGGGGCTCCCCCGCAAGTCACAATATCTGTTGGGCGAGGTTTGGAACGCAATTAGCTTCCTCGGGGTTATATTCCAGCGTTTGAATGTATGAAAAGGTGCAGGGACGGGAGGGAGGGAGTCGACAAATGGAAATTGCCTCCCACTGGCTCTTTTTCGACCTGCAATTTCCATCGTGATTGATAACCGCTAATACGGGCTAGGCCACACTACGAACCGAAGGAATTTTTTAGTACCTCCGTTTTGTTTTTCCAAAAGAACGGAAAATTGAATTTCCACTGATTGCTTGAGTACCAAACTTGTCACCGATCATGTGAAATATGAACGAAAGAGTTAATTAAGAGCAGATTGTCAATTCAGAAGACAACTTGAGCGCATCAAAACGCAACGACAAGTGTTCTCATACTGTACAACGCTGCAAATTCTTTCGCAATGGTTGATTATTCCTTAGAGCAAAATTGAGGAAAAAGGTGAGAGCAGAGTGTCCCGGACTCATTTTTATCGATTCAGCGTCAAATATTGTTAGTGAAAAATGATACCCGTTTTGACTCATACTCACCTCCGGTGGGTCCAATCGGTCCGGGATCCGTCTCAATGGATTGAACGTTTTACATTTATTGAAAAATGGACACCCCGCATGTCTATTTCCCAAAATAACCGTAAATTTAGTTTCTAAAAAACTCATTTTTACCGACGCACTCCCCAAATTTGGGCCGATCAGGCTGAAAAGCATCGAGGACCAACTAGAGCCTGGAAATGATCCCTAACCCAAATTTCAGATTATTAGAAAATTTCTTCTGCTGAAAACGGCATGGACATTTGGGTATTTTCATCTAATCGGATGCGTTGCTCTCCAGCATGATTACATTCGAGGAATAACCAACCGGAACCACGGAAAATACAGGACCGAATCCGCAATGATTCCGGTCAGACAAACGATTCGTTGTTGTTCGAAACAAAATGTATTCACCTTTAGGCCTGTAGGCGTTGGCATTTTGACAGAATTTCCTCTTACCTGTAACACGAAATGAAGGAGATATATTATTAGGTAATACGAATTATATGTGTTTGGATGTACATTTGAAATCATTATTGAGTACAAGAATTAGTGAACTGCATAAAAAATGGACTTATCCAATTAAATAAGAAATTGGTCCGTGAATAAACTGAACGAATTTATCACCTTGTAACTTTTGTAGTTACAATCGACTTGTTGTATAGGTCTAAGTTGCCTGAAACGGTTTGATGATTGAGTTGATTGAAATTGACTTGTTGAAGGAAAGAAAATAGGTGTCAGAACAACCCAGCTTTCGGACTAAAATAGCGTGATATTGTTTAGATGGTTCTGACCGCGGTACGTTCCTGTTGTGACCCCAACACGCTCCAATCCAATCGTTTCGTCAATTCCACGTTTTTCGTACCTAATCCACTTTCAATTTCGTCTCATCCCGATTCATAAGTCCGAGTGTCGAGGGTAATAAATTTTGCAGCGCACCAATTAAGCGAGGCTTAGTGGGCTTAAGCCGAGGCACGTGTTTCATTTGTGTTCCACCGTGAGATCATACGATCTACAAATCATTTCATTTTGGAGCTTTAGAACCAAACAGTTCTTAATTCCTTTTGAATTTATAGTCGAGGAAAAAAAAGTACGTGTGGCTAATTCAATAAGAGCCACATCTGCTTTGAGTTAGTGTCAACCGAGCGGACGTCCGTCCCGGTTAAATTAAATAAAATGCGTTCGGCGGGTTTTTCATAGATAGGCCTTAACGTTAACAGACCATTAACCCCCTCGCCGGGGCAGACGCCGGGTTTGACAGAGGGCGCACTTTAGCTAGGGCTGGGGGACAGATGGAAGAAATAAGCTTTCAGTTTGAATTTATGAACCCGAGGGAACCGACGATCGGCCTTAATAAACTGTGATCGGATTCGATACGCCGCTGGTGGGAAGGTATTTGTCACAACATTACGCCACATCGTGGAGAATTCACCGTATATCTCGCCTCAGTGTTGGGAGCTGGAAGGGCGGTAGGACCGTTTTTCAATTGTGGGGCTAAATAGTTCATTTTTGACTTTACGCTGCTAATCCCGTGTGGAGTTTCAAATCGTTTGCAGATTGAATGAGCTACGATAGTGGAAAACGATACTCTACTCACCTAGGTCCACAAAAATCATGAAAATCCATATTAAAAATACCCAATCTCGCCCTTAGCACGCCACTTCTTGCTGATACCGGGCTCAAAATACAATTTTCAGTAAGTACGGAATTTGAGCTTTTTTAAACCGTTTTAATAGTTGTTTGAGGCCCAGACTGGTTTATATTATTTCAAATCCACACAAAACATGAAAGAGGTTACAGTTTTGGGGATAATCTTTTCCTTTGATTGGGGTTGTCGATTGAGGATAGTGGTTTTGGGACTGGAGAATCGATTTTGATCAGTTTGTACTCGTTAAATAATCACGACTAGGGGTCGAAATTCTGAACAATACGCGTAATTAAAACACCCCAAAATGACTTTGAATTTGAGTTTTTACTTTCATAATTCCAAAAAATATTACTAGAACAAGTTAGTCCGTTATTTCAGGTTTTAGTGAAGTTGACCATTAATTTGAAAATACTTTGAGGTCGACAGGTTTGGCTGCGTTAACATAAGTTGAAATACGTATATATCGCGAAACTTTCGAGAAATCCCACGAATGAAACAGCCGTTACTGGTCGGGGTGGTGAGTAGTTTGAACCGTGTAAGTAGTTTGAGAATAACCTGCATGTTCTCTCAATCAGCCCACCTCGCTCGGTACAGAAACTTGTTCAGAAACTCGGCGTTCCGCAACCTCCCACTTCGTTATTGTATTCCCAACTCTTGCATTTAATTGGAAGTAGAGAGACCCGGGAAAAACTACGAGTCCACCGACCAGACCAGAAGTGTTAGCTCTCGACAGTTTTCGAAAAGCGGAAAGAAACATCTGAACTCTCGTTACGCGTGGCACGATCCTCCAGGCCTCGACAACTGTATAAAATTATAACGACAGAAACTCACCGTGAGGACCCTTTTCCACCGTTCAATCCCCCAGGTGTTGATTGCTCAGTGTCATCCCGAACCCTCCAGGCGAGCTCTTTCGGCCCTTATATATGACAGAATCAAACACAATTATTTGCTCGGGCCCCTTTGTCAAGGGAACGGCCCTTTTATATGAACTCTACAAAGGGCTCCCCTCATTCCTGTCAGGCCCTTTTTAATCTATTTACTTAGCTATGATAAATAACAATTATTCTGCGCCGAACGCAAGGATCTCTGCCACTCTAGGGACTTTCTGGATTTGTTCCTTACTTACACCCTGCTCTGTGAATTGCGTGAAATTGTCTCTAGAAGCCCTTGAGATTTTATCACGAGGAATTTTCGAGTAAGGGTCTTCCGCTCGAATCATCAAAGCTCCTCCACTTAATATTTCTTCCCTCTTTTTCCGCATTTCATATGCTGACGAGAGCAAACTGCAGACCAAAGACTCCGGTATGTTATTCAATAAAAGAAAAAAAAATTGAATTCCTACGACTTTTTTCTCAAAATAAATTAAACCATCACTTCATAATTTACGTTCCAACAGTCAAAGGTAAATATTTTGTTTTCCAACTCACGCGTGAAATTTTTTGAATTCATTTCGTTGACGTGAGAATGAGTTACCAAATACGAAGGGTGAAATTCACCGCTTCACGCTGAGCAGCATCCAGGATTGTTCTCGCTGTTTCATCTTCACTGAAACTCGAGGTCGTCCAATATGAGTGATGCAGATTCTGGTAAAAAAATACCCTTCAAATTTCTACAATATAATTTCTTAGAATAGAACTCGTGCTATTAACTTCTTGGAATTGAAGATTTAGATTCATTTCATCGTTTTAAGTTGAACAAAAGCGGTGCCACCTGGTTCTTGTACTACACCCAAGGATTGGGCAATGGATTGTACGTTCGAAATATTAAGGAGTTCACACCGATGAGCTTGTGATCGTCTCAGAATGTTAGCTCATACTGAACACAAGACGAGGTCGTGTGTCGCCGGTTGCCGAGCAAACGCGGGCTTGAAGGGTTCAGGAAAGAGCGAGCCACTAAATCATAGGAGCCTGGCAGAGGTTGTGAGGATTTATGAAGACCCGTCCTCCCCTCCTGGACCACCATCTGACCCCCCTCTCTTCTACTGTTCAACCCCCGACCCCCTCCCCCACAGAGATTATTGCCGGCTCTCGGCCCTCCCGTGTCTATACAAACAGTAAAACACCCACACGTCCCAAGTTACACCTGGTCGCCGCCAGTCTGCACCTTCTCCCGCCGATCGGTTGATTTATGGCGGCCTAATAGTTTTTTCTCTGGCGAGTTTTTATGTCCTTATGTGTCCCATTTGAGTGGGGAACAGTAAAACTCGGCTTCTCAGGGATGTGTCCCACTGTCACGATCGTCGGTAATATATCGCCCGAGCCGTCCATCCTTTACAAAGACAATGGCGACATACCACCGGCACGTGAATACTGTCCAGCGCGTCCTCACAAGTATGTGCCATTATCGGCTACCTTTCAGTCTCAAGATGTGGCTAGACAAAGGTTGACAAAATGATTTGTCGCGCAGGCAAGTGTTCATCAGGTCAAAGCGACGTAACAAGCTCTGTCGAAAGCAGCCCAACATCAGGGATCACAGGGGTCACAAGATTAGTTAGGGCATTAGTTTAGGCACGTTAGAATGCCAACGTATCAGGTCGCAATTCCAGTTATTCAAGGCATTTAGGTGACGAAGAACAAATATACGGTAAGCCAGTGGGGGTTGGACTTCTTTTAGTCGAATCAGTGTCCCAAATTAAGTGGTAAATGATAACCCACATGCCCAATTCCCAAAACATCCCAAAAACCAAGTTTTAAAAAACTCATTTTCACCCATACCATCCGCAAATTTGAACCGATCGGGCTGAAAAGTTTGGAGGACCAACTAGAGCCGAAAGGAGGTCTTTGACCAAAATTTGGTCAGGGACGCGAATTGGAGGATATCATTTTTAATTAAATTTTGGACGTAGAATCCAAAGAGACGGGTCCCAGAACGACTGGCGCCACCGGAAGAGGTTATGGGTCAAAATGGGTACCCGCCTACCTATTTTGAAATGGGTTTTCGAGATTTCTGGTACCTAGGCGCGTTGGATATTATTTTCCACTAAAGTTTGGACGGTGAATCGATCGGAATGAGTCTCTATTCTCCTGTTCCAAGGAATAGCCAACCCCTGCGATATGATCTAGACATCTTAAAATGCCATCTGTGCAACTTTGGGGCCAATCGGAAAGGTATGACCTCTGGCCTGAAAACTAAGGTTGATTATTGGAGTTAAGGATATTAATCAACAGGAGGGAAGAGTGATCTTTGAAAAATCCTGTGTATACTCGTCACGTTATCGAATTCTCCACGTGAATGCACAAATGCCGCAAATATTTCACACTGTCATACCTACTGGAGCTCGTTTACGAGAAAATATAGCTTTTTCGAAAGTAGAAAAAACCAAAAAGCCTTCTCCTATTAATTCGTCCCCTCGGCGGCCGTTTTTCACTCTAAAATTCTCGACGGACGGAGAAGTTTTAGCTGTTTGCTTTACATAGTTTCCGCAACGTTGGCTTAAAACCCTTGACAAAACACGTCTCTGAAGGGAGTTATGTTCCGCGTAAATTCAAAGATAACTCCAGGGACCGCAGACTTTGAATTTGACGCCCGAAGAGCATAACTCATCTCTGAACATCATTAAAACCCGGAGGCTTTCCGAGGGGACGGCCTTATCAATCCTATTAAAACTTATCTAGGGGTATAACAAAATCCGAGTAATGGAGCGGCGTGTGGGGTAAATGACGCTGAATAATGCTTCATTTAGGGGTTGGAAATTTCGGTGAGGTGTTTTTTGCGTCAGTTGTGAAAGGGGTGAAGAGACCGGGCGAAAATCGCATCGAGTTGATATTCCCTCGACGCGGAAAAGTTTTTCATAACATAAACTGAACCTTCGGTGACAAACCCTTCATTGAACGAGGGTCGCCGACGTTCGTTAGCTCATCTAAGTAATTCCCTTCGGATCGCATCAACGAGGATCGTCAGATGGCGTGATCTGACCTTGTCGAGTCGAAACGAAACTAATTGTTTCTCACCAAACTTCCCTCACTCCTACGAAGTAGTACACGCAAAGCGGAAGAATGCGGATTCTGCAGTACGACGGATAGTGAAAAGGTTGGTGCAACAATCCGTCGCGTGCCTTTCTCACAGCAATATACATCAACCTAGGCCTCTGCCTTTATTGCAATGTGTGATGTAAAACTGGTCACAATACGTAAGCAGCTTCTTCCTACAATCGGAAAGAAGGCATGAAAAAGCGTCGATAATATACGTGCTTTTGTATATTTCACATTTGGTTGATATTTCCTTGAATATAAAACTTTCTAAACTCATTCAACATTTTGGTCAGGGGCCTCTTGTCATCAAACGTTTCTAGCCCGATCGGACCAAATGGGGAGGTTTGGAAACCTGGGCGTGTGGAGAATCATTTCCCAATATATTTTGGACGCTGAATCGATTTTAATGAGTCCGATACACTCCACGCTACTATAGCTCCACGGAATAACCAACAATTGCGGGAGAATTTACAGCGTTTTGAACTGCTTTTGCGTTCGATTTTATCATCACCTACTTCAGCTTACGATAAAACCGCTCCATTATTTAACGTTAAAAGTTAACGGGAATTTCCTATAATTGAAAACCCAGTGCGCTAACTGTTAAAAACTTTTATTAGCAAATTATTATTACTAAATAAACCAAGTGATCGCACTCGCTTTTCGAGTTCGCATGATCGAGCAAATTATTCACTTCGCCTCGTTAATGTCGTTTCATTGTGTTTGACTGCTCAATTCCACACTTCCATTAGTGGAAGTCAACTCGCGTGTTACCACAAGGCCAAACGGTCGAAGCACCCGTTTTCTTTCTCTTCGGAATGACACGCAATAGAAAATCCGTCCGAAACGCGGAGTTTAACTGAGTGACTAATCGTGTGTTTTTTAATCTGAAGGTTGAAGGGGGAAACAGTTGGATCAATCGCGTGATGAGGGAAGCTATGGAGATAAGTCACCTTTGAACAACGATTCATGAGAAAGGTGACAAAACGAGACGGATACGAGGTATCAAAAGGTGGCAAGTTAAACTTTTAATGTCTGAATACTTTTTAAAGAGGAACTCAAAACATAGCTATGCACACATCAAATCATTACGTTTCCGAATTCCATTACGTCAAATGTTTCCGAATCCTAGGTGACAGACTAGGAATATTATGCCAACTAAAAGGAGCTGGGAAAAAAGGTTTTTGCCCCAACAGGCCAGGGTGATATACAGAATTTTGTCAGCTCCATTTTGTGTTAGTTTGGCTTGAAAACCTCATGGAATTAATATCACCACCCCGAACCGGCGATCCATCAAAGTGAGCGGAACAATTTATCTACGAGAGCCCGGAGAGAAATTAAACGAGAGAATAGGCGCGTTTATCTGCACCTGACGAATAGCACTTCACGACTGTTATGAAAATACAAGCGTCCGATACTTCCTTGATGAAACGCACTTGTTTCCCAAGTATATCAATTATACATCGACACGACATGCCAATATTTGATTTACACGGGCGAGAGTACTTGCCAAGAGTGATCACTTCAAAATTGCCAACAGAGATTATTCTGGCGTATTCAGGGCGATACGAGGGATCTTTTTGAGTGTCGGATGTTTGAAACAATGCCGTTTTACATCTATCACAAAAGCGAGTATATCGACTAAATTCAACGGGCTATAGAGGCGTTTGAGACGGTCAATTATCATATGTGATGAGAGTAAACGCAGAAATTATTTTTCTTATTTTCGGTGGTAGATAGAGAACCGAGCATAAGATGTCACATTCGATTCCTGGCATGCCATGTACACATTCAGTTTATTATTATAAGAATAACGTTCCAGCTATGTTTTCATGCTTGAAGTCAATCTCGAATTACACAAATTTTCGATTCAAGATTATTCATCTCGATTCTTCGATTTCAAGACCAAAATGTCCGTCTAATGTAACTGTAGGCATTTAGACACTTTCAAATCTCAGCTGGTCTTCAAACGTTTCAGGCCCAAAATGAAGGCAGGGTATGGGTAATATATGTATTCTGAATATGGATTTCTGAGTTTTGGGGGACCTTGGCTTGTGGGGTATCATTTTGGTATCAGTTTCTAATCAATTGAAATGCCTTCCGGACAGTGATCCGCCAATGGAGACTGGCATGGTTGAAAATGGGACTCAATGGCTCCTTAGAAGTCGACAAGATGATAAGTATAAGTTTGTAAGCCAGCGAATTCCATCAGGGCTATAGGGTAAATTTAAAGTGATTTATTAACTATAAGCCGGATACATGACTGCATTCGATTTTTTTGCTGTTATATATTATTTTTTTCTTGCATTATCGGGTAGGTCCATACATGAGTCTAACAGTAGTCTGTCATTTCCAGGTCGACCTCAGGCATGAAAACAGATGTCCGTCCGCTATCCACTGTGCAAACCGTTTTTGGGTACTACATTTTTTTAATAAAAATTTGAAACGTTGGCCAGGGGACCTCTTTTTGGCTCTAGTTATTCCTCAAAACTTTTCAGCCTGATCGGACCAAATTTAAGGAGGGTAAGGGTAAAAATGTGTTTCCCCTCACACTTGCTCTAGGGAACAATAAACCATTGCGGAAAAATTTGCAGAGTTTTTTCAATCTGCTCGAAAATAACATTTCCATACGATAAACCATTCTGGATTCATATGCAGCATATTCACTCCATCCGATAAAAAATATCCCCTGGCTCTAAATGAATTTAAATTATAAAATATTTTTTGAAAAATTCAAAGAACTTCGGATGGATGTTTTCAAGCGTCATTGTTCTCCGATAAGCGTCCAATTGACGTTTAGAGGGTATTTTTAAACGTTCTCCTCCAGGCAAAAAGCGGTCGGATAAAATAATAAACCCGCTAAATTGGAATAATAAAAATAATTCTTCGCGTTTTTCATTCGAGGAAAAAAGGTTGACATTTTTAACTCCAGCAGAAGAGTGATGTGCCGAGGCTGAATAAATAACTGCTGTTTTGACGGTCTTCCCAAAAATCCCCCCTCATTGGTAGCAGAGCTGACAATGAAAATAATACTCTTGACAACGGAGGTATCGTTTTCTGGTTTGCCCCACCTGGAGACGTCTCTTTTCCACTTTTAGCTATACGCCGAAAGAAAAAAGGGAAAATACCTTTTTCCTTCAAAGAGCGCTACGAGTCGTTCGATGGTGTCGATGGATTGGTCTTATTTATAGTTGAAGTTACCCAGATGGAGTAGGTACCCTGGGAGGCAAACGTCGAAAAAGGAATCCGATCGAGTAAATAGACATCTAAAGATAGATTGCAACCGGCTTTAACTCACAAGCAAAGAGAGAAGATTTACTCAATCGTATCAAACAAAAAGGATGCACCCTTTGTACGTAATGGGCCGCGTGGGACATTTGGTAAGCGTTCTATAGAATTTGCTATGCATTTACGGTATTGCTACGCGTTACTGTACGATCAATGTGTTGGCGGAGGCAGTAACAGTCTATTGGAGAACCAGCGAAACTGCCAGTAACTTTATTGTTCTTCCATAAACATCATGTGCTCTCTGTCACTTAATTTACCACATAAATATCCACTTGACATTCTGTTTTATACAGACCCAAACTCATGCAAAGCCCGATTGTAGGTACCTAAAGGGGACGAGGTATGGATGAAAACGGACACCTTAAAATGGGTTTTCGAGATTATTGGGGAGTAATCAGAGTATTATGAGTATTACGGTGAGTGTGGTCTCGGACAGGTTGAACAGGAGTAGTTTATTGGTCGTAAATCATTTTCAAAAAATGAACCATTAGGAAACGTTTTGCAACATACTTTCAAATTTTCAGAGTTATTTATCTATCAGTTTATTTCATTCATTAGCAGTTCCGTGCAGCAGCTGCCCCAGTCGTCCTGCGCGTAGCGCCATCTGTTTTGGTCGAATGGTCAGTCACTGTCCTAGTCCCCGTGTTGACTGGTTATTCCTTGATTAATCAAACTATGTTATTTTTTTTCATATAACGTAATACGGTATTCAACAGATTAGAGTTAGCGAAATAAAAATATTGAAGGAAGAAGTTGCAAAATGAAATTTTCTGCGTAGAGAGCCGTATATAAAATGTTTTTCAACGTAAGTCTCTCCCTTAGACTGTCAGGCGCTGCTGAGGGAGATATTTTCGTTGAAAAATATTTTCATTCTTTTGCTTTCATTATTATAATTCTTAGTGATTGAATGTTACTGCTTTCCCAGAATTAAATCATGTATTTCTGTCATCCTCCAAATTAATATATGAAACCCTCGATTCGGTATGGGAAACCTCCATTTTTAAATGGAAAAGCTCCAATTTGACGTGAAAATGCTATATGAATTGAGAGGAAGAGATGGTCATCGATCAGTGTTGCTTCCAATGACATTAACTACGTATTTCGTACATCGTCAGACCTGTTGACCCGATTCTCGCAGCACGATTTCCCATTTAGAAAAAATTTCATCTTCTGACAGTCGCCTAAATTATTATCGTACCCCGTCATCGATCGATAAAAAAACTCGCGTGCGCATCCCACATTGACCACCCCTACGCTGAAATTATCGTTACGTTTTGTTTGAAACGTACAAACAAAACAATTTGAAAGACGACGGAACGAGAGCAAATAATAACAGAGGAGCCTATCTTTGAATCGAAGAGTAAATAACCAGTCGAGGAGAGGCTCATTGACTATGCACCTCTTGACAGGATCACAGGGCCTGGGAATACAGCGATAGTAGAAGATTGGTCCTAATTTGGGCGAAGGGCGATATCGGGTTGTCAGTCCGGACGGATAGTGGCATGTGAAATTGACGATAAGGGCGTGCGGGTCGTTTTGGGCCCCTCTGCGGTTTCCGATTGATGGGTTTACGTTACTCTCCCTCATCGTGTTGTGCCTTTTACAGAAATATTTGAGCAACAAACTATCTCGCCTATTTTCGTATCATGCGGGCGGTCGTTCGGTTGATTGGGTTCCGGATTGGAAAGGGCGAATTGCTATGTTTTTGTTTTCCCTCATGGAGTGCTTGAGCAGAACGGCACCCAAAACTGAAGCATAAAGGTATTTCATTTAAATGAGGCCTTCAAAAAAAAAAAAAAAAAAAAAACCGAAAGGTGCCCCCCGTTCGGATACCATTTAGGTATTTTTGTTACGTGAAGACGTGCTCGCATGCCGAGTGTCAGCTCCAGCTTTCTCATCAGAAGATTATAATTAGTTAATTAAGAGGAACTATAGGTAGAACAGATTGCAATACGTGATTCCGCTGTAAATGTTCACGTGGTTGTTTCCCCCTATTTAGGGGATAGTTATGTACGCATTGACTAAGTTGTTTGAGTACCTACTGAGCGATTTCAAAGGGGAGGAAGGAATAATGAGATTTTCTACCCGAAGACTTCATCACATGACAATTCATCACAGTACGCAACATAGGAAAAAGGGTCATTTTACATATTGGCTCAAGAATCGGATGTACAGTGAATTAATTTCCTCGATACATTCCTCACCTAACAAAATGTACATCTTTCCCTTCATAATATTAGCCTGACTTTTCTTGTTTCACTATTATATAAAACGATTTTAATTTTTTTCAATGCCTGTAAAATGTAAAAGTCCTTCATTTTCACTTTTGAAAGTTTCTATGATCATAATCATTTCGAATTTTTCGGCTATAGTCACCCTTCATGTCTGTTAAAATAATTTGAAATTTCGCAAACAATCCTCACCAATTTGAGCATTTATCAACAGAATCACGATCTTAATTGGAATTGGTTCCTCACTACTAGCTCAGATATTGAGTTAGCTAAAAGAGTTGAAACCCAAAGGATGGAAAAAAAAAAAAAAAAACTGAATTATAGAAGGGAATGATGTTCTCGAAAGGAACCTCGAAAAATAGATAGGAGTCAACTTTCTAACTGCCATGGAATTGAAATGTTTATTCCTAGAAAGGAGGGAATACATCACGAAAGTGCGCTGCTGCTCAAGGAGGAGAGATCTCAAAATAATTCGACTTCAGAGTGTCGGAATTTCAATCTTCCACAATGATCTTAAGGTCGCTTCGCACAGCCAGTGATACCTACATCTGACGCTACATTGGTTTTAGCGCTGGCGGCCTAATTCTTCTTCAGTTATTAGTTGGTTGTGCGTGGGTGCTTTTGGCGGTTACTGAAGTGAAGCGACGCTCAAGTGCTAATTACTAAAATATTCCTTTTGTAATCCTTTTCTCGTCGGTTCCATGGAATAAGTATATTCCATGGTTTCTCTTCAGTACGAGTACGAGTACGTATATGGCGTCTGTTGATTGTTCGCGCGTAGTGTTCGTTTTGTGGAAAGACGCCCAGTGCCAATCGGTATAAAGCTATTCTGTTTCGTTTGAGATCTGACTTCATTGGAAGGTATGTAAATATATTGTGTCATCCGATCTTTTGGTTTCACTCATAAAAGCCCGGATTCCGATATGCATGCAATTTCTTGGAAGGGGAAGCTGGCCCTACACAAACTGTACGTGGTTGGATTCGGTGGTCCACTGTGAGCGTGTTGTTTAGTCCGAGCGGACTAAAACACGGAATTATCCTCCTTGAAAAAACACCGACGACTTCTCCTGGAAACAGATTGGATCTGTTAAGCGCGTAGCTGTTGCAATCGACCGGCAATATTGCTCTTCTACGGTCTGGACAGAGGAGAAGGTATGACGAAGCGAAATGATCCCGTAATGCTCGAGTTGGGTTGGCAGACGTATTTTGAGAATACGTGGAATCCAGAACTGCCGGTAAAGTCACTCAATCAAGAGAGAAGGTGTAGGACGGATATGTGGACAATTGTAGTTTCTCCAAGCGCAAAATACGAGTTATATCAGCCGGGCTCGTATTTTGGTATGACTCTTATCGGTTTCTAGAGCCGACAAGGAGGGATTGAGTGCAAGCTACCAACGGAACAGAGCGTTGTAGCAAAGCGCAGAAACATTTGGCGATACTGTCGCCAGTTTCTGGATGGCTTGGAATTTATTCTGTTATTCAATCAAGAGAAAAACACCCAGTCGACTTGATCTTTCACTAGGTGGCGGCGGTGGAGCAGAGAGTTAGAAGCTAGTTTGATGAATGGACAGAGAACTGGAATAGGCGATCTACTAATCTGAGCACAGCAGATCTGTAAAACCATCGGGAATAGCTAGATTAGTGTACCATAGCTATTATTCCATAGAGTAGTTTAATATAGTAGTTAATAATCCGTAAAGTACTGTAGTAATAAAATTGTACTATAGAGGGTTTGTACAGCTGCTGTCAGTCGGGTTTCTTGTTTTATTATTGTCTTATCATCAAATTGGACTGGACCTCTTTGCTCTAGAAGTTTGATATCTGGTGAAAGTTCGAGGAATTAATGTGAGAATAAATTCAAACGCAGATTATAACCAAGGAATCGCAATAAACGACTTAATTGGCTGATTAGTCGAGGACTTGGGAGGTTGGAAACAATACACAACCTATAATCTGGATGTCTACGACTGGTTGGCGCTTCTCCGGTAGGACTGTGCAAAACACTAAAAACAGCTGTGGAACGGAAGGAGAGCGCGTGAAGGATTGTTAGCGCGTTCTGTATGTTTCCTGCGAAACATGAACGGTTTGAAATCGATGTGTTTCATGTCAAAGCACGATCGAAAATCCTTGATATCAGTGTAGACAAGGTTGCGTACCTTTCCGTGTCGTTTTTCGGACTGTAGTCGATCGACCGGATAAAATCGAGCGAATCCTAACCACACACACCACGTACAGTTACAGGTTACCAAACGAGGTAGACCTTGTGAAATTGGAAAAATTTGAAAATAAATCGGACAGCGCGGTGATTCATT
Source organism: Cyrtorhinus lividipennis (assembly GCA_019603395.1). Taxonomy (NCBI): domain Eukaryota; kingdom Metazoa; phylum Arthropoda; class Insecta; order Hemiptera; family Miridae; genus Cyrtorhinus; species Cyrtorhinus lividipennis. The sequence continues at coordinate 12,908,842 of CM034005.1, forward strand.
TATTGAACTAATCAAACATAAAAAATAAAAATAAATAAAAGGAAAAGGCACTTGGGTGTAGACAAAGAACAAAATGCGCACTTGCGAGACTTGCGGTGAACTTCACCGGTTTATCTTGGTAAATTAACGAATTTTGATTGTGGTTATTGGCTGGATAGCTAGTATTTTCTAGTTGGAGTAGTTGGCATGAGGCGAACCACCCCTGAGATTTGAGGAATCTTTCAGCTTGAGTCTTAGGGAGATTTGGCTGTTGTGTCAATGTTTCTGATTGAAAATGACTAGCAAGCGTAGGCCAGGTTTCCAAAATAAATTTCATAATGAAGGATTGGTTTAGTGGGAAGAAATCGACAGTCACCTTGGGTGCTGGAATGTTTTTTTTATTCTTCTCAATAGTTACTGGAAATACGTGCGCAGATTTTTTTTCATTACAGAGCCGTAGTCCTAAATGGCGCCGCTCTGGGACAGTAATTTACGCAGGGCACTAGGTATCTTCCGAGTGGAGTGCCCATTCCAGCTGGTAGTGGTCCCAATAGTGTCAAGAATCGTTCACTTGATACTGAAAAATTATCTGGAAAATACGTACATGATAAATGAATCACTGGGACACTAAAACAAAAATGCGCTGACACTAGGGTTTTCACCGGCTTTTACCTGTGTCAGGAAGAGCAGAAGGTTAAAACTTTGTGTGTGAAGTCCTTCTGGAAGTGTTTAATCTGTGGGGATGAGTGAACCGCCATGTAGATTAACACACAACTTGCGTCCCTTGTATGTGGGAAATTGAGTCTGTTGAGTATTGGAACTGTGAGGAATTATAGACCCACTGGATACTTGGAGGTCCTTGTATTGGACACAGACTCAACAGATTGCTTGTCGCATTTATTGCGTAGCAGATCTTGGTTGATTGCTGTATCAACAAATTGCAGCGTGGTATTTGGCGCTGGACATGTCTGAGGTAGTCCGGTAATTGAGAGTATGCTAGTTCCTTTTTGGGTGGATTTTCCTTGGAGAAATTAATCGCTCAGACATGGTATTATCAATTGGAGCTTCAAGTAGCGCGTTCTCTTGTGAAGAGTTAACGGAATAAACTTGAAGGAAGCAATAGTTGACAGATTGAACTAGAGTCAACGTTAACGAGATTCCGGGATTGGTGGTTGAGACCTTCACACCAACACATGCGACGGAATACTTGAAAATAAGTTAACAGCGTCTGTTTTCTGGTTTGGCCCAACAGACACTCTCACTTTGCCCACACGACTGGATGGATTAGAAATATGACAAGCGCTTGTAAAAGGAGAAGTCATAGACTCCAGGATAATTATCAGTCTTGTCTCTTCTTAGGAAGATGTCAGACTGGGGGGGAGGTGGAGAGGAAGGTTGTAGTTGAAGTAGCCAAACACGAGAAGGAGATAAGAGCTTGGTTGGAGAAGGTGATCCTAGAGAAGAAAAAACGGATATGGACGGAAGTTTGGAAAGTCTTGGAGGAAGTTGTCCCAAGGATTCAAGCCTTGACATCTTAGCTCAACGAGGGAACTGTTGATGAGGAAGCGCTTGTGGACACACACGACTCCACAGCTAGCAACAAACTCTGTCTAGATTCTTCTGAGAGCCAGACCAATGGCATAGCTGATAAAGCTAATAGAACTTGCAAGCTGAAGCTTGCTTGAGGCAGAATCAATTGGTAGGAGGTCATTCGCTGTCTGAAAGTGCAGGGTTATGCTGGATTTCATCAGCAGTGACTGCGACTTCTTGTTGACAGGTGCACAAGGACCAGTTTCTAAGTATTCAGAAAAAGCGCTATTCCAATTGAAATGCAGAGGTTTGTCATACCTGGTGTCAAATGTATGTGAGTCACTACAGAATGCAATAAAGAATGAATGTGAACCTGCAGAGGCATTGTGCATCATTGAGAATATAGGATTCCCCATCAGTGGCCAAGGAGCATGCTCTCCAGATTGAGTTGATGAATCTCAGATTTGATCCAGTTGGACTTTACTGGAATTCCAGAATTGCTTCGATGAACTCTACAAGGACATCCGAAAGTGTCCATGGGCTGAGCTGACACAGTCAATGATCAGACAAGGCCTATTAAATGCAATTGCTGAGGCTTGTCTTAGGATCTGTGAGGACGCTTTGATGGAGGGGAGTTCTTCATGAACTAAGCACACAATCTTTGACCTGATGACCATATTTTTTGACGAACAGGAAGAGAACAGCCGACGCCAACAGGCTGAAAATAGTGCTCTCGTTTGACTCATGACAAGAGTAGGAAGAAGAAGGTCTACTTGTTGGAAAATGACTGTTTGCTCAAAGGCTAAGCGCTCCAATCTTGTCTGACGCAAGTGTAGTCTACAAGGTTAAATATATAAAAAGCGGTTATCCAAATGGAGATGAAGGAGAGCAGTGCTTCAACTGCCAGAGCTTTGAGGTCAGAATTAACAGAAAATATCAAGAATAAAAATGCCTTAGTCTAGTTAAACTCCACGCGCGACAGGGGTACTGTGTTATAGGCCCTGCAGTCGGTTAACTGAGGTAGAAAGACGGAGGTCTGAGAAGGACGCCAGCTCAAAAATTGACTGGTGAGTGTTGTTTCCTGGTGCCCACACCCTAGCTCAGGACTGGTTGGTATAAGAGCAAGCGCATCATCATCATCATCATCATCAGTGAGCAGCATAGGAAAAAGAAAGCGCGTGCAATTCTGCACGGATGTCAGGAGCAACTGATTTTTCCAGTGAACAGGAATGGTTGGAGGACAAAGCAGATCCAACAGCGCTGTTCACATGGCCCTCTAAAATTTTACTTGATGTTGATGGCTGGGGAAGTCTTTGATGAACTCAAGAAGAAAATCTACTATGTGGTAGAAAATCTGTTTTCTGACAGAATGACAAATAATGAAACATGCTCCATTTACATTTGACAGCGAGATCACCAACCTAAGGTCAAGAGAAATTTGACGGGAAATTTCTGTGGCTATGTTTTGCGCTTACAGTTGGAAAACTAACTGAGAAGGAACTGGAGCAAATGCTTCAAATCGCTCGTGAATGTACTGTTGTGGCAAAGTGCCAGAGGCTGGAGGAGACTCAAGCGAGTCTTGCAACAACACAAGAGCAGGTCCATCAGGATCTGGAAGTAAACGCAGCGCAGGTTATAAAGACTTAGAGGGGAGTTGACCTGTGAAAAGGGTTAGAACAATGATTAAGGATTCAGTGAGTCTGAGAGATAATAAAGGACTATTGTGGCAATACAGACTCTTAATCATGCCTCTAAGGGATACCTGGAAAAGCGGGAGTGTTCTCAAAATTGATGAATGTGGTATTTGGCTCAGAAATACTTTATTGCCTGGATTGTTAAGTAGCTAAAGCAGTGAGGAAACCATGTATGGTGAGACAGCGCGCAGAAATACCATTTCAGCGGTTAAATTGAGATCTCATGGGTCCTCTCAAGCCATTGGCCTTGTTGTGGCTTGAGGTAATTAGAATGAGATACACGGATGCGGTTCTGATGAATTATGAATAACGTTTTTAATGCAAACAAGGTGACTGAACAATGTTGAACGAGGAGACATGTATATGAGGCACAAGCAGAATGGAGACTGAACGTTAACGCTAAGCTCCGAACTGTTCTCTATAACTGTTCTTCACTACAGGCCTTGAGATCCCAAGCTAAAAGCATTGTTACATTCAGACGACGCCACGCAATATGCTTTGCATATGAGATTTCTGGAAAGACTAAGGTCTACCCAGCTTTGTTGTCATGTCTGGTAGAAATCTGGCGGTAAGCAAGCGCGGATACAAAAGTAGTCAAAATCAGAAACGAGACGGTGGTCTTGAATGTAAAACGGAGGAATAGAGATCCTTGTTTCACCTGGAAAAATAATGATTCTGACTGGCTTGTAAGACACACCTATATGCTTCAATTAAATGGAAATGCTGAGATTAAACTTGGAGCTAGCGCAGAAAAATCAGGGTAAACCTATTTCTTCTGGAATTCCTTGCTCAGTTCTAATCATTTGCCATGCGTCATCATGTGTACATACATAACAGAATGCAGTGAGGGTTGAAACACCTTTTTGAAACAGCATTTGGGAGAGAGCTACTTTGAAATTTGTCAAATGCTACGGCTGTGAGTTATATGTTGGACACACAGACAGGTTTAAAGTTTGCTCCTAGAGTAAACTTTGGTAAGGTCCAAAATCGTAGACTTTGCAGAAGACAGGACTCACAGTGATCACAAGAGAGGTGCTTTAGCTGGGAAACCACCATTTTCTGATCAGGAATTCTGGTCAAGGAACGAGCTGATCTGGAAATTGAACCAGGAACAAGTGAAGCACTGAAGGAGCGCTCTGTGAGGAAAGAAAGTTCTGGTGATAGCAAATCTATGTTTATTCAGGGAGTGAGGCAGGATATTGCTGGTTCCAACCAAAGGAGGTTAGTGCTGACTCATAAGGATAATGACTTAAAATTATATAAGGGGCAGAAGCAAATGTGATGTGATTGTGAATAGAAGGAAATTGGATCCTTATTCAGCAACATATTTACAGGCCATGAAAAGTAGAAACTCAGACTTACTACTGAAGGAAATTGATATAGAGTTTGAGACTATAGAGCATCTGAAAACGTGGAAGACTGCATCTAGACAAAAAGCGCCAAGAGACACAAGGATAATGAAAACGAGGTGGATACGTCTGAATAAGTTGGATGGAACATGACTTGTAGTCAGGGAATTTGCTGACAGCAATGATTACAATTTGTCAGAAATTAGCACGCCAGTTGCAATCATTTGCAATTAACATGCTCAGTAGGTTGCAGTTCAACTACATCTGGGAGACTGGGACACAGTTGCCTGAATCATGTGCTACTTGAAGAAAACCATCACACATGGTTTGTTGTTCAGCTATCACAGAGGAGGCCTTGATTGCTTTGTGGATGCTTTTCTTGGCATGTCAGCCAAGGGAGAGTATTCTACAACCGGCTTTATGATCAAGATATATGGAAATGCTCTGATGTGGCGTAACAAGCGACAGAATCTATTGCCATATCCCCTACAGAATGTGAGTTTGTGGCAATGAGCACAGCGCGTAGAGACTTGGTCTTTGCGGAATTTGTGCTGGATGATTCTAGTGGCCCATTGTGCAAACTTTGTTTGAGGATTCCAAATCAGTAATTTGGTTAGTGAAGAGGACGACTCTACGAGGATGACTCTAGAACATATAGTGTGACTGTCCTTTCTTCAGGAGAAGAACGTGAAGATTAAATGGATATCAATGGAAGAGCAGCAGGCTGATGATCTCACTAAGGGGCTGCCAAAATCAAAATTTGAAAATGCAGGAATTAGTAGCTTCATAAGTGTGGACAGGATTAATGGATACCTACATTTATGTAATGCTCTTGTTCTAGATAAACGTGCTGAGCAGCGCTGGAGACAGGAAAGCTCAGGAAAAAGGGTTACCAAGTGCAGACAATTCTGGAATGAGGTGACCAAGCGCAGAAATATTTCTGGTGTGGTTTGGCTTGAGCCAACGTTGATAAGATCGGTTTGTGCTGATCTTTGGCCAGTTTAGTCTGTGCTAAACTGGTAAAGTTGGCTTGTGCCAATCCCAGGTAATGCAGATATCTCAGTTTGAGCTGAGAGCGCAGTGGAGGTCTGTATTTGAAGAAAAAGAAGACAGCAAGTACAATCATGAAGACAATGGTGGCTGGACTGGTGGTGCATTTGCATTTATGTTTCATCGGCATGAAGAAAGTGACTTTTGTGCTAGTGTGCTTAGCTCCAAGATCATCGTGAAATCTTGGAGGGGAGTGTCGGAATTTCAATCTTCCACAATGATCTTAAGGTCGCTTCGCACAGCCAGTGATACCTACATCTGACGCTACATTGGTTTTAGCGCTGGCGGCCTAATTCTTCTTCAGTTATTAGTTGGTTGTGCGTGGGTGCTTTTGGCGGTTCTGAAGTGAAGCGACGCTCAAGTGCTAATTACTAAAATATTCTTTTTGTAATCCTTTTCTCGTCGGTTCCATGGAATAAGTATATTCCATGGTTTCTCTTCAGTACGAGTACGAGTACGAATATGGCGTCTGTTGTTGTTCGCGCGTAGTGTTCGTTTTGTGGAAAGACGCCCAGTGCCAATCGGTATAAAGCTATTCTGTTTCGTTTGAGATCTGACTTCATTGGAAGGTATGTAAATATATTGTGTCATCCGATCTTTTGGTTTCACTCATAAAAGCCCGGATTCCGATACAGAGATTTCAAACTCCAGACATGTTTGGTTACATCGTGGACATGTGACACAATAGTGGATCTCATCTCGGTGGAATTAGCTGCCAATCTGACTCGTGATACAGCGAAAATATTTACCACCGTCTCATATTGCGTCGCAACTAGATTGTTGGTGTAGGGAATTCTTCAAAACCGGGCTAACGTGACATGAGTCGAGACCATTTTGAGATAATACGCCTGTCAACCCCTGCGAAGACAGCCTTCGCTTTGCTTCGCTTGTGCTATCTCGACCCCTCCAGTTCTTCCTTGTGTCGTGCCAAGGACCAATAACCTCTGGAACCTCCGTTTTCCAACCCCTTTCCCGACCCCCAACATAAATCCATCCGCGTGGCAGGAGGCCTAGACCCACAAACGAGAGCCTTCAACCACCCGCAATTATCGTATTTCCTACACTTTGTTACTTTTCCACGTCTTCCTTATTATGTGATAAACATCCGGTACTCGTGCTCTTTTCCAACTTGTCTTCCTGGCCGCCTCCTTCGGTTCCTTGTACGTGCTCTGAATTCTTCAAATGCCTGCAGAATTTTAAATGACATCACCCGACCCGTTTCACCCCCACCACCGCCACCAAGAGCACCCCAAAGCTGTTCCCTTCCGCGGCCCCCCGAGCTCTTTCCCCCCTCCTCATCCCCTACAACTTAACCACACCAAGATAATGAAAAGTGAATAAATCATGCCCTTACCCTGCTTTTATGAGATACTACGTGCGAGCCGGAAGAGGGGAGCCCTTCCCTGTATCAAAGAAGACTAAATTTTAAATGCCGAAGGCAATATATCGTAGTCCTTGATGCATTATCAATTCCACGGATAATAATGCCCCGTTTAAATTTTCACTGCGGCCGCTTTACCCACTTCGCTTATGCTAATGACGCCTTATGGTCTACAAAGGCAGAACCAAGCACTTCGCATTTTTCTACATCATTTCAGTACCTACTTCCATTTTGATGATTCTCTCTGTTTTAACAGCACTGTGACATTAATAAGTGACTTACAAATGGCCGTGCATGTAGGCCAAACGGTCGCTCAAAGATCCACAGAGTCGATAGTCATTACCATGAAACAGGTAGCTGAAGGATAAATGAAGAGGTTCAACGACTAGATAAAAAGAAGAATATTGATGAAATAAAGACTTCTGAATGTCTAGAGTGTCCAATAATTAAATATTTATCATACTAATGACTTTTCTCGTAAGGACACGCAATTCAGATAATGGTTTCCTCACAACGCTCATAACCGACGGAGAAACTTGAATGAAATATTCAGAATAAATAACTTTCCCGTTGTGGGGAACTAATTAACGGGGGCCCAAGCTAAATTACCCATTCGAAAATTTCCGGTAATTCTGTGCACAGCAGAACACTCTTGGAGATTTGCGGCAAATAGTTCCATCTGGATGCCTAAATTACTTGTAGAATAACCAGAAACCTTCCGTTAGTGACTGTCAAAAACCTCAGCGAAGGACACCGGTTTGTTTTATTATAATGTTTTTTTGTTACTGAACCTTTGAAATGCTCCGAAAATCTTGAATTGTGTAATAAACCAGAATCATGTACCTAATACATTTTGCCAACTCATTATTACTCTAGTCGCCTCAAAACGAAGGTGTAGGGTGACATTTCCCCTAAATCTTGAATGCTGGATAATTGGTTGAAATGGAACCGAGACCGTTTACCTCACACCGTAGTAGAGGAAGAAATTTTGAAAATGAATACAGTTTTTAAAAACTGAGTACTCTAGGAACTCAATAAGATACTATAAGATCAATAGATCAATACAGAATAATAAACAATTGTGGAAAAATTCGGTTGTAGGTAGTCTTGTGGGGTACCGAGGAATATAATCAAAAAACAAATAAAAAATTAACTCACCGACCTTATGAATGCGAAATAATTCAAGAATTTTTCGAACTTACCTGAAAAAATGAACCAAATTGTCAAACAAACATCTAATTTAGTACTTGATTGAACGAAACAATATTATTTCGAAGAAGAACGGTCTAGTGCTAATGGGTGCATCCCCCCCCTCCCAATTAACCCTTCTTTTATTGTTCCGATATTGGCGTGCCAAGAGCAATATCTCAACCTACCTAGTGCATCGGAGAGAAAGAAGAAAATAATAGTTTTTCCCGCTTAGTTAATCTATCAGCCCATTTTCACGACTGCCATTTTTGCATATTTTCGTATGGCTCACGTGAGCTTTTGGGATCAGTCAATATAGTCAAGACCACAGCAGTCCTGAATCTGCGTGCATGGTGCAAATCCATCCTTTGTTTCTTTTTGTGATTGTTTCTTTCACAAATCAATTCGTACATTGCCACACTGATAGATAGACCATTGGTTGATGACTACGTGTCGCTTCCACAATAGAAGCTCGTCGTTCAACCAGCCACGACCTTTGCGTTCATTGGAACAAAAAAATATATATATACGAGCGCGAAATCCAGTACTCGCGTAGAACAGGCTTCAACGCGAAATACACGCTCGGTGATATATACACGATAGGGCAGATGGTTGGCCACAATGGCGAAGACTCGGGAAAGGGTTGGAGGACAAAGCGTTGACATGTGGGTTGAGAAAGAAGGGCAGACCAGGTCTCGTGGAGCTTAGCCTGTTTTCAAACATTTGCCCGACCAATCCGACAGATGAAGAGACCCCCAAAACCCGTCGCACACGACCCAAAATATTTGCTCCGCTCCCGATTTCAATCTTGTTTGTTTACAAGTGTTGCCCTTTTTGACCTGGGCTTCGAAGGAAAACAATGGGTCTCGATTCTTATAGTGATCATAATCTTTATCTATTGTCTGAACTGAGATGAACGGTGTCGAAAGAATCCACTTTTAGAATATTTCTATTATTTCTCACTGCCTTTTTGGCAGGTGATTCTACAGCACGGTGATTGGAGGGATGAAGGAGCGCCAGTATCATGCTGAAGACATTATTTGAAGCATGGTGTAGTTACTTTCATCATTACTTCCTGCAAAGCAAGCCTTTAGCTTATATATTTGTACAGCTTTCAAACTATCAGGACTCTCTTAGGATATCACTAATGAGATTGTTATTCATGAGTTGAGGAAGAACAACCAGGAAAAATAAGCATACACGGCAGCCATGAAGAGTTCAGATTACAGAGCTATCAGTATATCATCCAAAGGATCGAAAGTACTTTTAGTGTTCTAGCGGCTTGTTATCCGAGGATTACAAGTGACGGAGAGAAGCTAAGTAAGGCTAAGGAACTATGACAAGGCAGAGCAAGGCGGAAACACTCTATCTGAACGTTGATTGATTAAACATTAAATACAATAATTTGGGAGGTTTAATTGATGAGCAATGATTGCGCTGTGTGATTTTCAGAGCACCTTGCGTTCGAATAGGAAACCTTCTGATGAGTGCTAAACCACCCGTAAGTTTCTCGTTACTTGGCCTGAAGAGGCGGTCATGTGGTTCTCATTCACCTTAATTGATTAAAGTTCGATGAACCGAATCTCGCGGAAATGGAGGGAAAAGAGCTCCACTTAATACCGAGCCGTGGAAGAGCTTGGGGTGGTGGGGAAAATGCGCTACTAGGGGTGGGAGCAATGATAATCATTTCCCTTGAGGGGTTGAAAGAGGAGGTTTGAGCTGAGTGAAAGTGCCGCCTCTTTCGATAATGAGCCTTGAGATAATTAGCGGTAGTGACGAGGACGGCCAGGTTGGAAGCTTTTGGTCGATGAAGGGAAAACCTTCCATCCATCATCCTCGGCGTCTCACCGTACCGTAGAGGTAAGGTGCCAATGGTTTGCCCTGTACCTTTGTAGCTCGTTTTCCTACAGGGGCTCTTTTTATGCGAGGGAGCTCACTCTTTTTATAGATTCTCTTTTGTGTCACTCTCGAAAGTGATGATTACAAACAAACAGCTGAAACTCGAGTCCCCTGAGGGGAAAGTCCTTTACGTCTTTTGGCTTCCACTTCGCAATCCCTCTCGCTCTCAATCGAGTCCAAGGTCTTACGCCAAAGGGTTTATAACGACGTCTTCCGAATTGTGGCTGTTGCGATGGGAAAAACAATCGCCATGTTTTACAAGAGTTTTGGACGATTTTCGGAGACAATTGAAGCACAGCAAGTACACCTCCCTATTTAGCTGGTTTCAAAACATCAAATAATTTCGGGAAAATCTCTGCGATTTGTTTCAAGTCTTACGTGCATTCAGTTTTTTTTTTTTTTAACTCAAGCAGTGTTGAAAAACAATAAACACAGAGAAAATTTGAAACCCTATTTTATAAAAATACCCACTTCCATCACTTCCTAGCTCTGTTTAAGGGTATCGAAAACCATCACAATGCATCTTACATTATTCAAAAATTTTTGGAAAATATACCTCCTACGAACTAGGTACTCATCCGGTTTGCTGCGTCAGGATGAGAAGGACTCTGAGCTTGATTAGGCATGTTCCACATTTTTTGGAGCATTTTAATGGTTTTATTTTTTTACGAACGACGTAGAAGATTTGGAATCTACATATTTCTAAGAATATACGTATAAAGGGTTGAATGTAGGTTGAATATTTTTGTTTTTTCAAATAATAAACACTGCGTGTGGTTTCAAGATGGGAAATAATATTCCTCGCGGCTTGCATAATTTCCGGCAGCGAACTAAACGCTTGAGTTCTCTTTAGTCTGTAGTCGATCATAATTCAAAGTTTGACTGCAAAAACAGTCGAAAAGTTCACGAAAAGAAAAGCATAGGAGGAAGCAACGCCGAATTTTGGCTCGGTCGTACAGGATGACTCATTGCCGTAACACGCATTAGAGCGATGATGCCTGAAAACCATAAGGTGACAACTCGAAGCCGTAATTTCTGAAATTCAAAGTAGGCAGAGCCGGTTCGGTGTGGCCTCCTTGAAACTTTTCGACCCAAGTTATGGCCCTGGCATGTGGCCCACTAAAGCTTTCGGAACTGTCACCAGAACCCTTTAGAATTTTTATTGACTTTCACGAACCCCGTTGAGGGTAGAGAGCACTAACTCATATTCGGGCGCAGAGGTAGGTCCCGGGGAGGGTCAATTTGTTATCGGGCTGGCTGTAAATCACAGCAGGTGTATAATAGGAGAGTATGGAGAGATCCGAGCCTTCTTCCTTCCATCTCGCACAAAAACCATTTACCCCGTCTAACCGTGACGGTAATATATTGAAAGTACCTGGAAAGAAGGCTTTCTTCCTTGTTAAAATCTTTTTGTTGGTACAACTGAGGGACATTGGAAGAATAGTAGCTTGTCTTTGTCGGAAGAAGACTTCCAAACAGTTGACCGACGTTTTAACCGATTCGTTACGACTTGTGGGAGAGAAGGATTTACGGTTCACTGTTCTAAACAGGGGTCATCGAGGGGAAAAGAGTCGTCCTTGTCGAAATATCGAGCCTTTTCTCTCGGTACAATAAACTCGCCAACACTGCTATGTTGATGCTTCAACTGGAAAATAGATCGACGTCCCGTTATTCGGGTCAAAATAGCATAAATATTTCACCATTCTCCCCGGTAAGGTTTCAGCACGGTTAACAAGGCGAAAGACGTGACTGAGGCACTAACGTATTTAGTGTTGTATTTTACTAGTAATTTTTGAAGTATACTAAAACTAAATGACGACCTAAAATCCCATCAGCACACTGGAAAGTATAAAGAAATTCGTAGGAATGCTTTTTGTGTTCAAACAATCTAATTCGAGCTATCGAATTCGACCATGTTCAGTTTGCTTCAAGATTTAAGTACTTCATAATTATAATAATTATTTATTCTACGAGTATATTATTATAAGGTAATTATTAACATATTTTTCTTCCATTTTCATTTAATTTTTTAAACTTTTGGTTTTCTATATCTTTTTATGCTGAAAGTAACTCTCTTCGATTCGACCCAAAGTTTTTTTCTGGCGTTTTAAGGTGTCTAGATCGAAATAAGCAAAGGTTCGCCGACCTCGCCGATTTTGATAGTAGAACATTTTCTAAAAATCTGAAATTTCGGTCAGGGATTAGTCAGCTCGATTAGACCTAATTTGAGAGCGCTTCAAAATGTGCAAATTGAAAAATGAATTTTCGAGATCCTCATTCCGTTTTATCATTTTCGAATCCAATGGGACTGGTCCCGGAACTATTGGCGCCCACCGGAAGAGATTATGGACGAAATGGGTATCTACCTACCCATTTCGAATGTGTGTTTCTGGTACCTAGGCACGTGGGGTACCATTTTCCAC